>JAANYP010006867.1:275000-637768 GCA_020465985.1 Centrapalus pauciflorus | reverse complement strand
GAATCACTACGGCCTAAGCATTACCCACTAAAATTTCATGCAACAATCACATAGACGTAATTCATTGCGCGGTAAAATTAATCATACATGTTTAACCAGTAACTCACGGCATAGCGCATGCAATATTCATTACTTGTCGTAATCCCTAAGTTAATGGACTCGGCACAAATAATAATACCACTATGAACTATCTTGCTTTTACCAATCAAAACGTACAATCAGAATCATAACCGAATGCTTATCATTTGAATACACATAGAGTATTTCAATCAACGCAAATACATCCAAAGATACAGAAATTCAAGTAAACTAAAATTTAGCCATAGATCCTCCGCAAACAGCTATGGTGTTTAGCTGCTTATCGTATGCTCTTCAATGGTGTTGATCGGAGACATAGTTGTAAGCTTGTGAACCACCGTCTTCGTACTTGTATTGTGAATCCACTCTAGTAGGGCTTCGCCACTTCTTTTGATACTTGAGGGACCTCCTCAAATGGCTGCCATCAACCTCTATTTATAGAAGAAGAGGATTTAGGGATTTCTGAGGCTGAAAACGCGTTTTAACGCCGACCCAGCCCTGCGCCTGTGGTACGGCCAGGGCTCCGCTGGAAGTGCTCTGGATCTCTCAATTTTTCTGTTTTGCAGCGTAGGGTAGCGCAGGCCTGCGCCCCCTCCGACTCGGTTCACGCTTAATTTTCTCGAGCTTCTTTCACCTCTTGACCCTGAAACATAAATTTGGAGTAATAATATGGAAGTTACGAAGTACCGGTGCTTCAAATGAACATATAATGACTCCAAAACACATAAAAATATAGCCTTATCAAATCCCCTCAACTTAACTCTTGGTCGTCCCCGAACAAGCCTTTGGAATCAGAACTAAGTATGTATCGGGCATGTATTAGCAGCGAATCTAGGAATTCTATGTTAAGCTAGCCTTCGCACTAATGCATTAAAATTTTAACATGTAAATCAAAGACGTTTTCATTTAAAATGTATTTCCCTTAAAATTTATATAATGTATCTCACTCTTGGAATTACCCTTTTAGCTCAGTGTTACGAAACTTAACACATGTGGATCTTTTGACCATCTTTTCAATCTATGCATATTTACGACAACTTTTTCTTTTTAATACCATGCTTCTATGTATATTCTTTCCAACTAAAATTATCTAGATGGTCCACGGTCAATCACTCCCAAACCAGATGGTTTTAGGGGATTAGGCATGAATGATACCCCTACGGACTTAGTTTCCCGAACCATCTAGACTACAATTATTTCATTTTTAGGCTAAAAACGTGATTAAGTTCTCCCCCTTATTGCATGAGCTTCCAAAATCTTTTGACACATTACTTATGTTTAAACACAAATAATTTTAACATACTTGAATTCAACTTTACATAGCAAAAATTTTAATTATTTTTACGACTATTTTCTTAATTATAGAATATCCTATCAACACTAGCCAATTCCCTCGTACATGTTTTCTAATTATCATCATGTTCCACAGCATGGTCGGCAAACAAGACTCAATTAGGGAAGATAAGACAGACTATATAAACATTAAAACACTAAATAGGACTCGGCTAAAAACTAAAAATAAACAAAACTAACGATAAAGAAATTAAATGCATTACAAAATTAAAATAAATGAAAAGACAGAAAAATAAAGAACAAGAATCAAGGAAAGATAGTACCCGATCATTCGAATGGAGGAGGCACAGGAGGACCGAAGAAGCTATTGAAGAAGTCGCTATACGGGTTTTGGCCTGTGGGGTATTGTGCTGTAGGTGGAACCAAGTGAGTAGGGATCTGGTCTGGGAGATCCTGCCTGCCATGCGCCGGATAGTGCTAATAGGTGTCTACGGTAGGGTCGTAGGACTGGTAGTTGGGCATCGTGTAACCATTATATGACTGATATGGCATACCGGCTACGGAGTCCCCGTGGTGTCGGACTCCCTCCTAGTATGCCCAGTTATGGTGCTGGTAATAGGCATTTTGATATGCCAGAGCTCTCTGCCCGTCCTGAAGCTGATCTACTTGACCCGAAAAGTGATAAACACTATCATAAATATGGGTCATTCGCCCATTCATCTCGTCTAACCTTTGGGTCACGTCCTCCCGGAACTTACCTTGACCCACTGCTAAGTCATCTAACCGACTCATGATGCAGTCAAAATCAACACCGTCATTACCTCGACTATGCGAGGTAGATGCCCCTCTGTTCGGCTCTTCGTGCCGAACTTCTGCTTCATTAGCGGCCTTCTCCTCTCTCTCTCTCTCTCTCTCTCCCCTCACGTCCTCAGTATAGTCCTTGATATATGACTGATTTGTCTCCTTGTCGAATATCTCAAACCCTTCATCAACTTCCCTAAAAATCCAGGTAGGGAACATGGCGGCCCTAATATACGTCGCCGAAACAGGGGAAACCAGTGATTCGGGTGAAAGTGCACCCGTCCTCTCAAGGAATTCAGAGATCAACCAAGCATGGGGGATGATCGTCCGCTCTCGAGTATCATACATAGCCCATATATCATTCATGACTGTCCATGCGAAGGACAGTCTTGGCTTACCCTTGAGAAGGGCATGCAGAACCGTAAGATGTTATTCACATTGATCTTGTGAAGCACCTTACACCTCGGGGTCAATGAACTGCGGCTATAAGAGGAATAAAAACTTTACTCACTTGCTCCATCCACTCCCCCGGCCAAGTCATGTCGGTAAAGGCCAACTGGGCCTCGCAATCGTACTCATACCCCCGCTGGTTAGACCCTTCATGGCCTACCCACGTATCTACATTAAATAACTGGTGAAGAATTTGTGCATCCATCGCCACGTCCCAACCATGGACGCTTCCTATAAGTCTAAAGTCGTTATGCGAACGACTTGTCTCCCTTCGTAGGGTAGACATCCACTCTACAACATCGGTCTGATGAATCTCGAGCTCGCCCAAATCAAGCACACTCTCCCAACCCAGAAAGTCAAAGAGGTATGGAATCTCATAATCCTCAAACTCATCTCTCCTAACCCTCTTCTTGACTAACACCTTATTCGAGTATTTTTATATAACAAATGTGTTCTAACATTCTCGGGGTGTTGTGATAGTAAAAGGTTTGGGGACCAATCTATAGGCTGTAAGGTCTACGACTGCAAGATCTATTTAGACGCGGATCCGTGAACGAGTGCGGAATCCTCGTTGACGGTTAGACGGACAACTCTCAACCAACGGAACACGGAGACTATTAGACGCTGAACGAACGACACACGAACGATCCTACGAACTAATTCTCTCCGAAACGGCACTCACCTAGCTGATAAACTCGAGATCGCCTCTTGCTTAATTCCTCACGAATTCTGCAAAAAGTCCTCTAATTATTCGAGTCTATCCCTAATTATAGACCCTGATTCGAGTCTGTTGTGGGCCAATCTCGAATCTGGCCCAAGGCCCATTCGAATCTGTCCATATTGACAGTCTCGAATCTAGCCCATTCGAATCTAAGGTCTCATTCGAATCTATCTCAGATTCGAATGTATTCCCTTAAGTAATTCGAATCTAGCCAAAATACTTAAACTCTTAAGTGATAAAACTTATGATATTACCTTATGATTGATTTTATCTTTGAACTTTTATGTTTGAACTTCTTGTAATACGTTACATCAAGTTCAAACATACAAACTCTAATAAGCATCAATCATATATAATATATTTATAGCAAACACATGCTAAATCACAATGTAAGACCACTTAGACTGCTATCGTCACACGGGATGTACCAACAGACTCCCCCTTGACGATAGCTTCTAATAATTCACACATTTGATTTAAGAACTTGGTTTATTTATTGATTCAAAACACTACCAGCATACAGACCTTTCTCGATGCATACCTTGACCACATTTTCATACTTACTAGCCTCAGTATCCATATGTGCGTCACTGGAAATCTTACAATTATACAAAATCTGCAGATCTTCTTTAGATAGGTTTACCAGGTGAAGCGGGTCATAGACTCTAAGAATAACATTTTCTTCTAAGTCTTCCATAACCGCTTCCCCAGTTTCCGTGTCAGCATACCACCACTTCAGATTCTTCAGAATATTTTGTGGCATTGGCTTGAGAGGAACCTTCCTAAGACATCTAGCCGGCTTATAGTGAATCCTCATCCAAGGTCGTCCAGTTAGAGGATCAATACGTGACGGATCCTCTACTCTTCTCCCGACCCTTGGATTCAAACGTTCGAACTTCCTTGATCTCCCTTCCTTTCTTATGATTCTTTCGATTACGCTCGCGTAGGGATCATTGCCAATGTTTATAAGATCTTTCCAAGCTAGCGCAGTGATTTCGATTTTTGGCAGGGAGTTGAACGCTTTTAAAGTTCGCCTCATGTACTGAAGCCCGTCTTTTCTCTTTATTATAAATAGCTGCAGATCTCTGTCAAAGAACCAGCTTAAAATTCGCTCAGACAGCTTCCCAGTACCTGGCACTCTCATTGTCTTTTTAATTGCTGCTTCCTTCTCTTCAGCCCTGAACCATAGCTTTCGTTTTTCTTCATTAGTTAGCTCTCTTGCAGGTTCCTCTGTCGATGGCTGAGGATTCAATGCAACATTAACTATATCTATATCGACAATTTTATTTCCATCAATCATGTAAGTATCAGTGATAGGATTCTGCTGCACAACTATCTCGTCAGCTTCATCATCCTCATCAGCAAGTACTTCATCATCCGACCGCCAGTCTACTATCTCCCCTGGCCCAAATTCCCCTTCCTCCAGCTCTTCATCTTCATTATCAAAACCTACATCCAGTGGATCATCATCGAGATCCATGAGCGCTTCAATCATCTCGCTGATCTCAAAGTCTGTAGGCTGTTTAGATGAACTGGCCTCACCCCTTTCTCCTTCGCCTTGAATAGGCTCCCCCTGAACTTGTGTAATTTGAGCTGCAGGAAAATCTACAGACTCAATCTCTTTATTCGCACCGGGATCATCGCCTTCATGATCATCTCTTCTCTGCACCTCCTGATCTCGGCACGATGTCTCCCCCTGAGCCTGTAAATTTTTCATTAACTGCTCAATTAGGGAGCGCATCGACCTTATCTCAGCTGCCTGATCGCAAACAAAAGTTTTCATTTCTACGTTCTCTTCCTGGACTTGCTCCACAATCTTCTTCAAATCGGCATTTTCTTTATCAAGATTTGCATTATGAGTCTGAATTTCTCCGATCGCCTTTGTTAGGCTTAAGATTTGGACATTCTGGAAGTCAACGCGAGCTTTAAGCTGCAGAAACCTTTGGTTGTCAGAGTATGTGGTCGAGATAGATGGAATGGACTGTATAGGAGTAGGAATGAACGGTGATGGTATATACGGTTCATCTTGAGGTGGTGGTGGTGGTGGTGGACTGGTGGTTTGAGGTTCTTGATGTTGTGGAATTTCTGGTTGATCTTCAGGAGCTGAAGATTATCCTTGCATGAACCTGTGACGTTTGGCCCGTTGCCTTGTCACTAGTTGAGGAACTTCCTCTTCTTCAAAATCAGACTCCTCCAATTTCCTGTTCACGCGCCTCCTCGAACCACCCTCATTTATAATCAATCTCGAACCATAAGTTCCAATTTGAATATCAGGAACTGCAGCTGCCGGAACTTCCGCGGATTCTGAGTCGGATTCCGAGGATGTTAATCCGTCATCTGCCCCTTCTGGCTCGTATTCCTCCACATCTCTAAAAATATCATCTTCATCTGCTGGTGGACTAAGCAGCTCACCAACCAATGCTGCTGCAACGTCTTCATTGGCATGAGGCCCTGCCTCCCAAATTTCATTAAGCGTCTGGCTTAGCTGTTCAGCTTCTCTCGCAACATTTGAGGGCCCAGCTTCTTGAATATTTGAGGGCCCGGCTTCTGTAACTTCTGGTTGCTGGCTTGTCGAAGGCCTGGTTGCCGGAATTTGACTCGCTGCTGGTCTTTGTCGGCGTCTTGGATCACGTGGCCGAGCACGAGGCTGTTGTTGCTGTTGACGTTGTTGCTGTTGTTGTTGTGGAAACTCAACGACCCCTGCCCAGTTGGCATCTTCCGGGGCTTGAAAATCCCTATCCACAATAGCTCCGAACAATGGACGAGCAACAGGAACAGCCAATCTTCCTCGGTGTGAGGAACAATCAGCGAAAATCCGTTTGTCCATAATGTTAACACTCAGAGAATCATTTGACGGCGGCAAGTCTGGCAAGAAATGCCTTATCAGCATCATAATGAACCTTGGGTACAACAAGAATCGTTCCCTTTCTGGAGCCGTAATTTGATGAACGAACTCCGAGAAGAACATCTGCGAAAAGCTGAACTTCCGATTATATACCAATGCAATAACTCCAGATTGGATCTTTGACACTATGTAATCAAAGCCAGCTTTCTTCGGCGCAAAACAGACCATGAATACGTGCACCAAGAATCTCCATTGCCCAATCAGGCCACTCTTCATGTATGACGACTTTGTCACATCTAAACTGTAGCCCATTCTCAGAAAAGCAGTCTGCCTAATACTTAATGGAAAGTCAATAGGCCCATCTTCTTGTTCTTGAGAACCCAACTGTAGCACTTGGCGCAACATATCTGCTGAGAAGACTAGAGGCTGGCCAGCGATTCTGGTTCTGATAACTGTCGGGGTGACAGTACAGTCCACCTGTAAATGATCATAAAACTGGCGTACATACGAAATTACAATTGGAATGTTATGATACAAAGCATAGCTAATCCTAGACTCAGCTAGGAAGTCCAAAACTTCGCGAAAACCCTGCGCCTCAGGGATATTATTATCTGGATTAAGGACCATATTATGCTTCGGGACAAAAGCGCGAACTGCCATATCTGCACAATAAATAAAACTGTTAGACTCATTAAAAATCAATAAACTTGTTTAAATTCAAAATTTGTTTTATTTTGTACTTGATTAAATACAAAATCTAACACAATTAAATTTCCACAAGTTTAATAAAATTTAAATTAAACAAAGTAAATAAAGTACAGATTCGAAAGTAACAGATTTGAAGTGTCCATATTCGAGTGTAATGGACAGATTCGAAGAGTCCCTTTTCGAGTCTAATGGACAGATTCGAATATCATGGTCATCTCGAATCTAATGACAGATTCGAGAAACCCATGAACAGATTCGAAGGTCCTGGAACAGACTCGAAGCCCCGACGGTTGATTTTTCAACAAAAACCCAAGATTTTAACCATTTTGAACTTGGTAAATCACATACATTCGTTCAACTAGGTTCCAATCATTGATTTATGCTTTTAATTTGATCTTTTATATGTCCAATCTTGGTAATTTAGCAAAAACCCTATTTCGACCTATAAAACTTCAAAATTTGACGTTTTAGCCTAAAATTGTGTATAAAACTACACTAATCTTGTACAATCCGGTTGATTATACCAAGATGTATCTGTAGAGTCGAAACACCAAGTAAGAGAGTCGACAAAATGTCGTTTAGAAGAATTACGATAGACTCGAAGGAACAGATTCGAAATCGCCTTGATAGATTCGATAGTATAGATTCGAAAACAGATAGAATTAATGACTTACTGTTAACCTATTTATACCACCAACCCTCGAGTCTAAGCATAGATTCGAATCTACTGACAGATTCGAATTACTCCTTATTCGAGTCTGTCTTAGATTCGAAACCTCCAACACTTAGAAAAATTTCGAAAATTTTTGAAATACTTTCAACTTTTCCAACTTTTTCTATGGTATCGTGTAACCAGATAAACTATGCCAACTCTTTTACCCTAAGCTCAAGATAGTTCACGCATTGTTTATTTTATCCAACTTTGAATGCACCCTCAGTAACTTTTGACCTTTTACCTAAGTAAAAATGAAACTAAACTAAAATAAAATAAACTATGGTAAAAATAAAAATAAAGATAAAATAAAATTTTAACCAGAAAAATTTATTCTAGACTTAAGCTAAACTTAAAGAATTTACAAGCTAAGCTGAATACTACACAACATATTTTTTATGAGTATAGTCTAAGAGAGGTTCAATCAGATAGCGATGTCCGATACTAACTTTCAGTACTTAAACTTTCACACTTAGGAATTTTTTGAATTCCTTTGATTGTTTGTCGTGACATACCCATTTAGCCGATTGTTGGTATTTTACCCCTTTAAACATTCTACATTTCGGAATATCCCTTGGCCTTTTTAGTTATCAGGAAATTATCTTACGTGACTCAGACATAGACATACTTTTATGATCAAGGCACACAGACAAAGATTCTAACTTGTTGGTATTTGCAAACTTTCTTTAAAAGACAAACATCGGACACAGGTCTGTATTTTCATACAACAAAGTGTCTTAGTTCGACTTAAGGTTTATTTTTAAAGTTAGCAGACAGCGGTGACAGGTCTGTACTGACGTACAACAAAGCGACATGTCTGCTAACCCGAATCTAAACAGAGACAACAGGTCTGTACTTACGTACAACAGAGTTGCATGTTTTCGACTCTCAGTTTTACATGATATTTCTATTCTTTCCATTTTCAGATGTATTTGATGTTGCCATACATCCCCAGAAAGTTTGCATACCTCATTTAGACTCAATGTTTGTATGTCTTGTACATAAAAATTAAGACCGATTGGTCATATATCTAAGTTAGTGACACGCTTGACTATTTCTAGAATATTTTATTAGCCTTGAGATTCCCTATATGTATTATGCCTACCAACACATCAAACTAAGTAAAGTATAACACTTAGGATTTAGTTGCATTATGTGTGAAAGCCTAAATACTTATATTCTGTAACGACGGTGCTAATTTTCGTCACTTTGAACCTATGTATCTAAGACTTAACTCCTTTTCTGATATTCTCTTTTTTTTGTATTTTTGTAATTTTCTCTCTTTTTTCTTTTATTTTTTCATAAGAAAAGCAGTAAAATAAGCTAACCTACTAACTTACTAAAAATAGAAACTTACTAAAATTAGAAACTTACTAAAAATAGAAACTTTCCTAAATTAGCAGACTACTGTAAAGAAAGAAATACTACGACTCTAAAAGAAAATAAACTTACTACTACTAAGGTCAAATTACTCTGGGTTGCGCATTCCATTCAGTTGAATTAAATACTCAAACCGTGACTTATCAAACACTTTGGTAAATAAATCTGCATTATTATCTTCTGTTGCCACCTTTACCAGTTTGATTAAGTTCTTTTCAGCACAATCACGAATAAAATGATGCCTTATGTCTATGTGCTTTGTTTTACTGTGTTTAACTGGATTATTAGTTATAGCAATTGTAGATTGATTGTCTATCCTAATAGGAGTTTGAGTGTAAGCCAAACCGTAATCCCGCAATTGTTGTTGTATCCACAGAACCTGTGAGCAGCAACTACCAGCAGCAACATACTCGGCCTCGCACGTTGAAATGGCTACCGATGTTTGTTTCTTGCATTGCCAGGATACCAATCTCCCTCCTAGGAACTGACAACCTCCAGTTGTAGATTTGCGCGTCAAGCTGCATCCTCCGTAGTCAGAATCCGTGAATGCTTCCAACTCTAGATCTCCCTCCGCGTGATACCAAAGTCCCAGCTTCGGTTTCGACTTGAGGTATCGTAGAATCCGCTTCACAGCTTTCATATGCATCTCCTTCGGATTCGCTTGAAACCTAGCACAAATACAAACAGCAAACATTATGTCAGGTCTTGAAGCGGTTAAATACATAAGTGACCCAATCATGGCCCGATATAAAGTCGGATCCACATTGGTATCACTTTCAGTACCCGGCCCGAGATTGTGATTCACTTGAATCGGCGTGCTGAAGTGGGCAGTCAACTTAGTTCCCTCCATCCCAAACCGTTCTAATATGTCATAGACATACTTAGTTTGATGGATAAACATCCCTTCCTTCTTTTGGTCAACTTGTAACCCTAAAAAGAAATTCAACTCCCCCATAGCACTCATCTCGAACTTAGACTTCATCACCTTTTCGAAATCTTTGCACATCTGTTCGTCTGATGATCCAAAAATGATATCATCGACGTACACTTGTACCAAGATAAAGTGTTCATCCTTCCTCTTCACAAATAGAGTACTATCTATCCTACCCCTTTCAAAACCGTTTTCTAAAAGATGGTTGGATAAAGTCTCATACCACGCCCTAGGTGCCTGATGTAATCCATAAAGAGCCTTATCTAAGCGATATACTCTATCAGGATATTTTGGATCTGTAAATCCGGGCGGTTGTTCTACATACACCAACTCCTTCACTTTCCCATACAGGAAAGCACTCTTAACATCCAGTTGATATACCTTAAAGCCTTTGAAGGAGGCAAACGCTAGAAACAACCTAATGGCTTCCAGCCTTGCTACTGGTGCAAAAACTTCGTTGTAATCGATTCCCTCCTCTTGGTTGAAACCCTTTACAACTAATCTCGCCTTGTTGCGCGTGACTATACCCCGATCGTCTCTCTTGCACTTAAAAACCCATTTGGTTCCTATTGCAATCTCCCCTCGAGGTAACGGAACTAACTCCCACACTTCTAGTTTCCTAAATTGTGAAAGTTCTTCCTGCATCGCTTCAACCCAGGAGTTGTCCTTAAGTGCCATTTGCACATTTTTGGGCTCTACTTGCGATATGAAACACGAATATAGACATGTGTGATATGCCTCGGAGTCGTTTATCATCGACAACAACACAGTGTTGTTATTTACACTACTCCGAGTCCTCACACCCTCGTTAGGATTTCCTATGATGCTTTCTATTGGATGGTTCTTGTTAATCCTAGAGGTCTCTATTTCATCAACCCTTAGATTATCTCCTAAGTTGGATCCTATTTCACCTAAAGGGGGAACAGGCTCAGCTTCTACATTTTCCTCCTCACGGACGTTTTCCTCAGAGTTAGAACTTGAAGCTTGAGTCTGATTCTCAGTGTTAGGTGCCTCTTGATCAGCAACTTCTGGAGATCCATCTACAGTCGCAGTAGGCTCGGATGTAGATTCGAACGTGGTCCTTGGAAAGATTTGGCCATCGTCGTTCAGATGCAACGTCGCCATGTCCTTCTCGATTGTACCTGCATTATCATCCAGAGGAATGTTAAATGACTCAAATAACTTATCATAGTCAAATATCCATTCCGGACCAGTTTGGGGTTCATGTGTATAACTTGTGACTTCAATGTTATACACAATCTCCACAGTACCAGTTGTTTTGTTAAACACCCGTTTGTTTGGTGAGTTTGGCACATAACCTAGGAAGTATCCTTCGTCAGCCTTTTCACCAAACTTCGGTTGATGTTTTGTTCTTAAAAGTGTGCATGGTACTCCAAACGGTTCGAATCCAGTTAAGTTAGGTGGCCGTTTATTCAAAATTTCATAGCATGTTTTGTTCAATGATTTGACTGTAAGGACTCGGTTTAAAATGTGGCACGCGGTATTCACTGCCTCCCCCCAAAACATGGTAGGAAGCTTTGAATCCGAAAGCATAGTCCTTGCAGCCTCAATCAAAGTTCTATTTTTACGTTCGGCCACCCCATTCTGTTGAGGTTCATATGGTGCACTGAATTGATGCACTATGCCCTTTGATAGGCAATATACACCAATTACAGTGTTTTTGAATTCAGTTCCATTATCACTACGAATATATTTAACCCTAGTTCCGTATGAGTTCTCCACTTGGTCCAAGAACCCGATGAGCCTTGCAGCCGTCTCGTCCTTCGTACCTAAAAAGAAAACCCAAGAAAAACGTGAGTAATCGTCGGTGATAACTAAGCAGTACCAACTACCTCCAATACTCCTTTTGTTGATTGGGCCGAAAAGGTCCATGTGCAACAGATCGAATGTTGAGGCTATGGAATTCTGCTTCTTGGACTTGTGTGTCTTCTTGTGTTGTTTGCCCTTCATGCAAGGTAGACACTTATCCTCGAACTGAAAACTTTTCATGGGCACACCCTGCACCAGTCCATGCTTCGTAATGTAATTCATCTTCCTCAGGTGCAGGTGAGCCATGCGTCTGTGCCACAGTACGGATTCCGTCTCCGAAGCTTTGGATAGTAGACAAATTGGCCCCATCGAAGTCTCTGGCTTGTTCATATCCAGCACGTACAAGTCGTTCTTCCTTGGCGCCCGCATCAACACCCATTCTTCAGGAATTTTGAATCCAGGCTTTAGCACTAACGCCTCAGTGTCAGTAAATAACACCGAGTTCTTCTTATCACAGATTTGAGAGACACTAATGAGATTATGAACCAGTTTATCAACGTGATAAACTTGATCCAAAGTAATCGTCCCATTAGTGACTTCTCCAGTTCCAGTGATATTTCCACCCTTGTTACCCGCGAATGATACGAATCCCCTATTACCCCCCTTGAAGTCTGTGAGAAGACTTCTTTCCCCCGTCATGTGCCTGGAGCAACCACTGTCGACGAACCACTTGTTGTTTGGACCGGTAGTTATCTCCTGCACATGAAAGAAAAGAGGTTAGTTATCACGGGGAACCCAAGCCATGACTGACTTGGTAATACCATTCTCGTCCACATACGTGAACTCTTTCAAGTACCCATCTCGCCGTTCAGGTGACTTGGGCCTTTGAACTGAATTCTGTTGTGGTGCCGAGTGATTTAAGTTCACTCTTTGCCTTGGTGTAGGCATTTGTTGTGGAGCTCTAGAATAATTCCTATTATATGCCATTTCTGACTGTGATCCCTGAGCTCTTACCGGTGCATACTGTCTAACTGGAGTATGAGACCTAACTGGAGTGTGTGACCTGCTAGGTGTGGTGCTCCTATAGACTTGTTGTGGTGCTGACCTAGATTGATTATTGACACGATTCGGTGAATTTGTCCTAATCACTTCCTTTGGTCCAACCTTAACCGGTGTGTTTTTCACAACTTGTTTGGGTGCGGCCTGCACAGTTTTCTCGGTAGGTTGAGAACTACTGCTGCTTGCCACACTGGGTGAGGGCTTAACAGGTGTTGGATTCACTGTCTTAGGGGTAACATCTGCTTTCCTAAGTGGACAGTGAGAAGCAACATGCCCTTTCGCGTGACATCTAAAGCAAGACATCTTATCCATGGACTTTTTGGTTGTTCCCTTAGATCTAGGTGTCTCACTAGTGTCTACTTCCTTTGGTACATCTACAGTGTCTGTCTCTTCGACCTGGTCAGCCCATGAAATTTTCTGTTTTCCTGCAGGTGTTTCACTGGAGGAAGACACAAATTTCACTTTCTTGACCTTGACGGTTGAGTCAACCACCTTAGGTGTATTATCAACTGTAGGCTCAGGTGTCGGTTCAGGTAGGTCCTCTAAGTCTACAGACTTGTCAGTTTTCTCCTGAGGCTGAGGCACATAATTAGCATTGAAAGGTGGAGGAATTTCGTGAAAACCTAGACCTACAGGCTTCTTAGACTGTCTTTGGGCATCTAAGACTTTTCCTAGATTTAGGCTCGAATTCCTAAACTTTTCCAGCTTGCTATTTGCCTCTGCTACCTTAACCTTGGTCTCGGCTAGCTCTATATCCTTGTCCTTAAGACTTTTAGTTAAGGCCTCTACGTGCTCATACATTAGTTCTATCCTAACACACTGCTCGCTGAGTTTGTCTTTTAGAACTACCACGTCTTGAGCATCAGCCTTAAGCTTTTCTTTTAAATCTTGCTTTATATCATTTAGGCTAGCGTTTTCTATTTTTAAGTTATCATTTTGAGCAGATATGGTTTTATGTGATTCTAAGACTAGATTTAACCTATCATTAGAAGTAGCACACAAAGCACATAATTCTGAAAATAGAGAATAAGAAAGACTAACCTTAGAGTTATCAGATTCCACGTTGGCCATCTGAGCAGCAAACTCCAGCACGGTCTGATCATTCGCCTTCTCTACCCACATCGGACTGCTGTCCCGTGTGGTCTGCTCGTCTTCGTCACAACCATTCTCAGTAACTTCAGCCATGAAAGCTCTAGCATTGGACTCAGGATGTGAACTCCAGTCATAGGTACCATCTAGCTGTCTGTCAGAGGTGACATTGGATAGTAGACCCGCTAGATTGGCTTGACCAGATGAGGAACTCGGAAGGTATCTTTGTTGGGACTGATTTTGGTACTGTCCTTGATGCTGACTCTGTCCTTGGTATGACTCTACCTTCGGTCTTTGACACTCCCTGGCGAAGTGTCCCAATCCCTGACAGTTGTAGCATTTGACCTTAGACTTATCAAATCCTATCCCTTTGTTGTTCATTTGCAGATTCCTCCCAGTTCGCTTGATGAATCTTTTTACCCTCTCGGTCACCATGGCCAGTTGCCACTTAAGATCCATTTCCTCTAAGTCATTAGGGTCGACCTGATCGTAATCTTCATCCCATAGAGCTGGGTCATTGATTTTCCCTTGAACACAATTTCCATAAGCTGCCACAAAGGAAGCAAGCAGATTCAAATGTTCTTCTGCGGACTTTGCGCTCATCGGCATCTTCGAATAGCTCTGACTTGTCGGTGCCTGATGGACTTGAGGTTGCGGTTCTTCCGATCTTCCTAACCCTAAGAACGCGCGATTCAGTGAGTCTTCGGACTCTGGTGGCGATGACGTTTCTCCGGTGAAAAACGCTGTAGCACTCTTCGGTTCAGCTGTCACTGATGATTTAGATGTCTTTCCAAAATACATTGCCGGATTCTGGACTTGCTCGTAATCAGTCTCAGCCTTAATCATCTCGAAGTGATATGCCCTCAACGTTCCCACAATGTCATCAAGTGATTGAGCATAATATTTGTCCTCATTCAGCTTAATCATTGCCACGTACATAGCCCATTTGGCTGGTAGGGCATCAAGAAGCTTGTTGTTCTTGTCAGTGTCCGAATACTCAATTCCATGACTTTCAAGTTCCGTTATCAGATGATAGAACCTTGTGATAATATCATCCAACTGTTCATCCTTAATTGCCTTGAAAATCGCAAACTGTTGGGTCAACAGCTCTGTACGCTTTCTACGCACCCGAGGATTACCTTCACACCTTTTCTGGAGAGACTCCCAAAGTTCCTTCGACGTCCTTTGAGTCCGAAATGTGTGTAAAATATCTTGAGGTAAAGCCATACGGATTATGGAGAAAGCTTTGTTTTCAGCTTCAAATAGTTTCTTGTCATCCTCTTTCATCATCTGATATGACAAGACCTTTTGACGGCCTTCAACTTCAGATACTGGCGGAATGTACCCTTCATCTATGCACACCCACATGCGCATATCATTGAATCGTACAAAATCTGTAAATCTGTCCTTCCACCAGTAATAGTCCTCAACTTTCATCAGCTTAGGCGGTGCATTTGCCTTCCCAACTTCGTGATCCATCTCAAGGAATTTCTGAAGATTTGACATCTTTTCTGAAACAAATTGAATTTGAACTTAATTAATTTAATTCGAAACTGATTTAGACTAACTTATTCGAATCTAGATAGATTCGAAACTAATTAATATTAAATCTTTTGAGATTAAATTCGATTAAGTCTTAAAAGTCAATTAGATTCGAAATTATGTCAGATTCGAACAACTCCTTAGAATCGATGGTCCTTAGAATCGAAGGCTCAGCAGATTCGAATGTCAGCAGAATCGAAGCACAGAATCGAAACAGTACCAGACTCGAAATAAACTCGAAACACTATAGACTCGAGATCCAATTCGAATGAAGTAACAGATTCGAAACAAAGTAGACTCGAAACTCTCTGAAATTGACTCGAAAGGAGCGTATTTAGGTTAGACTCGAGACTAAAGTGAAACCCTAATTACCCCTATAGATTCGAGCGCCGCAAACTCGAAAAACGGCTAACACGTTGATTTTTTGACGTTTTACAGATTAAATCACTATTTTTCAAACGAAAAATAATGATTTCGACCAAAAACGTGAAAAACGACAAAGTGTTTCCCGAATATGAATTTGCTAAGCTCAAAAACACGTTTTTGAGAGCAAAACCGTCCAACTAGCGTCAAGAAACCTAGAATGTATCTGATGAACACGAAGAACACCAAGAACACTCCGTAGGCTCTGATACCACTTGTAAGGTCTACGACTGCAAGATCTATCTAGACGCGGATCCGTGAACGAGTGCGGAATCCTCGTTGACGGTTAGACGGACAACTCTCAACCAACGGAACACGGAGACTATTAGACGCTGAACGAACGACACACGAACGATCCTACGAACTAATTCTCTCCGAAACGGCACTCACCTAGCTGATAAACTCGAGATCGCCTTTGCTTAATTCCTCACGAATTCTGCAAAAAGTCCTCTAATTATTCGAGTCTATCCCTAATTATAGACCCTGATTCGAGTCTGTTGTGGGCCAAGCTCGAATCTGGCCCAAGGCCCATTCGAGTCTGTCCATATTGACAGTCTCGAATCTAGCCCATTCGAATCTAAGGTCTCATTCGAATCTATCTCAGATTCGAATGTATTCCCTTAAGTAATTCGAATCTACCCAAAAACACTTAAACTCTTAAGTGATGAAACTTATGTTTTACTTATGCTTGAGTTAATCTTTGACCTTTATGTTTGAACTTCTTGTAATATGTTACATCAAGTTCAAACACACAATCAATAACAGACAAACACATAAAAACATATATATCAAAACACTTGTTAATACTCAGAATATTACTTAAGCCATAATGCAGATCGATTAGACTGCTATCGTCACACATGGTGTCCCAACATGATTAATGTTAACTCGATTGGATCTGTGTTCTGACATATGTTTTGTTATTCCTTTTTATTCTTTGGTGAATTATAAGCATTCAATTCTTCTCTTGTAGTGTGCAAATGAAAAGTATGTTTCTTTTCTGATTATCCCTGATGATTATTACCTGTGCAGTTTCTTATTAATGATGCAACCATTGCACTTTGGTTCGGTTTGGAGTTTGGATTTTCAAAAACTGAAAATTTTTAGTAATGTTATTCTTTTTTCTAGGGTTTTACACATTTCAGTTTCATTTTACCCTCAATCTCTCTCTCTCTCTCTCTCTCTCTCGCTCTCTCTCTCTCTCTTAAACTCCTATACAGCCGCCTCAAGTCCTCAACCCGCCGGCCTTACCTATATACATATACCGTCGTGGATACCCGCCGTCCAGCCTCCAGCCTCCTCCCTCAGGTATTTTCGATCCAGTATATATTATTGGAAATGTTGTCATATGTTTACAAATTGAAATATAATTCTGTTTTAGATATTCAATGAATGTAACATATTCAATGAATAGTTAGTTCATGAATGTAAGGCCATAGTGGTTTGATGAATATATCCAATAGTGAATCCCATATCAATAAAGAAGGTATTGATATCAATCCTCAAACAAGATAATGGTGAACCAAGAAGGAATAGATATCAATTCTATAAGATAATGGTGAACAAGAAGGAATAGATATCAATTCTTATAGAATTGATATCATGTGAGAAATGATATCAATTCCTATAACGAATTGATATCAATCCTAACATGATTTTAAATTAATGATTGTTGCCACTAATGGTATCAATCATGTAGGGATTGATATCATTTGTGGTTTCAAGTGGATTAGTCACAAATGATGGCTAATCAAAGTATCTATCAAGGTCTACAAAAACCACTATTTTACACAAAACCTTCAACAATCGACATGCATCATAACAAGGTTAGAATTTTAAACAAGCATCCAGTTCATAGTCAGCAAACTATTCCCCGTCCCCACCCTCCAGTTCACAGCCAACAAATTCTTGAATAAGGGAAACTAGGCCATCTGTAGATGCTTGAACTAGTTGGAGAGATCGTGAAAGTAGCTCATTACTACTCATCAAACTGCCCCTTGCTCCTTGGCTACTGGAAGGAAATGGGGAAGACTGAGATCGAGTAGGGGGAGTCTGTCGCAAAGGCTGTCTAAAGGTTGACTGAGACCCTTGGCTAGAAGAGCTGGAAGGAGACTGGCCCTGTGTCTGAGCAACGGAACTCGAAGGTGAACACCAGGTTGACGTGATCATCTTAGAGAAACTGCAAGAATCACCTCCCTGCCCAGACACATATGGACTTAGAACAGCTCTATAAACAAACATACTTGAGTATAATAACCCTTAAAATTCTCACCGTAACACAACAGGACCAATATTTCATTTTACCACGAAAGACGTTGCGGCAAAAGCCACGACCACAGGGACAGTGCGTAAGTTCATCCTCGAATGAGTAGAACATACAATCAGGAATATCATTGCCCTATCAAATAATAATCGACAAATAATAATCGTTAATAGTATATCATTCAAAAAAAGGTATACAAAAGTCGTTCCAAAACTTGCCTTATCAGAACCAGGGTATTTGTAAAAGGGACGACCAAAATTAAGGCCCCTTTTGGTTGTCACCTTCCTGATCATATACCCATTCCCACATGGACACATAAGCTCCATGATTCTCAATGAGAACTGACATAAAACCATTGCAGTGAACAAAATAAAAACGAAACATTAGTAGACACAAAATAAAACGAAACAGCGGTGTTTTCCTTGCTAGGGACAACACTAATTTATCCCTTCTGCAATATGCGGATACGCGCTATTTTTGGGGCTTTGGTCAAAGAAAAATCTGTGTAATTTGATATCAATTTTGGGTCTATTTCAGGAGGTTTCAGGTTTGAAGATCAATATTTCAAAAAGTAGGCTGTATGGTATTGGGATTCCAGAAGCTGATGTCTCATCTATGGCAGAAGCTGATGTCTCATCTATGGCATCCAGTGGGATGTCTTCATGGTTCTTTGCCTTTCATGTATTTGGGGCTTCCGGTGGGAGGAAATCTTAATTATGGAATGAAGTCCTTGACAGGTTCTCCAAAAAGCTAAACAAGTGGAAAGCTTCTTTATTATGTTGGATATAAACTAAATATGCACAGGTTTTGGATAGAAAACTATGAACTTTATTAACAATCTTTGAATTTGCACATTTACAAACTTGGATTAGGACCCCTATTTATACTAAGTGAAAAGGTGCGAGTGAAAGGTCGTGTCTCTTCACGAAGGGGTGCGAGATTGGATAAGGTTGGTTATCACCGATCTTATCCATTCGTGTTTCCTATTTGCTATTCTAGGTCCTTATACTTCTACTAATTACATAATTAACACAATAACTAAAAAAACTATTACATAATGCGTCCTATACTTGTTGTTTTTGTCATTAATTTCCAACATATTATCAGTCGGAGGTCGGGCAACTTAATTAAGTCAGTTTTGAATGCTCTTCCTTTATATTTCTTCTCGTTATTTAGGGCCCCTAATGGTGTTATTGAAAAAAATGGATAAGATAAGGAGAAGATTTTTTTGGGGGCATTCGGGAGGAGAGAAAAAGAAAATATGGGTATCGTGGAAAAAAAATTTGTCTTCTAAAAGGGCTGGTGGTTTGGGTATTGGGTGTTTAAAAGCGAAAAAATTTAGGGTTGATTAGGAAGTGGTATTGGAGATTTTTAATTGAAGATAGCCCCATATGGAAAAAGGTGATCGTCAATTCTTATGGTGATTCAGGGGGTTTCGAGTCAAATAGTTTTAATGGTTGTGGGTCTTCAGTATGGAAGGCTATTACCAAAGGAACTAAGGAGATTCAAGTTCTTGGTGTTCCGTTGAAAGAATCGGGGGGATAATACAAGCTTTTGGAATGTCAACTGGAATTGTTTTAGTTCTCCTCTAAGCAAATTGTATCCTAGACTATATGCTTTGGAGAAACAAAAGGGTTGCAATGTTAGCGATCGAAGAAAGTTTATCAGAGGCTCGTGGGTCTGGTGCTGGGAATGGAAGACAGCTCCGAGAGGTCGGGCCTTGGACGATTTGGAGGATTTATTGTGTAAGCTTGGTTGGCTGGAGCTATCCCATGATAAGGAGGATAGGTGGTCATGGCAAATGGATAACTCAGGTATGTTCTCGGTTGCTAACTTAACTGGTTTGATTCAAAATATTACCCTGCAGGAAGTAGTTACTTCAGATGGCTTCAAATGGAACTCAGGGATTCCTCTCAAAGTAAACATTGGGGTTTGGAGAATTTGGTTAAACAAGGTTCCTATGAAAGAGAATCTCCAGGAGCTGGGTCTTCAAATCAATGATAACAGGTGTTTTCTTTGTGAATCGTTCGTAGAATTGGTGCATCATGTTTTCTGGGAGTGCGTAAAAGCAAAGTGTCTATGGCGTAAAATGGGCTGTCGGTGGAATTACCCATTGCATAACTTGAATTCGCTTTCGGAAGTAATTCGGGGTAAATTTTTCAATGTGGTTCACAAGGGGAAAAATAAGGTTTTACATGGTTTATGCTACATTGTTATTTGGGCAATCTGGTGTTGGAGGAATCGGGCGCGGAGGTGGGTGATCAAGTTATATCGGGGCGCAATGAAGATAATTTTTCCTTCAATTCAAAACCTTGGTTTGCTTTGGACTAGAATTGACCTTTGTGGAGTGAAGTTAAATGGGAGATACGTGGACTAGAATTGACCGTTGCAACAATTTGGGGATGGTGACTCTGAGTGTAGGAAGAGGAAGTCTGGAAGAGGAATTTAGGAATCCATGGCTGTGGTTACTAATCTACAATGAGCGACCAGGAGAAGAGCTTACGTACTGGCGATGGCGACGGACAGAAGGCCGTGTATCAGAGACGGTATTGGCCAGTTCGATCTATAGGATGCCTGGTCGGCTGGGTTCTTGGAAAGTCGTCTATTTGGACTTTGGAAGCCAGTCTAGGAACCAAATCATGTTAATCATTTCAGAACTCCATTTCAGAAACAAATCCATTTCAGTCATTCAGAACTCCATTTAAGTGGGTTATAGAGTTCACAACTCCATTTCAGAAACAAATCATATAATAAGTATATAACACAATCATATGAAGAACGTAACTCCATTATAGTTCCATTAATAGCATTTCTTGCTAGAAATTTCATCTAGGAAATTCTAAAATTCATAAAATTGGAAACCCTATTGACGTTCTTCTTAATAGGAACAGGGGATAAAAAAACATAGCCACCTGCCTAAAACCCTCTCAAAAATGCTGACATAATAGTCGATAACTTCTGGTTTACAAATCATGAAAGTTACTTACAGTGGTGAGAGACCGAGAGTCCGACTATCCGAGAGAGTGAGAGACGAGAGACTGGGGCAGAGTGCAGACGGCGGCGATGAATGGGCGGTGGACCGGTGGTGACTGACTGGGCGGCGGTGGCTGGCGGCGGACCGGCCGTGAAAAGGTGACTATGGAGCTGTGGACGAGAGACGAAAAGGGGAAGGGGAAAAACGTGAAAAATGGAACTAGAATGGAAGTGGAAAGGGTTTAACTGAGAGCATTTTACCCTACAACATGGCTACTGGCCCACTATACTTACAGTTGATAGTGTTTTGACCGATTTACCCTTAAAAATGAAAACATCTAGGGGGCTGTTCTTTTGAATAAGTAATAAATGGTTGAATGCTGATTGCAGTGTTGATTGATAAGTGATGGTGCTGAAAGCTGATTATTGAATCAATAAGTGTGTTCTTTTGGCTGAATCTATATTAAACTTTTTTATTATATAAAAGATCAATAAAAACAACAAAATCAAGGAAACAAGAACCAAAATAAAAAAACAAAGTTGGTATAAACAATTTGGAAGGTTTTAGAACAATTTGGAAGAGGGGAGGGGAGGGGAGGGGCTGTGCAATTTGTTGATTGTCAATCAACATTCCTTTGATGCTGACCGAATAAACAAAAAAAAGTAAAGATAAGTATTTATTTAATGCTAAATGGGAAACACACTTATTCAAGGAGTTTATTACCAAGTAATAGTGATTTTAAAATTTAATTACTAAAAGATAGTGGTTTTCACTTTAATTCCTAAATCATAGTATTTTTATCTTTAAAATAGAGTAACTTAAACCCTATAATATATTGAAAACTGTTATAATCTAACTGAATTTAAATATCAAACAAGACTTGCAAAGTTTTACATATATGTATATATGTTCTCCATATCAAATCGTATGACAAGTGTGAGTCTATTTATATACAAAATTAATGTACTATTTTGCAATTAATGAAAACACTGTGTTGTGTTGCTTCTCAACTTGGTAAAAGAGAAGACCCTTTGAAAATTGCCATCCACATCTTTTGTCTTTTCATAATACTCCCCCTTGGATGATAATTTTAGTAAGAGTTCAACCATGAAATGCAGCCTCATTAAAAACCTTGCTAAAGAAAAACCCAATGGGAAAAAACTTTAGTCAAGGGAAAAAGAGTACAGCGATTGGTTGACTCCCCCTCATATTGCCATCTGAAAATCATCACATGTTTTGTACATGTTGCATTCCAATGTTGTGGACATGTTTTCTGAAAATCGCTTTGGGAAGTGCCTTTGTAAAGAGATCTGCTGAATTGTTACTAGACTGAATGTATTTCATTTCAATCTGATTGTCCTTTATGAGATCTTGCGTGTAAGCAAAAAATCTTGGTGGAATATGTTTGGTTCTGTCACTCTTGATATATCCTTCTTTCATCTGCGACACGCAAGCTGTATTGTCTTCATAAATCAAAATTGTACTTTTGCTCATCTCTAGTCCACAAGAAGACAAAATAAGTTCTGTCACAGATTTCAGCCATACACTTTCTCTACTAGCTTCGTGTAGTGCAATAACTTCAGCATGATTTGAGGATGTTGCAACAAGCGTTTGCTTCTGAGAACGCCAGGAAATTGCAGTACCACCATTTAAAAACACGTATCCTGTTTGAGATTTTGCTTTGTGTGGATCAGATAAGTAACCTGCATCTACATATCCAAGTAAACCTTCTTTTGAATTGTTAGAATAAAATAATCCCAAATTAGTGGTTCCTCGAAGGTATCGGAAAACGTGTTTGACTCCTATCCAATGTCGTTTGGTGGGAGCTGAACTAAATCTTGCCAACAGATTTACTGCAAAAGAAATGTCAGGTCTTGTACAGTTTGTAAGATACATTAAAGCTCCAATTGCACTAAGATATGGTACTTCTGGACCAAGTAAATATTCATTCTCTTCTTGAGGACGAAATGGATCCTTATCAACATTAAGTGATCTAACAACCATTGGTGTGCTTAAAGGATTTGCTTTGTCCATGTTGAAACGTTTTAAGACCTTTTCCGTATAATTTGATTGATGCACAAGTATACCATTGTGCATGTGCTCTATCTGTAAACCAAGACAATATTTGGTTTTTCCAAGGTCTTTCATTTCAAATTCTTTCTTTAATAACACAATTACCTCATTTATCTCATTAATTGTGCCAATAATATTTAGATCATCAACATAGACAGCTATGATAACATATCCAACCTTTGTCTTCTTTATAAACACACATGGACATATTTGATTGTTTGTGTATCCTTTACTTATCAAATAATCACTCAATCGATTATACCACATGCGTCCAGATTGTTTCAACCCATATAAAGATCTTTGCAATTTGATCGAATACATCTCTTTGGGTTTGTTTCCTAATGCTTCTGGCATTTTAAATCCTTCAGGAATTTTCATATAAATATCATTATCAAGTGATCCATACAAATAAGCCGTAACAACATCCATTAGACGCATTTCCAAATTGTTAGCAACGGCAAGACTAATTAGGTATCTAAAAGTGATTGCATCCATTACTGGAGAATATGTCTCCTCATAATCAATTCCTGGTCGTTGAGAAAAACCTTGAGCCACAAGTCTTGCTTTGTATCTTGTAATTTCGTTTTTCTCATTTCGTTTTCTTATGAACACCCATCTGTATCCTACTGGTTTTACAGCTTTAGGTGTGAGGATGATAGATCCAAAAACTTTTCGTTTATTTAACGAACTTAATTCAACTTGCATAGCTTCTTTCCATTTAGGCCAGTCAGATCTGTTTTGACATTCAACCACAGACTTTGGTTCTGGATCATCATTTCCAGTAATGATATCATATGCAACAGCATAAGAAAATTTTTCATCAATATCTTCCATCTCATTTCTTTTCCATATGATATTTGTATGGACATAATTGATTGCAATCTCAGTATTGGAGTCATCTATTTCCACTTCTTTGGAAATATCGTTATTTTGCGTTTCTCCAGGAACACTTTTCTTATTATCAGTTATATTTTCAGAGCTCTTTCTCTTTCGAGGATTTTTATCCTTGGAACCAAATGGTCTTCCACGTTTCAGACGTGCTTTTGATTCTTGAGTGATTTTATCATCAGCTCTTTTATTTGGAATTTCTATTCTAGCAGGTGTATTAGCCGCTGGCACATATGATTTAGTCACTCTTTTAGTATCAGTAAATGCATCAGGCAGTTGATTTGTAATTTCTTGTAAATGCATTATTTCTGAACTTCTAGTTCACATTGTTTTGTCCGAGTGTCAAGATGAATCAATGATGGTTCACACCATGATACATCCTTCTCTTTGCTTTTATTTTCTCCCCCTAATGCTGGGAAAATTGCCTCATTGAAATGGCAATCAGCAAACCGTGCTGTAAAAACATCACCTGTCAGTGGTTCAAGGTATCTTATTATAGAAGGTGTTTCATACCCTACATATATACCCAATCTTCTTTGAGGTCCCATTTTTGTACGTTGCGGTGGTGTAATAGGAACATATATTGAACAACCAAAGATTCGAAGATGGGAAATGTTTGGCTCATGACCAAAAGCAAGTTGTAGAGTAGAAAATTTATGATAAGCACTTGGTCTTATACGAATCAGTGATGCAGCATGTAAAATTTCATGTCCCCAAACAGAAACTGGAAGTTTTGTCTTCATTATTAATGGTCTAGCTATTAGCTGAAGACGTTTAATTAATGATTCAGCTAAACCATTTTGTGTATGAACATGAGCAACTGGATGTTCAACACTAATTCCAACAGACATGCAATAGTCGTTGAAAGCTTGAGATGTAAATTCACCAGCATTATCAAGCCTTACCTTTTTAATGGTATAATCAGGGAAATGTGCTCTTAATTTAATGATTTGAGCAAGAAATTTAGCAAAAGCCACATTATGGGTTGACAATAAACAAACATGAGACCATCTGCTTGATGCGTCTATTAAAACCATGAAGTATCTAAATGGTCCACATGGCGGATGAATTGGTCCACATATATCACCTTGAATTCTTTCAAGAAACATTGGGGTTTCTTTTCCAATTTTAGTTGGTGAATGTTTCACAATAAATTTTCCAAGAGAACATGATGTACATGGGATCATCTTACCTGTTTGAGGGATCTTCTGGTCCTTCAATGGATGTCCATTTGTACTATCAATTATCCTCTTCATCATAGTTGTTCCTGGATGACCTAATCTGTCATGCCATAAACTTAATTCTCCAGGATCATAACATTTTTCTTTGACAACCAGATGTGATTCAACCATGTTTATATATGTATAATGTAAACCAGAACCAAGTGTTGGTAGTCTTTCTACTACATGGTTATTGTCAATAATATGCATAAATTTCTCATTCTCTATCGTCACAGTCTGAGTATTATACCCATTAAGGTGTATGTCATTGAAACTCAACAAGTTTCTTTCAGACTTTGGTGAAAATAGAGCATTATTTATCAAAAACCTTGTACCATTAGGTAATATAAAATGAGCCTTTCCAGTTCCCTCAATCAGATCTGCAGGACCTGATATGGTATGTATATTTGCTTTACTTGGCTTTAATTCTGAAAAGTATTTCTTCTTTTTAAGAATTGTGTGTGTTGCTCCACTATCTGGTATACAGATGTCTCCTGAATTTGCTTGATGTAGTTCTTCGATAAAATTCATTTTAGACTTCTAATCATAAAAATAAAGTAATAAGTATATATGATAAAATTTGTTAAGTAGAAACACATTCATATTATTATTGAAAAAGTGCAATACATGATACAAGAAATAAAACATAAGGAATAAAACATAGCTTAGGAAAGACGAAAACACGATTACATTATTAGATATCCAAATCATCAAAGAAATCTGAAACATTCAGTTCGGGCATTGGAACATCAGGGAGATCAGCAAAATTTGCTTCTTTCTCCTTTCCTTTAAGAGACTCCTCATAAAGTTTGCAGAGATGTGGTGCTGTGCGGCAAGTTCTTGACCAATGACCAGTCATTCCACATCGGTAACAAAGATCTTCAGGATCTTGAGAAGCACTAGCCTTTTGTTTATCATTTTTGGGTCTTTCTTGTTATTTAGATTTCTTATCACGTGGAATATTATTATGACCACGTCCGCGTCCACGTCCACGTGAATGACCTCTGTTATGATTATAGTTATGACCATAGCCATGATTATAACTATAATTATTGTTTTGATTATAGCCACGGCCACGACCTCGTTTACGACCAAATCCCCGTTCTTGTCCATGTGTTTTAGTTATAGCATTTGCTTCAGGTAATGCTAGTGATCCAGTTGGACGAGAATGGTGATTCTTCATCAAAAGTTCATTGTTTTTCTCTGCAACTAGAAGGACGGTGTTAAGTTCAGAATATCTTTTAAAATTTTGCATCCGATACTGTTGTTGTAAGGTAACATTTGATGCATGAAATGTTGAGTACGTTTTTTCCAACATATCCGCATCTGTAACTGTCTGGCCACAAAATTAGAGTTGTGAACATATTCTGAACAATGCAGAGCTATAATCATTCACTTTCTTAAAATCTTGGAATCTCAGATTATTCCAATCATTTCTGGCATTTGGAAGCAAACTCTCCCTTTGATGATCATATCTTTCCTTTAAATCTTTCCATAGAATACTTGGATCTTCCGTATTCATATACTCAGATTTCAAATTTTCATCAATATGTTTACGAAGAAATGCATTTGCTTTTGCCTTTTCTTGATTTGAGCAATTGTTGTTTTCATTTAGTGTTTCTACAATACCCATTGATGTTAAAAGTATCTTTACATCAATGCTCCATGGCATGTAGTTATTGCCATTTACGTCCAATGCAGCAAATGATAACTTCTCAAGATTTGCCATATTGACTATCAAAATAAAAGTTAAACAACATAAAATTAGCATTAGTTTATTTCAATAAGAACTACAACACATAATAGTGGGAGAATCGTAAACGAAATCAGAACCAGAAAAGGATACATCTCATCAAATGGTAGTTGCAACAAAGAGTAGAAAAGTATTGAAAGTATTACAATAAGAAAAATCAAAAACGAGAGAGGTATCTTCATTCTTCAACCAGTTAAAAGTTTTCTTTTCAGAAAGGAAGAAGAATGATTTAATGAAATATTGAAGTTTTATATTGGAGTATTTATAGAGAAAAAATTGAGTCATCAAACAGTCGAATTTTTTTTTTCTTTCTTTTGACCGTTGCAACAGTTATATAACCGTTGTTAAATGTTAATAAATGATTAAAAGATAATTTTCATTTAATTTAAAATAATGATTAAAAATATAAAAAACTTGTTATGAAGAGGATAAAAAGAATTAATAGTTTGCATTATAAGAACAAAATCTTAATTGATGTAAGTTAATAATCATAATTAATGTTATCATAAATGAAGAAAATAAACGTTAGTATAAGTAATCGTTAGTATATAAATAAACATTAGTATGCATAATTAAATGTTAGTACATAAATTATTGTTATCGTATTAATTATTTATGGTAATTATCTTCTCATTATAAGTTATAACTTTAAGTAACCATACCTCGTTTAATTCTTGATCTAATTGCAGAGCTCTTCGTGCTGATAACGTGTTATAATCTAACTTAATTTAAATATCGAACAAGACTTGCAAAGTTTTACATATATGTATATATGTTCTCCGTATCAAATCGTATGACAAGTGTGAGTCTATTTATATACAAAATTAATGTACTATTTTGCAATTAATGAAAACACTGTGTTGTGTTGCTTCTCAACTTGGTAAAAGAGAAGACCCTTTGAAAATTGTCATCCACATCCTTTGTCTTTTCATAATAAAAACGAAGAATTGAATCTTAATAGGTTTTTTTTTTTATTATTATAATCCATATTTTTAAACATTTTCATTTTGTTAGTATCTAATAATTAAAAACTTCGAATGTTGTTCTTATCTAGTAAAAAAAATAAGCTTGCGTGTCCATCATCTTCGTAACTAGTGTAATACTCGGATGGCGTCCGGGAAGATCAAGTTTTTAAACATATAAGCTTATAATATTAAAACATGTAAAATTATTTATATTTTATACATTTTAGCTGAAATATTGATTAAAGTTTTAATAATTACGAAACTAAATTATACTAAAAATATATTATAGTAATATAAAATGCAATTTAAGAAAAACATAACGAACTGATACAGACAAATGTTAAAAGTATATTATTTTTCATGAAATCGTTTACTCATTTTCTACAGAATTTCATAGCCTAAGCCTAAAGTTAAAGAACTATTTTTTCTTAGAGTTTAATTATTATTTATGATAAGAATAATAATTTGCATGGTTTTATAGATATTTGCATGGTTTTATGATAAGAATAATAATTTGCATGGTTTTATAGATAATTACTATTTTATAATTTCTATATTTTAAAATTTTACACATTATTATCTGATTTAACAACTTAACATAGTTAAAATGTCTCCATCAATTCATATTAAAAAAAATTTTGCTTCTATGCTCATCATCTTCATATCTTATTTTGGTCCTCATGTTCATATTCATTCATCTTTATCATATCATTTTAAACTACAAAATTTTAAGTCAACTATTTAGATGAGAAAATTTTCATACAAAAATTCAATCGAAATCCACGAAAAATGCATTTGTTAGTTGTTATAGTTCAAAAACTCATCGCCTAGAAAACCACCGTATAGCCCCTACAACTCGTATAAACATTCGATGAAAATCACATTTATGCAAATAACATGTATTGGGTTTTAGTTTTTCTTTGGTATGGGTTTGTAAATGGATGGTAATGCTTTTAGATTTTGAAAATGGATATGCATTTAATAATTTTGAGTTTTGGTGTAAGTAAAATATTAGGGTTCTTAAAAAAATTAAGGGAAAATTGTAAACAAAGGAAATGAACTTTAGGTCACTTTCTGTTTTGGGTATTGAACTACGTTTTGCTTCAACGAAAGGTAATGAACTTTCAATCAACTTCTATTTTGGGTATTGAACTACGTTTTGCTCCAACGAAAGGTAATAAACTTTTAGTCAACTTCTATTGGGCCTCATTTTAGGCCCAATTTATATACTTGTATATATTTACACTTTTATAAATCCTTAAAAATGTATTTTCTTAAATATGTATTTTTATGTTTATTTGTTTCGAAATCCGAAACATATATATTCCTAAATATGTATTTTCTTTAAAAATGTATTATTTACATATTTAAGTTAATAAATCCGAAACTAATATTTATAAATTGTAATTTCTTTAAAAATGTATTATTTACATTTTTAAGTTTATAAAACCGAAACTTACAATTATAAATTGAAATTTCTTTAAAAATGTATTATTTACATATTTAAGTTAATAAATCCGAAACTAATATATATAAATTGTAATTTCTTTAAAAATGTATTATTTACATTTTTAAGTTTATAAAACCGAAACTTACAATTATAAATTGAAATTTCTTTAAAAATGTATTATTTACATATTTAAGTTAATAAAAACCGAAACTCACATTTATAAATGTAATTTCTTTAAAAATACAATATTTGCATATTTTATATAAAAGCCGAAACTAACATTTATAAAATGTAGTTTCTTTAAAAATATAATATTTACATATTGTAACACCCCGTTTTTAGACCTGGTACGTGTAATTATCTCCTTGGCTAAATAATTTAAGTTTATCGAGTTGGACCAATTGACATTGGGTTAGGTGTCAATCGGTCTCCTACGTGTCTAAAATTGAGAAACTTGGTTTTAATATAACATTTTATTAATTAGCTAATTGAAATATTTATGAGGTGTTCGTTTTAAAAGTGAGTTACCGGGTCGAATATTGGGTGTTAATACCTAATAATTATAATTACCAAATAAAGGTAGGTGACTAATCAAATGTAATAATGACCTTAATGTGAATGTGTCAAAATGTTACAAATTGAACAATGGATACGTGTAGTAAACTTTCCACACGTGTCATGCCATATACATGCATGTCATGTATAAGTGTGTATACATACACATATGAATTGAAATTATGGAAACCAGAAAAGGAAGCAAGGAAAGTGAGGTTTGATTTCATAATTAATTTCAATTCAGACGTTTTATTTATCGTCCATTTTTCTTTTGGATTTTTTAGGTCTTGTTAAAATTAGTGTATACACAAGTGTTAGAGTTGTTAGTGATACCGGGGTGTATGTGATAACAGGGACACGTAGGGATCAAGACGATACTCGAGACTATCCAGGGCGACAGTGATACCGTGACTACTTGCGCTAGGGTCTGAGGTGAGAATACAAGCATTTTTGAGATACACTAACCCTTACCTGGTACTTTTATATATATGTGATAACTGTGTTTTGTAGAGAAGGGAATTGCCAGGTATGTTTTATCGAGTAATGTGTTTATATTCCAAGCTTTCTAGTGTTGTTGGGATTTACTGTATACAGGGGGTTTGTGCCAGTTAGCTCCTGGCTTCCGCTAGACGGAGTCATTCCTAGCGAAGAGTGGGTCGCTCCCGCTGTTGGGCTGGCTGACTGTCCATTAACCAGTCATTGCTTGGATTATAAATTATAAATTATGTTTACAGTGATTTGTTATATTTGTAGCAGTTTATACATTGTGATTATTGGGAATGGTTGAGATTGGGAATTGGGTTTTACTTAACTGCTACATTTTTATAACATACATTTTGGGTCTAACCCTTGTATCTCTCACGAGCGCAAGCTCACGTAGTTTTTATATAAATGTGGTGTATCTCAGGTGACAGGTGATTAGTGATACGAGCTCCGCCGACTTATCTTGAGGATTTTCTGGCTCACTCTTTTGGGAGATACTACCTACCTATACTAGGTAGTTATTATGTAGACACTATGTTTATATTATGTTGTAATTTGAGATCTAGTATCACTACTTATGTATTACCGTGACATTATCGTCGTAATTAAAATGTTCAAATTTATCGGGGTTTTTCAGTATATAATATACAGGTGTACTTATTGTCCAGTGGTTTATTGCCACCTGGTGGTTATATTACATGGCATTTTGGACTATTTTTAGGGTGTTACAGGCTTGGTATCAGAGCATAGGTTTAAGAGACTTAAGTATCACTAGGGGATACTTAGGCTTAAACCATTGTGTCTAGATCCTCGGCACTTAACCCTGAAGTAGAGTTTAGTGTTAATTAGTAGTGATACTATTGTGTTAGTGCTTACTAGTATTTTTCTTTATACCTTGTGTAGGTATTTATGGAGCCAGTAGGCGGCGGACGTAGAGGTAGAGCTAGAGGCAGAGGTAGGGGTAGAGGTAGAGGTCGTGGGAGGGATAGAGATACTCCTATCGACGATGACCCCGTGATACACCAGTCCGATCTGGTACGAGTTCTTGGTCAGTTCTTTGACCAGAGAGATCGAGATGCAGCTGCGAGAGCAGATAGAGGTCCACGACCGGTTCCACCACCGGTAGTGACAGTGGCGGGGCCGAGTTCATCAGTTCCTTCTTCTTCCCGTGATCCTCTTCGAGCATTTCATTCGAGTGTTCCCCCGACCTTTTCAGGTACGGGTACTGCCATTGAGGCATTAGGATGGCTACGAGTTATAGAGAACTGCTTCCGAGTTGCAGAGACGCCTACTCACTTGATGGTCACTTATGCTACTCATCTGCTTCGAGATTCAGCGGTACGATGGTGGGATTCAGTATGTCTTGGAGAGGGATCAGTTGATGCTGCTTGTGCCATGACCTGGGCTCAGTTTCGCAGGGTATTTGAGGCATATTATGTTCCTCCAGACGAGAGGCGAGAGATGGCACGACAGTTCGTTCGTTTAGAGCACGGAGACTTATCAGTAGCTCGTTACATCGATGTAGTTAGTGAGAGAGCGCATTTTGCCTCATATATGATTCCGGATGATTGACGGAAGGCAGAGTTGTTTATCGAGGGTTTACGTCCGGGTATCAGGGAGTTCGTAGAGTTAGATCACTCCCGTACATTTGCAGAAGCCATGGTAGCAGCTCGGGATCGAGAGCGAGCTATTTTGAGGGACGCAGGTTTGCCACCAGCTCAGCGACAGCGCACTGAGGCGCCGTTTCAGCAGCAGAGCTCATATCAGGGCCAGTCCAGTCAGCAGCGGGGCCATCAAGGTCAGAGTTCAGGATGACGCCGTGATCGGGATAGAGACAGAGGTAGAGATGACAGATGCAGGGGACCAGGTTCGGGACACGGAACGAGTCAGCGATCGTTAGCATTGAGTCACGGTTTCCGAGATTCTGGGAGTAGGGCTGACAGTTCATCTGGTGAGCGTGATTGTCGGACATGTCATCATAGGCATGCAGGGCCGTGTGCACCAGAGCACATTCGTTGTTTCAGATGTGGCCAGTTCAGGCATACAGCCAGGGATTGTACCGCCAGCGATCCACTTTGTTTCCGATGTCAGAGATCAGGGCATCAGGCTAGAGATTGTCCTCAACCATCTTCATCAGGACATGGAGCGAGTACGAGTGGAGCCGGGGCAGCCGGTGCATCGACTTCTGGCAGGAGGGATTCTGCACCACGCGGCAGGGGACGTGCTTTTCAGGCCACAGCGGAGGAGGCACGGGATTCTACCGATGTAGTTTCAGGTACTCACATTCTTAACGGGTTGAAGGACCGTATTCTTTTTGATTCGGGAGCCGACCGTTCATATGTGTCTAGTACTTTCTGTGCATATTTTTCTGTGTCTCCTTCTGAATTATCTAACCCGGTCATAGTAGAGCGTGTCGATGGTAGTACAGCGTTAGTGAGTCGGGTATATCGTGATTGTGCCTTAGAGATTGATAGTCATTGTTTCTCTATTGATCTTCTGCCTATGGAGATCAGTAGCTTTGATGTGATAGTGGGTATGGACCGGTTGACAGCACGCCGAGCTGACATCTTCTGTGCGAAGAAGATGATACGTCTACCAGTTTCTGAGTCTGAATTTGTGATTGTGTACGGGGAGCGTCGGAAAGGGGATATTGGGATTGTTTCAATGGCTAGAGTTCAGCGTTATGTAGTGAAAGGGTGTGACACCTATCTAGCCTATGCTGTTGACGCGAAGAAGGAAAAGACTAAGATAGAGGATATACCGGTAGTTCGAGAGTTTCCTGATGTATTTCCCGACGAGTTACCTGGATTACCACCGGAGCGACAGGTTGAGTTCCGTATCGATCTACTTCCTGGAGTACTACCGATTGCGAGCGCGCCGTATCGGTTAGCACCTACAGAGATGCGTGAGTTGATGACACAGCTCTAGGAGTTACTTGACCGTGGTTTCATTCGCCCCAGTTCTTCCCTGTGGGGAGCCCCCGTGCTTTTTGTCAAGAAGAAGGACAGTAGTATGCGTATGTGTATCGATTATAGAGGGCTTAACCGGGTAACGGTTAAGAATAGGTATCCATTACCGCGTATTGACGATCTCTTCGACCAGCTTCTGGGTTCGAGTTTCTTCTCGAAGATCGATCTGCGATCGGGATACCATCAGCTTCGGGTTCGTGAGGAGGACGTGCCGAAAACTGCATTTCGCACGCGTTACGGCCATTATGAGTTCTTGGTTATGCCTTTCGGGCTAACCAATGCCCCAGCAGCGTTTATGGACCTGATGAATCGGGTCTGTCAACCGATGCTTGATCGTTTTGTGATTGTTTTTATTGATGATATTCTTATCTATTCGCGGAGCGCCGTCGACCACGAGCAACATCTACGAGAGGTTTTATCTACCTTACAGCGTGAGCGACTCTACGCTAAGTTCTCGAAGTGTGAGTTTTGGCTTCGAGAGGTACAGTTTCTGGGTCACGTGATCAGTAGTGAGGGAGTGAAGGTAGATCCTGCGAAGATCGAGGCCATCATGAGTTGGGAGCAGCCCAAGACAGTGACAGAGATCCGCAGCTTCTTGGGTTTAGCAGGGTATTATCGTCGTTTCATCCAAGATTTCTCGAAGATTGCCGTGCCATTGATGATGTTAACACGACAGTCTATTCCTTTTGTATGGACCGACGACCAGGAGAGTGCTTTTCGAGAGCTGAAAAGCAGATTGTGTCAGGCTCCAGTATTAGCTCTTCCAGAGGGTTCAGAGGATTTTGCCGTGTATTGTGATGCGTCTTTCACCGGGTTGGGCTGTGTATTGATGCAGAGGGGCAAAGTGATTGCCTACGCTTCTCGACAGCAGAAGAGTTACGAGCTTAATCGTCCGGTACATGATTTAGAGCTTGACGCCATAGTCTTTTCCTTGAAGATATGGCGACATTATCTGTACGGGACCCAGTTTGTGGGTATACTCTGACCACAAGAGCTTGCAGTATCTATTCAGCCAGAAAGAGCTGAATATGAGACAGCGTCGTAGTATGGAGCTTCTGAAGGACTACGACTGTGATTTTCGCTACCACCCGGGTAAGGCGAATGTGGTAGCAGATGCTTTGAGCCGGAGGGCTTACAGGGAGACTGATATGCAGACTCTTACATCTCGAGCTTCTCGACTCGAGATTACATCCACGTTGATCGATAGTCTGTTATTAGCTCAGGAGCAGGGTCTACCGGAGGAGAACGTGAAGAGGGAGCGTATTGTGGGGCAGCTACAGATGTTGATACGTGACGAGCGAGGTTTGATGACGTTTCATGATCGTGTTTGGGTGCCACGTGTCGGGAATCTCCGACAGCTCATTCTAGACGAGTCCCATAAGTCTAGATTGTCGATCCATCCAGGTAGTACGAAGATGTATCGAGATCTTCGTCTTTTCTATTGGTGGCCAGGAATGAAGAGGGACGTTGGGAGTTATGTTGAGCAGTGTATGACCTGTCTACGGGTCAAGAGTGAGCATATGAAGCCGCATGGCCGCCTACGACCTTTAGATGTTCCCGAGTGGAAGTGGGAGCACATCACGATGGATTTCATCGTTCGATTACCGCGTACGACAAGAGGGAACAACGTCATCTGGGTTATTGTTGACAGACTCACAAAGAGTGCTCACTTCATACCAGTGTCATCAGGGACGAGTATGTTAGACTTAGCACGATTGTACATTCGTGAGATCGTTTCTTTACACGGGATTCCTCGTTCTATTACTTCTGATCGTGATACACGCTTTACATCCCATTTCTGGCAGACTTTTCAGCAGGAGATGGGTACACGTGTTCAGTTAAGTACGGCATATCATCCACAGACTTACGGGCAGTCCGAGCGTACGAATCAGACTCTCGAGGATATGCTTCGTGCGTGTGTATTAGATTTCGGTGGTAACTGGGATGATCATCTTCCGTTGGTTCAGTTCGCATACAACAACAGTTATCACGCCACTATCGGGAAGGCACCGTTCGAGGCACTTTACGGGTGTAAGTGTCTAACTCCAGTGTGTTGGAGTGGTGTTGGTGATCGCACCCTGCGTGGACCGGAGTTAGTACAGTAGACTACTGATCGAGTTGCCATCATTCGCGAGCGAATGAAGACCGCACAGAGCCGACAGAAGTGTTATGCAGACCGGCAGATGCACGAGCTAGAGTTCGCGGTTGGAGATCAGGTGTTACTGAAGGTGTCGCCGTGGAAGGGGGTTATTCGGTTTAGAAAGCGCGGGAAGTTGAGTCCACGTTACATTGGTCCATTCCCAGTGATTGATCGTGTTGGTGATCAGGCGTACCGTCTCCGTTTACCGGCCGAGTTAGCAGGAGTTCACGATACCTTTCACGTTAGTCATCTTCGCAAGTGTCTTGCAAAGGATGATCAAGAGATTCTGTTACGTGATATTGAGGTTGATCAGAACCTGCAGTACGCGGAGCAGCCCATTGCCATTACCGACAGGAAAGTGAAGAAGCTACGCAACAAAGAGATCGTGTTAGTGTTGGTGCAGTGGAGACATCATCAGGGTACCAGTGCTACTTGGGAGACAGAGTCAGAGATGCGTAGCTCCTACCCCCACTTATTCGAGCAGAGATAGATTCCGGGACGGAATCTTCATAATGGGGGAGGATTTGTAACACCCCGTTTTTAGACCTGGTACGTGTAATTATCTCCTTGGCTAATTAATTTAAGTTTATCGAGTTGGACCAATTGACATTGGGTTCGGTGTCAATCGGTCTCCTACGTGTCTAAAATTGAGAAACTTGGTTTTAATATAACATTTTATTAATTAGCTAATTGAAATATTTATGAGGTGTTCGTTTTAAAAGTGAGTTACCGGGTCGAATATTGGGTGTTAATACCTAATAATTATAATTACCAAATAAAGGTAGGTGACTAATCAAATGTAATAATGACCTTAATGTGAATGTGTCAAAATGTTACAAATTGAACAATGGATACGTGTAGTAAACTTTCCACACGTGTCATGCCATATACATGCATGTCATGTATAAGTGTGTATACATACACATATCAATTGAAATTATGGAAACCAGAAAAGGAAGCAAGGAAAGTGAGGTTTGATTTCATAATTAATTTCAATTCAGACGTTTTATTTATCGTCCATTTTTCTTTTGGATTTTTTAGGTCTTGTTAAAATTAGTGTATACACAAGTGTTAGAGTTGTTAGTGATACCGGTTACGGGTGTATGTGATAACAGGGACACGTAGGGATCAAGACGATACTCGAGACAATCCAGGGCGACAGTGATACCGTGACTACTTGCGCTAGGGTCTGAGGTGAGAATACAAGCATTTTTGAGATACACTAACCCTTACCTGGTATTTTTATATATATGTGATAACTGTGTTTTGTAGAGAAGGGAATTGCCAGGTATGTTTTATCGAGTAATGTGTTTATATTCCAAGCTTTCTAGTGTTGTTGGGATTTACTGTATACAGGGGGTTTGTGCCAGTTAGCTCCTGGCTTCTGCTAGACGGAGTCATTCCTAGCGAAGAGTGGGTCGCTCCCGCTGTTGGGCTGGCTGACTGTCCATTAACCAGTCATTGCTTGGATTATAAATTATAAATTATGTTTACAGTGATTTGTTATATTTGTAGCAGTTTATACATTGTGATTATTGGGAAGGGTTGAGATTGGGAATTGGGTTTTACTTAACAGCTACATTTTTATAACATACATTTTGGGTCTAACCCTTGTATCTCTCACGAGCACAAGCTCACGTAGTTTTTATATAAATGTGGTGTATCTCAGGTGACAGGTGATTAGTGATACGAGCTCCGCCGACTTATCTTGAGGATTTTCTGGCTCACTCTTTTGGGAGATACTACCTACCTATACTAGGTAGTTATTATGTAGACACTATGTTTATATTATGTTGTAATTTGAGATTTAGTATCACTACTTATGTATTACCGTGACATTATCGTCGTAATTAAAATGTTCAAATTTATCGGGGTTTTCAGTATATAATATACAGGTGTACTTATTGTCCAGTGGTTTATTGCCACCTGGTGGTTATATTACGTGGCATTTTGGACTATTTTTAGGGTGTTACACATATTTTATATAAAAATCCGAAACTAACATTTATAAAAATGTAGTTTCTTTAAAAATATAATATTTACATATTTTAGATATAAATCCGAAACTAACATTTATAAAAATGTAGTTTCTTTAAAAATATATTATTTACATATTTTATATATATCCGAAACTAACATTTATAAAAATGTAGTTTCCTTAAAAATGTAATATTTACATATTTTATATAAAAACCCGAAACTAACATTTATAAAAATGTAGTTTCTTTAAAAATATAATATTTACATATTATATATATAAATCCGTATATATATATATATATATATATATATATATATATATATATATATATATATATATATATATATATATATATATATATATATATATATATATATATATATATATATATTTACATGTATACCCTTTATTTTAACAAAGTGTATTTTCTATATATATAAAAATGAATATTTGCAATATATATATATATTTATACACACTTTATCATATGAAATATTTACAACATATATATATATATATATATATATATATATATATATATATATATATATATATATATATATATATATATATATATATATATATATATATATATATATATATATATATATATATATATATATATATATATAGTAAAATCCGAATATAATACATATAAATATATATATTGTATTTTCCTCCTAAAAATGAATTATTTAACATATATACAAATAAAAATCTAACCAACAACTTAAATATTGCACTTTATTCACAACATACATATATATATATATGAATTTATATATATTTTAAAATATGTATTTCCTTTATAATGAGATTATTTAAAATCTTTAACTTTTACAAGTTTATGTAAGGAAATGTATTTGTACATGTATACACATGTATTCATGTATAAATTTCTACATTACATGTTTATTTATGTTGTGAATATTTAGAAGTATGTTCATCATACATATACATACACTTTCATATACATGCATTTGCACATGTATACAAGTATGTATATATGTACACTACCATACTTAGAACTAAAATAAAGCAAGGATGGTCAAGAGAATATACCAACTCAAAGAAGGCAATAAAAACTTGATTTCCAAGCTTGATCTTCTTGTTAGAACTTGTTTTCTCCTTCTTGCACTTGATTCACCTCCAATCAATCCAAGATGATGAGTATGGACTTTGATTGCTTGAAACTTACAAGATGAAGGATGGAACAAGGTGTCACACAAGTGTGTTTGAGCTTCAAAGGAGAAATGTTGGAGGTGGTGGTGGTGATTGTTTTCGGCCAAGAAAAGGAAGAGAGGAAGAAAAGGTGAGAGTATTTGCTAGTAATCTTTTAGGTTGATGAATGTGTGGTTGTTCAAGCATTGAATGGAGTATTAAATAGAAAATTTAAGAAGTGAGGGTGTGGGTGCTTGGGTTCGGCCGAAAAGAGAGAAAGAGAGAGGGTGGAAAAGGTTGTTTGATGGTGAGTTGATGGTGGTGTGATAAGGTGGCTAAACACATTCTATTACATGGTTAAAAGTTTACTACCACCAAAAATGGTCATGCATGGTCTAAATCACATAATGACCTTCCATATTTGTTCCAATTAGATGGTGACTAATCCATTAGATTGAAAGTATTAGTTAGGGTATGTAGTTATCATTTAGTTGGTGATTTAGTTTGTATAAATTGCATGATCAAGCATCCAACAATTGTGTTGTGATCTTGATTTATTCATTTATGTTTTGTGTATTACATGATCATAAAGATTAGGATAGGATAAAATTCAATTCATTCCCATTGATGTAAACTTTATAAAATTTACATGTTGATAATTACAATTGAATTGTCAGAGAATCGGGATATTATACGTTTAACGATTACATGGAATCGGATATTACATGTTATTGAATACAATTGAATTATTTGAAATTCGGGTCGTTACAATCTCCTCCCCCTTGGACTGATCTCGTCCTCGAGATCAATGAGTTCGAAACAAGCCTGGGTAACGTTCCTCCATTTCGGATTTCAGTTCCCAGGTTAGGTGTGATCCTCTGGTGTGCTTCCATCGGACCAACACTGTCTCTATTTTCTTGTTTCGAAGTTTGCTTATTTTACGATCCACAATTGCCTCAGGTTCCTCAACGTATCGAAGTCTCGGGTCAATTGTTACATCGGGGGTCGGTAGTATTTCTTCTGCGTTGGTTAGACACTTCCGCAGGTAACTGACATGGAACACATTGTGTACGCCGGACAACTCCGGTGGTAACTCCAACTTGTAAGCCTGCTTACCCACACGTGCAATGATTTTGTAAGGACCAATGAAACGTGGGGCAAGTTTTCCCTTTTTCCCGAATCTCATAACGCCCCTCCAAGGCGATACCTTTAGCATGACCATGGAGCCGACTTCGAGCTTTATCGGTCGATGCTTTTTATCCGAATACATCTTCTGTCGGTCTTGAGCTGCCTTCATTCTCTCCCGGATGGTCTCAATTTTGGCGTTGGTGAGTTGAATCAATTTCGGTCCTGCGATCGGTTTCTCTCCGACCTCGTTCCAACACGTGGGCGTACGACACTTCCGACCGTATAGTGCTTCAAATGGCGGCATGCCGATTGAAGAGTGATAAGAGTTGTTATAACAAAACTCTATCAAAGGAAGGTGCTTATCCCAGTTCCCACCAAATTCGATGACACATGCTCGAAGCATGTCTTCGAGCGTTTGAATAGTACGCTCACTCTGACTATCTGTTTGGGGATGAAAAGCCGTACTCAACACGCGTCCCCAATTCTCTTTATAGGCTCTGCCAGAAGTGTGAAGTGAAACGGGAGTCACGATCAGACACTATCTTGACAGGAACACCATGACGAGTTACAATCTCATTAATGTACACCTCGGCCCATTTGTCCATGGTGTAGTTCTCCCTTGCTGGTATAAAATGAGCACTCTTTGTTAATCGATCTATCACCACCCAAATGGTATCGTGTTGCAGCAATGTCTTTGGCAGCTTGGTGATAAAATCCATTGCAATCTCTTCTCATTTCCATTTTGGGATATCCAGCGGTTGCAATTCTCCGTATGGCTTCTGGTGCTCGACCTTTACTTGCAGACAAGTTATGCACTTCTCTACAAATCTACCGACATCCTTCTTCATTCCTGGCCACCAAAAGTCACTTACCAAATTTCGGTACATCTTCGTGATGCCAGGATGCACAGATAATCTTGATTGATGGGCTTCTGCCAACACCAGTTCCCTCAGTCCACCATGCTTAGGCACCCATATGCGGCTACCAAACAGCAGAATACCACGACTATCAGGCTGAACTTTATCCACATAACCCACCATGCGTTCAGACTTCATCATGGCGTCAGTGAATGCTTCCTTCTGATACTTAAGCAGACTTTCAATAGTCGATGGCTGGGCAGTAACGATGGTTGCGGAACAACATAACATTCCTGTGTAGGGCCTACGACTTAAAGCATCTGCCACGACATTCGCTTTACCAGGGTGGTAAAGGATCTCGCAGTCGTAGTCCTTTATTAATTCCATGGCCCTTCGCTGCCTCATGTTCAGTTCCCGTTGGTCGAAGATGTATTTCAAGCTTTTATGGTCGGTAAAAAGCTGACATTTCGTGCCATACAGGTAATGACGCCATAATTTCAGTGCAAATACCACTGCAGCTAGCTCCAAATCGTGAGTCGGATACCCACGTTCATAATTTTTCAACTGTCGCGAGGCTTAGGCGATAACTTTCCCACGTTGCATTAACACACACCCGAGCCCGTTGAGTGACGCATCGCTGTAAATCACGAAATCGTCAGTGCCTTCCGGCAGAGATAACACCGGAGCCTCACTTAAACATTTCTTCAAAGTCTGAAATTCCACTTCTTGAGGTTCCTCCCACTCAAACTATACATTCTTCCGAGTCATGGACGTCAAAGGTACGGCAATTTTGGAGAAATCACGGATAAACCGCCGATAGTAACCTGCTAATCCGAGGAAGCTGCGTATATCCGACGCATTTCGGGGTTGCCCCCATTCCTTGATTGCCTTAATCTTGTTTTGGTCCACCGATATTCCCTCGCTGCTTATCATATGACCGAGAAACTGCACACTACTAAGCCAGAATTCACATTTTGAAAACTTTGCATATAACTGCTCCTGCCTCAATATATCAAGAAGTTGCCGTAAATGAGCGGCATGGTCTTCCTCCGATTTGGAGTATACCAGAATATCATCAATAAAACAATAACAGATTTGTCCAACATTTTACGACAAACTCTGTTCATCATATCCATAAAGGCGGCAGGGGCGTTGGTTAAACCAAATGACATGACTAGAAATTCGTAGTGGTCGTACCGGGTACGGAAAGCAGTTTTGGGTATATCGGATTCATGAACCTTCAATTGATGGTAACCCGACCTCAAATCAATCTTTGAAAAATAACGGGCACCCTGCAGTTGATCAAATAGATCATCAATTCTCGGTAGCGGATATCGATTTTAACAGTGACCTTATTCAGCTCACGATAATCAATGCACATGCGCATCGTGCCGTCCTTCTTCTTTACAAATAGAACCGGAGCATCCCAAGGCGAGCTGCTCGGTCTGATGAAACCCTTGTCCAGAAGCTCTTGAAGTTGAGACATCATTTCCTTCATTTCAGTGGGAGCCAATCGGTATGGTGCGCGGGCAATCGGAGTGGCTCCAGGGATAAGATCGATTTTGAATTCCACTTCCCGGTCAGGGGGTAAACCGGGTAAGTCTTCGGGAAAGACATCAGGGTACTCACATACTATTGGCACATCTGCTACAGTCTTTGGGACTTCAGCAGTGTCCATAGCATAAGCAACAAATACTTGACACCCTTTGCTTATATACCGGCGAGTTTTAGCCATAGAGACTATCTTCAAATCACCGGGTCGTCTTTCCCCATAAATGTAAAATGTACCAGGAGAATCGACTCCAACCTTGATCATCTTTTTAGAACATATAATTTGAGCTTCGTTCTTTGCTAGCCAATCCATTCCAATAATCACATCGAAGCTTCCTATGTGCATTGGTACTAGGTCGATCTTAAAGTCCCTTTCCTCAAAATTCAAGACACAGTCCTTAATTACGTCATATACTTTTACAATATTTCCAGTTGCAGTTTCAACAGACACGGGAGCAGATAATGAACAAATAGGAGCATTCAAATGTTGAGCAAATTTAGCGGACACAAACAAACATATTGCACCAGAATCAAACAATATACGAGCAGGCAAGGAGTTAAGGAGAAATATACCCGTCACGACGTCGGGCGCCTCCTTTGCCTCCTCTGCGGTCAACTGAAAGGCATGAGCCTTCATTTTCTGCCCTCCTGTCTTGCTACCCGAAGCTGTAGCACTAGCAACTGGCCTGTTCACCAAGGCAATGCTGCCTCCCTGATTCTGATTTTTGTTTGGGCAATTAGTAGACCAGTGCCCCACCCCATTGCAAGAAAAGCAGGTCGGTTTCCCCAGCAGTGGGCATACTGGGCGAGTGTGCCCAGACTTGCAGCAGTTGTGACAAGTTGGGACGAAGTCTCCCTTGTTGCAAGCCCCAGTATGTCTCATTCCACACTTGCTGCAGGTTTTCAACGATTGGGTTTGAGAATTTGATCTTGATTGCCCCTTTGATGCATGAGAGGCTGATGACCGAGATTGTCCAGAGCCAGACTTTCCATTTCCGGACGGGGTGAATTTCTTTTGTCCTCCTGAAAACCCAGAGTTTGATTTCCCAGAATTATATTGCCCATCAGTAGTGGGCTTTCTTCGACGGTGGTGGCATTAGGGCACTGTCCCTACCCTTCAAGGTTCTTTCTCGTCTACGGGCCAACAAGGCAGCGTCGGCGAGAGTGGCAAAAGAATGCAGTTCCACGCTTTCTTTGATCTCCTTTCTTAACCCAGCGACAAACCGATTTGTTTTAGTAACCTCATTCATCTGGTAGTTGGTGGCAAATTGAGATTTCTCCCGAAAAGCCGCCTCATATTCTAAAACTGACATCGATCCTTGGGTTAGGGTCATGAATTGTTCCTCCAGTTCTCTGATCATATCATCGGGACAAAACTGTCCCAGAAAGCTTTCTTTAAATTGAGGCCATGTTACTTCGTCGGCCCAGTTTTCTCCGAACCCTGCTGATACATTCTCCCACCAGGTGGTGGCTCTTTCTGTCAACATGCCCGTTGCAAACCTCACTCTGTCTGCATCCCAGCTTCGGCTCATCACGAAGGCTTTCTCAGTGGCTTTAATCCAATGCAGGGCCTTGAGAGGCTGAGATTCCCCAGAAAACGTTTGTGCTCCACAACCTTTGAAATCCTTGAACATCGGTCTCTTGATCCGTAGAGGTAAAATCCCTGGGTTAGCTCCAGGAGCGGTGGCATCAGTGACAGCAGGAGTTCCAGTTAAGAGTTCAGTTTCCAAGGCCAAAATCAATGACCTCATTTCATGAAATCCGCGTTCCGTTTCCAACCTTAATTCGCCAATCTCTTGGCGGACATATCGTCTTACATGCTTGGTGATTCGTTCCTCCATAGCCCTTTCAGCAGTTGTCAGATCCAAACCGAGATTTTCATGTTCCTCGGCAGGGTGGTGGTCCTGAGGCTGCTCATCCATTGGGGGCTGATTGACCTCATCGGGATCCACTTCTGGTTGATTGCCGTTGAATGGTGGAGGTAGTGAGTTATCCGAGGCATCCTCGATTATGGGGGCGTCGAGGTGTTGATTCTGGTTATCGGCCATGCTGCTGAAAGTTCACAAGTTAATGGAGGATTAGCAATAAATGATGCTACAGAAAATGTATCTGTATTTAATCCAATTTAATAATTTCTTGTCAGTATACTTCCAGTCAACATGTCGATACCATAAGTCAACCTTTAGTTTATGCGCGTAGAAATTTTTGCGATTTGGGTACGAGGAGTGAACATATATATTTAACATCATTTTGAAAGAAATTCGGAAACTTTGATTAATAGTATGAAGGGTACAATTTGTCATAATGACTTTTACATTGCTTTAAAGTAAAATTATACAAACATATTCGCCCCAAATTAATTACCAAGGTTTTGGGGTTTTAACACTAATATTAACCTAACTGTGGATAACCTATCAACGTTTCCTTTTCCTCAGCTGATCGATGGTCCCCTTCAACTGAAGGTTGAGTTCCATCCGATCGTTACAATTGCGGGCTAGCCCGGCATTCTCCCTTTCTAAGGTGTCGATTTGGAGGTCTCTGACGCTTAGCTCATGTTGGGTGGAGGACCTCATCATACGCAAGCGTCTTCCGAGGATACTGTTCTCATCCTCTAGCTTCCCGATGCGGTGGGCTTGGGCAGAAATTTGCTGGTCTCGAGCGGAAATTTGCTCTTCCAGTTCCCTAACCCTTACACCGGCTGCAGCTAATGCCTCTTCTTTTGGCATCATTTCTTCTTCATAGTATTCAGCAAGATCTCGTACTTCGGCCAATTCCCGCTGGAGTTCGGTGATGGTAGCTTCTAGATCTTCCCTCGCAGGTGGAGGTGCGTCTATAGGCTCTCTGGCGAGTTCTGGTGAATTCGGACTTGCTGGAGGGGGTGAGTCCCCTGTGCTGTAATACTCGGGTGATGACCAATTCTCTTCCGGATCCTCCTCCTCGGCCTCTAGCCAGCCGTTATTGTTTTTCGGATCGGCCATGCCCTATAGTCACGAAAATTCTTAAGTTAGTGATAGCACTAGAACTTTCAAATCGATATGATTTAATAAAGGTTAGGATATACATTTGTACTATTTCCTTTATTGTTGTCTTAACTTACCCTGTATATTATCGTAAAGTATTTTAATCGGTATCGGTTCATATTTCAAGGTTGATCAAGTCTTGAATTACTTACTAGGATATCCTCCTAAAATAGTTTAGGATTATATTTAGGTTAAATTAAGATCTTATCTTACACGGTCGCTTCTCATATGGACTCGGGTTCTAGGCACCGGTTTATCAAATAAGGAACTGTTACACTAATCAAGCCGAGTGGTCAAGAGCCGTTCGCGCAATGCTTTTGGAACTCCAATAAGCCCGTCGACAAGAAATAGCTTGGCTAGTCCCCGTAAGTAATCCGGTACACATTACCCCGGCTAAAGTAGCTTAGGTTATAACCTATGTCCCGTATAATAATTTCTTAATAGTTGACTATAATTCCCAGTATACGGGTCTAAGTCTAGCACTAGTGAAATACTAGTTCACTTAAACCAGTGCTCTGATACCAAACTGAAACACCCTAAAATCCAAGTAATAATATATCCTAAAAATACCATAAATTTTTATTTTTTTTTGTTTGCAGCGGAATAATAAAACGGTTGCAGCGGAATTAATAAATCTTAAGTACCATAAATTATAAACTACCAACATACATAAAGCTAAAAACGAGTTTAGTGACGGTTAGGGTTACATAACATAAAAGAGGTGGTATAAGGGTCCGTAGCCAAACTACTAAAATAAATCCCGACTAAACAGGGAGTACTCTCGGGGACGGTACACCCTGACGGTCCAGTGGAAAGGGTGTGACTCCGGGAATGCATCCGGCTGTAAGTCGTAGGCAAAGTTGGGGCCCAACCAATCTACAATGATCCATCTCAGTGTCGGCACGTACCACTCAACCTCCTCTGCAAAGGGTCCCTCCGGTAGATGGATTACTCGGATAGGTTCCGAGTAAACCTCCCACTCTGTCACCTGTCTAAGTTCCCAAACCATGCCCTGTTGTTTAAAATAAAATCCCCTATCGGGGTAAGCCAATGCCTAGCGAGTAATTGATTTAATAATATTTAAATGACAGATATGTGCACAAGTTGCAGGTAGAGGAAATTTCAATTATGAAGTTGGACGGGTTAATAAATACCTCAAGCGAGGAATGTCCTTTAATCAAATGATAATGATCCACACACTAACTCTAGCGTCCTAGAAAATAGGTGTGGGTGAAGTACTCGGGTTGGCCGTGCAATCCCACAAATTAGTGGCTAAATATTATGCACCCTTGTAACATCACATAAAAGTGTTGTGTACGTAATTAACGCAACAATATAAAGCTATAGCATGGCATCACGTAGCATGGGCTCAAATATCAAGTAATAAGGCAAAGTTTAACGAATGAAATGGTGAGCATACAAGTAACACATAAAAGCATATAAACATGATTAAATCTTTACTCACTACTACAGGGAATCGAGACGGTAAACGATTTGTATGTGGTTAAGTATCTGGCACGACGAAACCTGTAATTGACATTTGCTATAAGTCACTTAGGCTAGTCAAACTTTAAACATCCTATTTGTCATCAAGCTAAATCTTAACGAGTTCGTTTAACGCATGATAACTGAATTATAGTTTATATATATAGTTTGACTTTTTATTTTAACTTATAGTGTGATTAAGGCCCAACTAAGGCCCAATAATCATTTTGATTTATTTAAATTACGTTTAGGCCCAATGAATTATTTAAGACATTTAATTTATGTTTGGGCCTAATTTAGGCCCAATATCCATTTTGAATTTATTTAAACTATGTTTGGGCCCGGTTTAGACCCAATTAATATTTTAAGTTATAATTTTACGTTTGGGCCCAATTTAGGCCCAATGACTATTTTAAGTATTCTTTTTATGTTTGGGCCTCATTTTAGGCCCAATTTATATACTTGTATATATTTACACTTTTATAAATCCTTAAAAATGTATTTTCTTAAATATGTATTTTTATGTTTATTTGTTTCGAAATCCGAAACATATATATTCCTAAATATGTATTTTCTTTAAAAATGTATTATTTACATATTTAAGTTAATAAATCCGAAACTAATATTTATAAATTGTAATTTCTTTAAAAATGTATTATTTACATTTTTAAGTTTATAAAACCGAAACTTACAATTATAAATTGAAATTTCTTTAAAAATGTATTATTTACATATTTAAGTTAATAAATCCGAAACTAATATATATAAATTGTAATTTCTTTAAAAATGTATTATTTACATTTTTAAGTTTATAAAACCGAAACTTACAATTATAAATTGAAATTTCTTTAAAAATGTATTATTTACATATTTAAGTTAATAAAAACCGAAACTCACATTTATAAATGTAATTTCTTTAAAAATACAATATTTGCATATTTTATATAAAAGCCGAAACTAACATTTATAAAATGTAGTTTCTTTAAAAATATAATATTTACATATTTTATATAAAAATCCGAAACTAACATTTATAAAAATGTAGTTTCTTTAAAAATATAATATTTACATATTTTAGATATAAATCCGAAACTAACATTTATAAAAATGTAGTTTCTTTAAAAATATATTATTTACATATTTTATATATATCCGAAACTAACATTTATAAAAATGTAGTTTCATTAAAAAATGTAATATTTACATATTTTATATAAAAACCCGAAACTAACATTTATAAAAATGTAGTTTCTTTAAAAATATAATATTTACATATTATATATATAAATCCGTATATATATATGTATATATTTACATGTATACCCTTTATTTTAACAAAGTGTATTTTCTATATATATAAAAATGAATATTTGCAATATATATATATTTATACACACTTTATCATATGAAATATTTACAACATATATATATATATAGTAAAATCCGAATATAATACATATAAATATATATATATTGTATTTTCCTCCTAAAAATGAATTATTTAACATATATACAAATAAAAATCTAACCAACAACTTAAATATTGCACTTTATTCACAACATACATACATATATATATATATATATATATATATATATATATATATATATATGAATGTATATATATTTTAAAATATGTATTTCCTTTATAATGAGATTATTTAAAATCTTTAACTTTTACAAGTTTATGTAAGGAAATGTATTTGTACATGTATACACATGTATTCATGTATAAATTTCAACATTACATGTTTATTTATGTTGTGAATATTTAGAAGTATGTTCATCATACATATACATACACTTTCATATACATGCATTTGCACATGTATACAAGTATGTATATATGTACACTACCATACTTAGAACTAAAATAAAGCAAGGATGATCAAGAGAATATACCAACTCAAAGAAGGCTTTAAAAACTTGATTTCCAAGCTTGATCTTCGTGTTAGAACTTGTTTTCTCCTTCTTGCACTTGATTCACCTCCAATCAATCCAAGATGATGAGTATGGACTTTGATTGCTTGAAACTTACAAGATGAAGGATGGAACAAGGTATCACACAAGTGTGTTTGAGCTTCAAAGGAGAAATGTTGGAGGTGGTGGTGGTGATTGTTTTCGGCCAAGAAAAGGAAGAGCGGAAGAAAAGGTGAGAGTATTTGCTAGTAATCTTTTAGGTTGGTGAATGTGTGGTTGTTCAAGCATTGAATGGAGTATTAAATAGAAAATTTAAGAAGTGAGGGTGTGGGTGCTTGGGTTCGGCCGAAAAGAGAGAAAGAGAGAGGGTGGAAAAGGTGGTTTGATGGTGAGTTGATGGTGGTGTGATAAGGTGGCTAAACAATTCTATTACATGGTTAAAAGTTTACTACCACCAAAAATGGCCATCCATGGTCTAAATCACATAATGACCTTCCATATTTGTTCCAATTAGATGGTGACTAATCCATTACATTGAAAGTATTAGTTAGGGTATGTAGTTATCATTTAGTTGGTGATTTAGTTTGTATAAATTGCATGATCAAGCATCCAACAATTGTGTTGTGATCTTGATTTATTCATTTATGTTTTGTGTATTACATGATCATAAAGATTAGGATAGGATAAAATTCAATTCATTCCCATTGATGTAAACTTTATAAAATTTACATGTTGATAATTACAATTGAATTGTCGGAGAATCGAGATTTATACGTTTAACGATTACATGGAATCGGATATTACATGTTATTGAATACAATTGAATTATTTGAAATTCGGGTCGTTACACAAATGGACAAACCATATTACCTTCAATTGTCGATGAAGTTAAGAGAGAGGGAGAGAGAAAGAGCACACAGGGAGAGACATTTTAAGCGATGGCGAAGAGAGAACCCTAATTTGTAGTTCATATACGGTTCTTATTACTAATTTGATGATGATACTAATTCTTTTCATGATTTGGATTGTCACATCAGATTAATTTTGCTGACTCATACGGACAACTAGTTAAATAATCAAATTTACCTTTTTGAAAAAAATAAAAATAAAAGTACGTTACCTTTTGTTGGGCCAAAACATAGTACAATATCCGAAATGTAAATTTTGTACTATACATTTGTACCAAGTTAAAAAGTCATTTTTACCCTTTTAAAAAAAAATTAAAAGTATGTAGACTTTTGTTGGAGCAAAACGTAGTTCAATACCTAAAATAGAAATTGACTAAAGTTCATTACCATTCGTTGGAACAAAATATCTATATTTTAAAATATCTATAATCATTTAACAAAATATAAGGATTAAAACTACAATTTAGTCTTTAAAAATATTAAAACTACTATATTTTGGTAATTAAAATCAAAACCACTATCTTTTGGTAATTAAATTTTAAAACTATTATGGTTCAGCAATAAACTCCTTATTCAAGTATCTAATGACCGAATAAATAAAAGTTGGGTATAAACACTTATTTACAAAAAAAGAACAGAACCTAGGACTCTCCGATATTCTCTCTCACTCTAACCTGGTCACCACCACCATACGTCTCTCACTCGATCTCTCTTACCCCTCGCTCACCCTCTCCCTCACTCGCTCTCTTTTCACGCAGCTCTCTCTTCGTGGTTCTGCCAGCGACCACCCCAGCAGCCGCCTCCGCTCTCTCTCTTCGTGGTTCTCCATCCCAGCAGCCGCCGCCGCTCACGCTCACCACAGCCACCGCCCTCTCTCTCACACATCTCTCACTCGCTCGGTCTCTCTCCCTCCCTCACGCTCTCTGTCTCTCCTCGGTCGTCGCCGACGCCACACACCAGAGCCGCCACAACCACCACGACCATCAAACCCTCACCCAGGTTTATTTTATTTGCAGTTTATCTCATAGTTTAGGTTATTGACATTCTTATTCATTAACCGATTTTGCATATATTTAGTCCAATGATGCTTAGCCTATCAACATTCTTGAAGCCCAAACAAAATTCTCAAATAGCAAACAAACCTAGTTGCTAGGTCAGTTCACTGTTCAGACTTCCGGCTTCTTCACGTAAATCTTAAACCTCATAATCACAAAACTTGAATATTAGAGCTTGGCCATTGCTGCCTCCTGCCGTCGACCTCCAAGTATCCTCTCCTGTTCACACTGTTGTCGACCTCCACTGAAACTCCTCCCACAAGGCAATCTCCTATTTAATCAGTTTTTTGTATCATGAATATCGATTTGCTACAATAACTAGATCTCTTATTTGAATATTTTTCCCTAGGTTGTGTAATTGTTCTTGGGTTTTACTTTTCAAGATACTTGTTTTTTTTACTTGAATCTATGAATTTCAGTGAAAGAGATCCGTGGTTTCTTTAGGGTTTGCGTTTCTGCAAGTACCAATAGGAAAATAAGGTATATCTAGCACTTTCTAAAATTTTATGGTTTATCAATTTAACTCATAGTCTCATATAGAGAACACTAATTTTCTGTCTTTGCACCTTGCAACTAGAGATGACAGAATATGTAGGTAAACATGGATCTGTTTTTGATGCTGTGATGAACAAAGATGTTACAAACGATAAAGTAATTAGATGGAATTATGCTGAAACTTTCTCTATCTTGCTTATTTTTTCAGCGATTGCCTCACACAACGTGTTCTTCACGGTTGCCTCACACAACAAGTTCTTTGCGGTTGATAATTGACACATGATTTGATCTTCTTTGATTTGAACCCTTTGGCTCTGATACCATATTAGAATTCTGCACAGGTTGTTTATTCCCAGATCATGTTCACATCATGTATCAACCATCATTCAACAATAAGGAAGAATAAGAACAAGAGAAGTGGGTTTGATCCCTCTAAATATATTCTGTCATTTCATTGGGGATGCCTATTACAACTTATTTCATGTCCTATTTATAACTAATGAACCGGTGCCTTCTAAGAGACACACCCTTTCGGTTGGTGGTTAAATAACCGCCATACCCTTTCAACCAAATTAACTAATAACTAACAACTAACTTCCTAATAACTACCAAATAACTACCTATTTTATACTAACTATACTTTAATTATTTACATACATGACTAAATAATTTAGAAAACATATGAAATGAGTGTTTAGAAAGCATATGAACATAATAGAGTAAATTTATGCTTGATTTATGAGAGGGCAGTAAATAGCCCAATATCTCACAATCTCCAGAGCAAACTTCATAAAAGTAACTAATTCATGTGCATAATGGAGTTGATGTTAATACCTTAAAGAAAACCTAAAGTTGGAACTTTGAACATCTTACATCTATCTGTTCTGCATTTTACATCTGGATCGAACTGATGAAGGATCCAAGTAGTAAATATTAGGGTTGCTGATTTTCTGTGAATTAGAATCGTGTGCTTTTATGACTTGACTATTGTGTTTTAGTGTACTTCATACAATGTTGTAAAAATTAGAACCGGTGATGGCTGCTGGCCGCTATGACTTGCACATAATCGGTACCATTATGAGGAAATGCTTTTGCATATAAGAATGTGTGGCCCTTCTTTTTGTTCTACTCCAGGAGTGAGGAGTGAATGTATCAAACTTGATATATCTGATAACCAATTATATATCTATCAATTAAGATGATCCACAAAGTATAATGCCAAATAGGCAAATACACAGATTTAAAGAGTCAATTTCTAGTTTTCACATCTTCACATCATAAAAACTAACATCATAAAAACTAATCAACTAATAATTAACACAGAACCTAGCAAACTAAGTAGAAACAAGACCAATTGCAAATATTGAATAATGAGCATCATATAATCACAAGCAGGAATCTTTAAAAAAAAAAAACCAAAAACGCAAATTCTAACGTGGGAGAAATCCTTGAAAATTAAACCTGAATATCGGTCCAATTTCAAAACCAAACCATATAAGTTTCAACAAGAACACTCATCAATCTCACATGATATCAAGGATGACCAAGTCTTTAGGAAATCTTGTTGAAAAAAACTTGCTTAAATAACCAAATGTAACCCTTGATCTTCATAACCCAAGAGTTTCATATATTTCTAACAATATTAATAAAAACCCATGATTAAACAAATGCAAGAAAAGTCATACGATATTTATTAGGCCGGACAAATATGATATTTTAAACTTTAATAAGAGCATATATGAAATAAACCCTATATTTATAATAATAAAGTTTTACAAGGACGTGTATGAAATTCTACAAAAGTTTTAAAATTAACCAGGGATATTATAATTAGTTTTGTGGCCAAAATAGAGAAAGCAAACAAGTTTAAATTAGATTTGCACCCTCGTTCCCAATTGCAGCCCCTAAATCCTCTCTAAAAACCATAAACATCCTCTAAAAAATTCTCTCTAAGCTCACGGATTCAATACTTGGAATTGGAGGCCGTAATTATACTTATTGGAAAGGTATTGCCAAGGGCGACAAGCTGGTATTAAGAAATCTTAGATTTGAGTTCATCTAGCAAGGTAAAATCACCAAAAACCTTCCGGTTTCCATCTCAAATTAAAATGCGAACAGCAGCAAGGAAGTTTCTAATCTGATTTCCTTGTATTTGAGTTAGTGTTTGGAGGCTGAAAACAATTGCGAAACGACAAGGATCCTTTGTATGACAACCTAGAGGCAAGTTCGAAGTGTTGAAGGTGAGTTTTATATGTTGTAACTCGGTTTTGTTGACTGAAAATGACAGCAGCGAAAATGGTTATGTTTAATCCTATCTCTACGTATTTTCTAGTGTTTTGGAGGTCAGAAATCATCAAGAAATATTAAGGAACTCTTTGACAACCATTTAGGATCGAAATTGAAGGCATTTAAGGTGAGTTTGAAGCTTTATTTTTGGGTTTAAGATGAAAATTTGACAGCAGCCACCGTGATCACGTTTTTGATGAATTTTGGTGTTTAAAAAGATGTTAACTATATATAATTAGGTCTGAAAATACTTATATATGATTTATAAAAGAAGTATGGTTGTATTAGAATGGAAAATGGATTGATTGTAGCCTTAAATTGGGTTTTAGAAGAGCAATTTCGGATTTACAAGGGTGCAGCCCCTGCACTTGTTTTTGGGTTCATTTTGTGTATAAAAGTTGATAAAAATGGGTAAAAATAGATCAAAATGAAGTAGGAACATGTATGAATAATTATTAAACCCATCTAAGTGATTTCAAGTATTTCATGGTGTTTAAATTGATTATGTGGGCTGGAAAAGGGATGAATGACAACAGCCCTAGCTGATGATTAAATGAGTTTTGAATCATTAAAATGATGTTATTATGCATGAGTTAGATTTAAAAATGTGCAGGCCCAGAACTTGATTTTGTTGAATAAAAGTGTTTAAATGGTTTGTTTTAAGGGATACCAAGACTTATTGGAAAAGCATATCTATCCTTAAGGGATAGATAGCAATCCCTTCTAAGACAAAATTTTATAGGTTTCATATCTATTCTTAAGGGATAGATATCAATCTCTTCTATGACAGAACTTAATTGACTTTCATATCTATCGTTAAGAGAGACTTAAGAGGTTTTCATATCTGTCGTTAAGGAATAGATATCAATCCCTCCTACGACTTTGGAAAGACAGACTTGGTGGATTTTCATCTCTATCCTTAAGGGATAGATATCAATCCCTTTTTCAATTATTATGTACAAAGTTATTACTTCATTCATTTTCTCCATCTTATATTTTAACTTATTTTTATATACAAATGAAAAATTGAGAATGCAAGTATACATAAACAAATAATTACCATATCTATCCTTAAGGAATAGATATCAATCCCTCCTATGACTTTGGAAAGACAGACGTGGTGGATTTTCATCTCTATCCTTAAGGGATAGATATCAATCCCTTTTTCAATTATTATGTACAAAGTTATTACTTCATTCATTTTCTCTATCTTTTATTTTAACATATTTTTATATACAAATGAAAAATTGAGAATGCAAGTATACATAAACAAATAATTATCATATCCATCCTTAAGGAATAGATATCAATCCCTCCTATGACTTTGGAAAGACAGACTTGGTGGATTTTCATCTCTATCCTTAAGGGATAGATATCAATCCCTTTTTCAATTATTATGTACAAAGTTATTACTTCATTCATTTTCTCCATCTTTTATTTTAACTTATTTTTATATACAAATGAAAAATTGAGAATGCAAGTATACATAAACAAATAATTATCATGTTATGATTGATTAGTTTACAAAATATGCAATGAAGGGATATATATCAATCCCTTTTTTTCAATTATTATGTACAAAGTTATTACTTCATTCATTTTCTCCATCTTTTATTTTAACTTATTTTTATATACAAATGAAAAATTGAGAATGCAAGTATACATAAACAAATAATTATCATGTTATGATTGATTAGTTTAAAAAATATGCAATGAAGGTGTTGAATAAAAGTGATGGTTTGTGTAACATCCCAATTTTCAATTATGTGTAATTTACAATTATTTGGACTTAATTATTGTGTTAATGAAATATTATATCAATTTAAGTTATTTCTATCATTATATCAGTTAAGTAAGAAAATACAAAGTTGAGGGGTATAGTGTGCAAATAAGTCAAAATACAAATAAAAAAGGATGAAAAACCCTTCATTTCATCATTTCCACTCTCTCACTACTCTCTCTCTCTAAACCGGTTTCTCTCTCTACTCTCTCTTCCTCTCGGCTCCATCCAAGAAAACACAAGAATTCAACAAATTTCAAGTGCAAAATCTGGAAACAAGTTGCAAGTTAGGAACTATAACAGTTGCAACATACGATTCGAGGTAAATATTATTCAATCTTTCGAATTTATGATGTTTTTGGTTCGGTTTTAAAGTGAACCGATTTCTAAAGTAGCAATTGTTAATGCATGTTGGAATTTATGGTTGCAATCTTTAAGTCAAGCATGTATGTTGTTGTATACAAAAATTCAGAATCAGATTCGAAGTTTAAGTATGATTTTGGAAATTAAGTGTGTGTGTTCATCGAGACATGCTGAAAATTGGACATAAATGGGTTATTTCGGTACATAAGTGTGATGTTTTAAGTTAAAAGATAGAATATAAGCTTATAGCTGCAATATTAGACTCAAAACATGCAAAATGGGCAGAAATGCAAAATCTGGAAAATCTGGAAAAATTTACTAAGTATGAACTCGGACTGATGAACTCGGTTCGGACCATCCGAATTCAGGTCCATCCCAATTCGGATCTATCCGAGTTCGGACCAACAATGAATTCAGATCCATGACCATTTTGGATACTTCCCCAATTCGGATCCCCAACCTAATTCGGACAAATACACATTTCGGACTCCACCTAATTCGGATCCTACCCCAATTCGGACCATCCGGATTTCGGACCATCCGAATTCGGATGTGGTCCGAATTCAATTGGGATTTCATTTAAATTACAGAATACAAGTTTTAAGCAATTACTAACACAAATTCACTATTACACTTACTTTACAGATCATTGTGGTGTTATCAAAACACACATTGATTCAGGATCAAGTCACAAAACCAATCACTGTGAGTAACAGATTGTCATTCGAACATTTATTGTTTTTGCATTCATGTTTATACATTCAATGGCATGTTCACGTTGTTCATATAATTCATTTGGCACTCATGGAATGATTTGTTGTTATGATGCACACTCGTACTTGACATGTAACACACATGTAGCTTGCGTTCATTTGAAAGTGCATCTATTTACATCATGCTTGCACTGCATGATCATTACTTCAAAATCTGATGCGACCTGGACTGGGGCTGACAGCAGGCCACTGTCGGGGACTGATCATCCCACTCGAATCCCATCAGGTTCGGCACATCCCCGATCAGCATATTGAACTGCCAACCCATGCTTGCACTGCATGGTTTTCACACACATTGAGGCTTTCACTGCCGTTCTCACATACATGGGGCTTACACTGCCCATGGTTAAGCATTGCTTGTAAAGAAATATTTGTTGTATGCATAATCTGTTATCTCACTAAGCATTTAGCTTACTATTGACTCACATTGTTTACAGGCAAAGGCAAGAGTGTAGCGGGACCTTCATCTTAAGCAATCAAATTCTTATCTCGGTGACCTTAGAAGCTAATTGGTACATGGACGATGTAGCTTTGGGGCTGGGAATTTGTTACTTTTAAACAATTATGATGATGTAATAGCTAGACTTAAACACTGTAGACATTTACCTTCATTGCTTTAGTGTGGATTTGCTTAACTCTGATTTAAGTACTCAATTTCAATTATTATGATACTCATTGGGTTGTTTGTCGATCCTGGTGATTGCTACAATTATATCATTAATTCATGAGGACGTCTCAGTTTGGTATCAGAGCATTAGTTTGAGGTTTCAAGTGTCCGCGAGGACTTGGACTCAAACTTAGGTTATGATATTAGAATGAACTTCTAAGTAATGATCTGAACTAAGATAGGATTGACATGCACACGGGGAAACACAAAGGGTAACTGTACACTTAGGACTTACAAATAAATGTTCTAAATATAAGTTGTTATATTTCAGAACATGTCAGGAAACGATATGACTCCTAAGCAAATGTTCCAGATGATGCAAGCTCTAATGGAACAGAACAATGAGCTACAATCCAAACGAATGGCTGAGCAGGCTCAGTCATTTGCCGATCAATTAAGGGCCAGAGATGAGGCCGAAGCAAAATGTAAGGCTAATAAAAGAAAGAATAAGGAACAACAACAGGACGATCAAGAGGAAAGACAAGACACTGGGTCTTCTAATAGATCAAGGGGCTGTAGGTTTAAGGACTTCAAAAGTAACGGAGCTGTTACTTTTGATGGAACCGGAGATGCTGTTACAGCATTGAAATGGATCACCACCACGGAACGAACTTTCAGGATCAGCGACTGCGCTGATAAAGACATGGTCCGCTTTGCAACCGCTATGTTTGCAAGAGACGCTGTTATGTGGTGGGACGCAATGACACATGTGTTGACGATGGAGGTAGTGTCACACATGTCATGGAGCGAGTTCGAGGAAGTGTTTTCTCAACAGTACTGTCCAGCCGACGAGAAGCGACGTCTCGAGGCAAAGTTCCTGAATCTGACTCAAGGAACGAAAACGGTTACACAATATGCCGTTGAGTTCACCCGACTAAGCCTGTTCGCACCACATCAAGTTGACACAGAAGAAAGAAAAATAGCCCGGTTTGAGGCCGGATTAGATTATGAGATTCGCCGAACCATGAGTGGGGTTCGGTATACAACGTTTGCCGGTTTACTGGAGGCTGCTCGGAATGTGGAGCAGATTGTTCTATTATCTGGGTATGTCATAGGGTCAGTCGCCGCAACACCGACTCAACCGTCGCCGCCAAAAAGGCAGCGGGAGTCTGGATCCTCCCGATTCTCTTCTCAATCCCATCAACAGTCATCATCACCCAAGAAGGGAAGGGCCTTCTCGGCCAGTTCAGAAATGAGGGACTGCAGACGATGCAGAAAGGCGCACTCTGGGGAGTACAAGACTCAAGACATGTACTGTTTCTGCTGTGGGCAGAAAGGCCATCACTGGGAGCATTGTCCACGAAAAGATGATGCATGCTACAACTGCCACAGACTTGGCCATTTCTCAAGGGACTGCCCGAAACCCCCACGAGATCAGAATGCTCAACAATCAACAGCAAGATCTTCTGCAGCTTCCACTGCTCGCAGAGATGAATCTCAAAGGGCTCCAACAAGGGCATTCCAAATCACAGCTGAAGAAGCAAAGGATGACCCGGAGGTGGTCACTGGTACGTTCTATGTTAACTCAATTCCTGCATGTATCTTGTTTGATTCCGGAGCAAATCGTTCGTTTGTTTCCACTACATTAGCTCGTCAATTTAACATGCCAACTTCCAAACTGCAATTTGTACTTGACATAGAAACTGCTAGCAATATGTTAGTAAAAGCAGACAAAGTGTATAGGAATTGTACATTATTGGTAGAAGATGTAGTGTTCAACATGGATCTAATTCCCATGGAGTTCGGGGAATTTGATATCATAGTAGGCATGGACTGGTTAGTTCATAACGAGGCCCAAATCGTTTGCAAGAAAAGGATGATTAAGATCACCACTCCTGAGGGCCGAGACATTTGTATTTATGGTGATAGACAAAAAGGCGACTTGTGCCTTATTTCAATTGCAAAAGCCCGAAAGCACGTTGCCAAGGGTTGTTCAGCTTACTTAGCCTACGCTGTCGATGCTAAGGCTGAAATTCAATCTCCTTCTACCGTTCCAGTCGTTTCCGAGTTTCCAGATGTCTTTCCAGAAGATATCTCGGGATTGCCACCTGATCGTCAAGTGGAATTCCGCATTGATCTCATTCCTGGAGCTGCTCCAATAGCAAAGGCTCTGTACCGTTTAGCTCCTGCAGAAATGCAGGAAATGATGAAGCAGTTACAGGAGCTACTTGACAAAGGCTTTATCCGCCCAAGTTCATCTCCTTGGGGCGCTCCTGTTCTGTTCGTCAAAAAGAAAGATGGCACATTGCGAATGTGCATCGACTATCGAGAACTCAACAAAGTCACAATCAAAAACAAATACCCGTTGCCCCGGATTGATGATCTCTTCGACCAGTTACAAGGCGCAAGCTACTTCTCGAAGATTGATCTTCGTTCGGCTTATCACCAACTCAAAGTACACCCTGATGGCATTCCAAAGACGGCTTTTAGAACTCGTTACGGACACTACGAGTTTCTGGTAATGCCGTTCAGTCTTACTAATGCGCCGGCCGCTTTCATGGATCTCATGAATCAAGTCTGCCGGCCAATGCTCGACAAATCGGTCATCGTGTTCATCGATGACATTCTCATTTATTCAAAAACCGAAGAGGATCATGCAGCACATATGAGACAATTATTAGAGTTGCTGCGCAAAGAGCGACTTTATGCCAAATTCTCGAAGTGTGAGTTCTGGTTGAGGCAGGTACGTCTCAACGTTTGAAACAATTTCATGATCCTTATACTCAAACATAAATTCTTTTATTAACTTGTACCTCTTAAACAATCAATTCAGATCCAATTCTTGGGGCACGTGATATCTGGTGCTGGGATTGCTGTTGATCCTGCAAAGATCGAAGCTATCCAGAACTGGGAATCACCCCGCAACGCCTCAGAGATTCGGAGTTTTCTGGGATTGGCTGGTTACTACCGCCGATTCATCAAAGACTTCTCAAAGATCGTCGTTCCGCTAACAAAGCTTACTCGCAAGAATGCTACTTTCTTTTGGAAAGAAGAACAGCAAGTAGCCTTTGACGAATTGAAGAAATTGCTAAGTGAAGCACCGGTGTTAGCCCTGCCTGAAGGGAACGAAGACTTTGTTGTCTATACAGATGCATCAGGCATGGGTTTGGGTGCTGTTCTAATGCAAAGAGGAAACGTCATAGCATACGCTTCTAGACAGCTCAAACCACATGAGAAAGATTACTCTACCCATGATCTAGAGCTGACTGCTGTGACTTTCGCTCTCAAGTTATGGAGACACTACTTGTATGGAACCAAGTGTCAGCTCTTCACCGACCACAAGAGTTTGAAATACATATTCAGTCAGAAGGACTTGAATATGAGGCAAAGAAGGTCAATGGAGCTGATTAAAGACTATGATTGCGAAATTCTTTACCATCCAGGGAAGGCCAACGTAGTGGCCGATGCCCTAAGTAGGAAAGCGTACTGCAAGGCATACTGTTATGCCTTGACTTCCACAATACTGACGTCCACTATCATAGACGATGTAAGGGCTGCTCAGTTGCAGGTCTTAAAGGAGGAGAATGTAAAAGACGAAAATGTTAGGATTCAGTTGCCATTAATGCAAGACGATGGAACTGGACTGAAAGGAGTTTACGGCAGAATTTGGGTTCCTAAGTTCGGGAACATGAGAGATGTAATTCTCAAGGAGGCTCATCAATCTAAATTCTCAATTCATCCTGGCAGCACAAAAATGTACAACGACTTGAAATCCGACTTCTGGTGGCCAGGATTGAAAAGAGATGTCGGTCAGTATGTTGAAAGGTGCAGAACATGTCGTCTAGTCAAAGCCGAGCACCAACAGCCCTATGGTAGTATGCAACCTCTTCCTATCCCAGAATGGAAGTGGGACCATATTACTATGGATTTCGTAACAAAACTACCCAAGACACGTCGTCAACATGATGCCATTTGGGTCATTGTTGATCGATTGACAAAATCTGCTCACTTCATTCCAATCCGAGAACCCTACTCACTGGACCGACTTGCCCAGATCTACGTAAACGAAATCGTTATTAGGCATGGTGTGCCTAAGTCTATTGTCTCCGACCGAGATAGTAGATTCACTTCTAATTTCTGGACTGCTCTGCAAAACGGTCTTGGTACTCGTATCGCAATGAGTACTGCCTATAGACCTCAATCTGATGGGCAAAGTGAAAGAACAATCCTAACTCTCGAAGACATGCTCAGAGCCTGTGTCATGGATTTGGGTGGTAACTGGGACGATCACCTCCCATTGGTTGAATTCTCCTACAACAATAGTTACCATTCCACTATCAAGATGGCACCGTTCGAGTCTCTATACGGAAGAAAATGTAGGACTCCAACCTGTTGGAGGGAAACAGGAGAAACTCCAATAGCCGGTCCTGCTTTGCTACAAGAAACAAATGAAAAGATCCAACTCATACGGCAGTACATGAAAACGGCACAAGATCGACAAAAGAACTATCATAATCGCCGACACAAAGCGATAGAATTTCAAAAAGATGATTGGGTCTACTTGAAGGTTTCCCCGATGAAGGGAGTTACAAGATTCGTAAAGCGAGGAAAGCTATCGCCTCGATTCATAGGACCCTTCAAAATTCTAGAAAGAGTTGGGAATCAGTCCTATCATTTGGACTTGCCGAAAGAATTATCAGGTGTTCACCCGGTATTTCACGTTGGGTACTTAAGGAAGAGTCTGGTGCCCGAAAGGGAACCATGGACTGATCATTCAGACATTAAGATTGACGATCGGCTAAGGTTCGTTGATGAACCGGAGTGCATTTTGGAGACAAAAGTCAAAAAGCTACGGAACAAAGAGATCAGGATGGTGCTGGTCAAGTGGAAGCATCATCGGGGAGCTAATCACACTTGGGAATCGGAAGAAGACATTAAGACTAAGTACCCAAGTCTGTTTAGCGCAGCATGACTTCGCGGATGAAGTATAGGCGTGGTGGAGCCCATGCTGTAACATCCCAATTTTCAATTATGTGTAATTTACAATTATTTGGACTTAATTATTGTGTTAATGAAATATTATATCAATTTAAGTTATTTCTATCATTATATCAGTTAAGTAAGAAAATACAAAGTTGAGGGGTATAGTGTGCAAATAAGTCAAAATACAAATAAAAAAGGATGAAAAACCCTTCATTTCATCATTTCCACTCTCTCACTACTCTCTCTCTCTAAACCGGTTTCTCTCTCTACTCTCTCTTCCTCTCGGCTCCATCCAAGAAAACACAAGAATTCAACAAATTTCAAGTGCAAAATCTGGAAACAAGTTGCAAGTTAGGAACTCTAACAGTTGCAACATACGATTCGAGGTAAATATTATTCAATCTTTCGAATTTATGATGTTTTTGGTTCGGTTTTAAAGTGAACCGATTTCTAAAGTAGCAATTGTTAATGCATGTTGGAATTTATGGTTGCAATCTTTAAGTCAAGCATGTATGTTGTTGTATACAAAAATTCAGAATCAGATTCGAAGTTTAAGTATGATTTTGGAAATTAAGTGTGTGTTTTAGTGTGTGTGTTCATCGAGACATGCTGAAAATTGGACATAAATGGGTTATTTCGGTACATAAGTGTGATGTTTTAAGTTAAAAGATAGAATATAAGCTTATAGCTGCAATATTAGACTCAAAACATGCAAAATGGGCAAAAATGCAAAATCTGGAAAATCTGGAAAAATTTACTAAGTATGAACTCGGACTGATGAACTCGGTTCGGACCATCCGAATTCGGGTCCATCCCAATTCGGATCTATCCGAGTTCGGACCAACAATGAATTCGGATCCATGACCATTTCGGATACTTCCCCAATTCGGATCCCCAACCTAATTCGGACAAATACACATTTCGGACTCCACCTAATTCGGATCCTACCCCAATTCGGACCATCCGGATTTCGGACCATCCGAATTCGGATGTGGTCCGAATTCAATTGGGATTTCATTTAAATTACAGAATACAAGTTTTAAGCAATTACTAACACAAATTCACTATTACACTTACTTTACAGATCATTGTGGTGTTATCAAAACACACATTGATTCAGGATCAAGTCACAAAACCAATCACTGTGAGTAACAGATTGTCATTCGAACATTTATTGTTTTTGCATTCATGTTTATACATTCAATGGCATGTTCACGTTGTTCATATACTTCATTTGGCACTCATGAAATGATTTGTTGTTATGATGCACACTCGTACTTGACATGTAACACACATGTAGCTTGCGTTCATTTGAAAGTGCATCTATTTACATCATGCTTGCACTGCATGATCATTACTTCAAAATCTGATGCGACCTGGACTGGGGCTGACAGCAGGCCACTGTCGGGGACTGATCATCCCACTCGAATCCCATCAGGTTCGGCACATCCCCGATCAGCATATTGAACTGCCAACCCATGCTTGCACTGCATGGTTTTCACACACATTGAGGCTTTCACTACCGTTCTCACATACATGGGGCTTACACTGCCCATGGTTAAGCATTGCTTGTAAAGAAATATTTGTTGTATGCATAATCTGTTATCTCGCTAAGCATTTAGCTTACTGTTGACTCACATTGTTTACAAGCAAAGGCAAGAGTGTAGCGGGACCTTCATCTTAAGCAATCAAATTCTTATCTCAGTGACCTTAGAAGCTAATTGGTACATGGACGATGTAGCTTTGGGGCTGGGAATTTGTTACTTTTAAACAATTATGATGATGTAATAGATAGACTTAAACACTGTAGACATTTACCTTCATTGCTTTAGTGTGGATTTGCTTAACTCTGATTTAAGTACTCAATTTCAATTATTATGATACTCATTGGGTTGTTTGTCGATCCTGGTGATTGCTACAATTATATCATTATTTCATGAGGTCGTCTCAGTTTGTTTTAAGGGATACCAAGACTTATTGGAAAAGCATATCTATCCTTTAGGGATAGATATCAATCCCTTCTAAGACTGAGAATTTTATAGGTTTCATATCTATTCTTAAGGGATAGATTTCAATCTTTTCTATGACAGAACTTAATTGACTTTCATATCTATATAAATTCCTTTTAGGACTTTAAGAGAGACTTAAGAGGTTTTCATATCTATCATTAAGGAATAGATATCAATCCCTCCTATGACTTTAGAAAGACAGACTTGGTGGATTTTCATCTCTATCCTTAAGGGATAGATAGCAATCCCTTTTTCAATTATTATTTACAAAGTTATTACTTCATTCATTTTCTCCATCTTTTTTTTAAACATATTTTTATATACAAATGAAAAATTGAGAATGCAAGTATACATAAACAAATAATTATCATGTTATGATTGACTAGTTTACAAAATATGCATAAACTTCATCTCCGGCCAAGGGCGGCGCTGTGCAGCCGGATACCACACTTTTAATATAATTTGATAGGTATGATCTCTAATAATTTTTTTTATCAAAAAAAAATATCTTAATTTTTATATCTGATACCGTAATCGAATCTTTTCTTTTTATTATAATTACAAGGTATGTATAATTAATAAAATTAGGTGTTCGTCCCACTGACTGCAACGTGCAGGTCAACTTAACTAGTTTATTTTAAAATCAGAAAACCCAAAAATATTTTATTTACTTTAAGTCGTTTATGTGTGAATTGGGCCTACCGGTTGGACTCATGAGTTTTGGCCTATTTGTATTTTAAATGAAATCAAATGCCCCAATTCGCTCCATGATCAGTCTTCTCCTTCTTCTTCTTCACGGATCACATACCCCACAAGATTCTTTTGATTGAGGATAAGGGTATTTCACTTGACAGCCTTGACTCATTGTCGCATGTATCAAATTTTGGATCTTATGTTACCTTTCTCGGTAATTTTCCCTAATTTTTATATGTGTATATTCCTTTAAGTGTGAATTTTAGTTTGGTTGGTCTTGAAAGTCATTTTAAAAACTAAGACCACTAATATCAGTCACGGACGTATTAGGATCGATTTTGAACTTTTTCCTTCTTTCTTATTTCATCAATGTTACCTTGTGCTTACATCTACTGATCTTTTACAGGCATCATGGCTAGGACTGAAAGGGTTGATCGTCACAGATCTCGTTCACACCTCACTCCCGAGAAACAACTTCTGAAAAGGTCCCTTCACCTTCCAGTCCTAGACAACAACCACCGTCTGGATGTCTTTTCCATCACAGTCAAACATCCAGTTATTCTGGAAATTCTCAAAGGCCATCCTCTTCACTTTGCTCTTTCTGCTGCTGTTAGCATTCCTCACATTTATCTACAGCAGTTCTGGCATACAGTTGTCTATCACCCTGATCAAGACAACCCACACTTTACTGCTCAAATTGACAACTACACTACTAGACTAACCCTTCCTCGTTTCCGAAAGGCTTTGTGTCTTCCAAAACAAAGTGAATCAGAACACTTTCCTGATCACTCTGATTTTGTGTTGGAAAAAGAGCTATGTCAAGGTATCATTCGTCTTGGCTACGCTGCACCTTTACCCACCGCCTCTTCCTTTCATAGAAAACATCTTCCGGGCGAGTGGTATACACTCTTTTGTATTGTCAATAGGTGCTTAACTTCCAAACACACGGGGATGGATAAAGCAAGCATCACCACACTCCGAATTTTCCATGGCATTGCTTTTCATAAGCACTACAATTATGCCATTCTCCTGTGGAATGAGCTTGCTGAACGGGTAGATGCCAAAAACAAAAAGAAGTTGGCTCCTAAATTTATCCCGTTTCAAAGATTTCTACAACTGCTTATCCTAAGCATGTTTCAAGCCAACAAAAGCATCCCAAGACGATCTGGGGCACAAACCTGTCCTGTATGGGCTATGAAACTGATAAAGCCAAGACCGGAACCAGCAAATTCTCAAGCTATGCCTATTCCTGAAGAATTATTATGTTATGCTGATCGGGAAGCAGTGAGTGTCATGACATATAGGGATAAAATCGCTTCTATCGTCAATCCATCATCGGATAGACCTACCCCTGTGGCAATCCATAGAAGTGAGGGTACTGAACGGGGAGAGTCAAGGGAAGATTTAGAGAGGGGACAAAGCAGTGGGTCTGCTCCTGATCAGTCACCAGACTCTGAACGAACACACACTGACACACCAAGGGATGCAGTAACTGGTCTTTCCGACCTAATCAATTCCTCAACTGCTACACTTTTAAATAAACAGAATCTCATTATGGATTCTTTCCAAGTTTTGCATGAGCGTGTTTCGGCACTAGAACAAACTTGCAAGTCAGCTGCCCCTGTGGCAATCCCTAGAAGTGAGGGTACTGAACGGGGAGAGTCAAGGGAAAATTTAGAGAGGGGACAAAGCAGTGGGTCTGCTCCTGATCAGTCACCAGACTCTGAACGAACACACACTGGCACACTAAGGGATGCAGTAACTGGTCTTTCCAACCTAATCAATTCCTCAACTGCTACACTTAGTAATGCAGAAGCTGGTCTTTCCAACCTAATCAATTCCTCAACTGCTACACTTTTAAATAAACAAAATCTCATTCTGGATTCTTTCCAAGTTTTTCATGAGCATGTTTCGGCACTAGAACAAACTTGCAAGTCAGCTGCCCAGGTTCAGAGCATTGAAAGCTCAACTGATCCAAAGCGAAAGTATGATTATCAGGACGATCCTGATCACCAAAAGGGGGAGAAAAGACCCCGGATGCCTCGGACTGAAACTTCCAATCTTCAGCTGATCCCTTATCAACCATTCTGGAAGACCTGAAAAGAAGACCTGAACTGAAAGAAGTAAAAGTGGAAGTCTTATATGAACCCGATAAAGATTGTAAGTCGTAGATGTATGAAAATATAACATATATTTTTGGGTATTGCAGTGGATCCGAGGGGAAAGGTGGTTCAAAACAAAATCAGCTCCTGCAACAGAAATCAATTCACTCGAAACATCTCAAGTAGGTAAGAATCAGCCCCTACAAGATGCTATACACTCGAAACATATCATTCGAAACACCCCGAAAGATGATGATGTATCTTCTCTACTTGTATATACACGAATAGTGGGGAAATATAGAGGTAAGAAAGAGCGCCAACCTGAATTTGATGTACTAGTTAGTGGATATTAATACACTCCGTAATTTGTTTCTTTAATTGCTTTGGCAGATGCATTGGTGAAACTAGGTATCGAGAATAAATATCCCTTGGTAATTACTTTTTTCTTTCTTTCTTTGTTTTTTTGTTATGATTTACGAGTTACGAGAATCAAGAAAGAAGTAAAGGGATGATATCTGATGACAGTCCTAAGAATGAAAAAAGGATGATCCTAATAACATGAAGGATTTCCACTTTTGATTTTCTCCAGGATCCCCTTAAGTGTCACCAGTGTAAGAGAACTGATAGCACTATTGCTAATTGCACCAAGTGTAAAGAAACGTTCTATTGTACCCTGTGCCTCAAGCGATGGTAAATCTTAAGTCTATTGTACCCTGTGTCACCCCAGAAATGGTCGTTTGTTCAATTTTGTTTGTCACACAAATTCTCGTCACTAGCTTGAAATGTTTCTTGAATATTCAGGTATCCTCACTTGTCGGAAGAAAAAATATTAGAAACTTGCCCATTTTGTTGTGGAAACTGCAATTGCAACTCGTGTTTACAGTCAAAAATTAAGGTCTGTAATGCGACCTACAGACAAGAAAATGCATTATAACATGATGTGGTAATGTTACAATTTCATACTTTTATAACACAGATGCCAAACATAGACAGCAATGATGATGTGAAGTTGCAGCATCTTCACTATCTAATCAACTTACTACTCCCTTTATAAAACAAATTCATGAAGAACAAGAGGAGGAGATAGCCGTGGAAGCGGGTGCTCATGGAGGTAATCAACTTACTACTTCCGTTTTTAAGAAATGACATTCTTATTAATCGAGTTAACGTTCTCTTTTCCTGTATGTTGACCAAAAAGTCAACACCAAACAATGACCCATTGTCAACATCTTTGGACCTAAATGTCAACACCTAACAAGGAACCTCAGTGTCAACATATGCTGACCAAAATGTCAACAACTAACAAGGAACCTCATTATCAACATATGCAGACCAAAAGGTCAACACCAAACTCTGTATCTTTTAAGTTAGAAGGTTTTACAACACATGTGTTAGGGTCTCTTTTTTTAGCACTATCCATCATGGAATGCTCGCTCCGAATGATGTCACAAACACCAAACTCTAGTTGTCAACAACTAACGAGGAACCTCATTATCAACACCGAACACGTACACGTACACATACACGTACACAAACACGTACACATACACGAACACGTACATACAGGTATACGTAGAGGTATAGGTACACGTACATGTACACATAAAGGTACATGTACACATATAATTACGGGTATACGTACACGTACACATACAGGTACAGGTACACGTAGAGGTACAGGTACTAGTACACATACACGTACACGTGCAGGTACACGTACATGTACAGGTACACGTACACGTACAGGTACTCGTACACGTAGGTTCCTAGTGTGGTGTGGACCTTTTGGTCTGCATATGTTGATAATGTTTGTGACATCATTCGGAGCGAGCATTCGATGATGGATAGTGCTAAAAACAGAGACCCTAACACATGTGTTGTAAAACCTTCTAACCATTGTCAACATCTTTGTTAGGTGTTGACATTTCAGTGTCAACATCTTTGGACCTAAATGTCAACACCTAAAGAGGAACCTCATTGTCAACATCGTCCAACCCAAATGTCAACAACTAACGAGGAACCTCTATGTCAACATCGTCGAACCCAAATGCCAACAACTAACGAGGAACCTCATTATCAACATCTATGTCAACACAAAAGGTCAACACCAAACTCTAGTTGTCAACAACTAACGAGGAACCTCATTATCAACACCAGGAACCTAGTTGTCAACATAATCTGACCAAAATATCAACACCGAACAAGGAAACTCGTTGTCAACATATGTTGACAAAAATGTCAACATCTAATGAGGAACCTCATTGTCAACATATGCAGACCAAAAGGTCAACAGCAAACAAGGAACCTCTATGTCAACATCATGAGACCCAAATGTCAACACGTAATAAGGAACCTAATTGTCAATATCTTTGTTAGGTGTTGACATTTCAGTGTCAACATCTTTGGACCTAAATGTCAACACCTTACGAGGAACCTCATTGTCAACATCGTCCAACCCAAATGTCAACAACTAACGAGGAACCTCTATGTCAACATCGTCGAACCCAAATGCCAACAACTAATGAGGAACCTCATTATCAACATCTATGTCAACACCAAACTCTAGTTGTCAACAATTAACGAGGAACCTCATTATCAACACCAGGAACCTAGTTGTCAACATAATCTGACCAAAATATCAACACCGAACAAGGAACCTCGTTGTCAACATATGTTGACAAAAATGTCAACATCTAATGAGGAACCTCATTGTCAACATATGCAGACCAAAAGGTCAACAGCAAACAAGGAACCTCTATGTCAACACAAAAGGTCAACACCAAACTCTAGTTGTCAACAACTAACGAGGAACCTCATTATCAACACCAGGAACCTAGTTGTCAACATAATCTAACCAAAATATCAACACCGAACAAGGAACCTCGTTGTCAACATATGTTGACAAAAATGTCAACACATAATAAGGAACCTCATTGTCAACATATGCAGACCAAAAGGTCAACAGCAAACAAGGAACAAGGACCCATTTATTAGACTTTTGCAAGGTCAACACTAGCATAATTCACCATTATTAACATCAACTAACAATATTAAATGCCTTAAACCGTTGTGTTTCTATATTATGTTAACCTGCGGAAACGGTGTGGAAATTTGTTTCCACGGGTGTACGCTATGTTTACCCGAAAATTCTACTTTTAATTACCCGAAAACTCACACGATTTAGATCGCTGTACGCTATGTTTACCCGAAAAGTCTACTTTTAATTACCCAAAAACTCACACGATTTAGATCGCATAACTAATTTCGCAAACTCAATTGAAGGGTGCTCTGAAATCCTTTTTTGTCTTGATCACAGTTGTAGTTCAAGAATATTAGGCCGTGGGTGTGTTCTAGGGGTGAAAATACATTATCAAGTGTAGGTACAGTGGGCTCGTCACCATGATTTAGGGGTAAAATGTTCCCATCCACAATTTTGAAATCGAGGGGCTGGAATTCTTTATTGAAGGACTAGACCACCTGTGTTCTAGGTTATACCAACGGTGTTCTAGTCTATACCAGCGTTGTTCTAGCCTTTTGCAAAATTTTAATTTAGCCCCCTGAACTTTAATATTAAATGCCTTGAACTTGTTCTAGCCTTTTTCAAAATTTTAATTTATCCCCCTGAACTTTAATATTAAATGCCTTAAACTGTTGTGTTTCCTAGGGCCTATATTAGGTTAACCCGCGGAAACGGTGTGGAAATTTGTTTCCTAGGGTGTACGCTATGTTTACCCGAAAATTCTACTTTTAATTAAATAGACATTAAAAGAAAAACTCAAACGATTTAGATCGCATAACTCATTTCGCAAACTCAATTGAAGGTGTGGAAATTTGTTTCAAAATTCTAATTTAGCCCCTGAACTTTCCATTATTTAAGTCGCTATTTGACACTTATTTGACTTTTGCAAGGTCAACACTAGCGCAGAAACGGTGTGGAAATTTTTTTCCTAGGGTGTACGCTATTTTTACCCGACAATCCTACTTTTAATTAAATAGACGTTAAAAAAAAACTCAAACGATTTAGATCGCATTCTAATTTAGCCCCTGAACTTTCCATTATTTAAGTCGCTATTTGACACTTATTTAACTTTTGCAAGGTCAACACTAGCGCGGAAACGGTGTGGAAATTTGTTTCCTAGGGTGTACGCTATGTTTACCCGACAATCCTACTTTTAATTAAATAGACGTTAAAAAAAACTCAAACGATTTAGATCGCATAACTCATTTCGCAAACTCAAATGAAGGTGTGGAAATTTGTTTTAAAATTCTAATTTAGCCCCTGAACTTTCCATTATTTAAGTCGCTATTTGACACTTATTTGACTTTTGCAAGGTCAACAGTAGCATAATTCACCATTATTTATTAGATTAACATCAACTAACAATATTAAATGCCTTAAACTGTTGTGTTTCTATATTATGTTAACCCGCAGAAACGGTGTGGAAATTTGTTCCACGGGTGTACGCTATGTTTACCCGAAAATTCTACTTTTAATTACTCGAAAACTCACACGATTTAGATCGCTGTACGCTATGTTTACCCGTAAATTCTACTTTTAATTACCCAAAAACTCACACGATTTAGATCGCATGTTAACCCGCGGATGCGGGGTGGAAATTTGTTTCCAAGGGTGTACGCTATGTTTACCCGAAAATTCTACTTTTAACTACCCGAAAACTCACACGATTTAGATCGCATAACAAATTTCGCAAACTCATTTGAAGGGTGATCTGAAATCCTTTTTTGTCTTGATCGCAGTTGTAGTTCAAGAATATTAGGCCGTGGGTGTGTTTTAGGGGTGAAAATACATTATCAAGTGTAGGTACAGTGGGCTCGTCATCATGATTTAGGGGTAAAATGTTCCCATCCACAATTTTGAAATCGAGGGGCTGGAATTCTTTATTGAAGGACTAGACCAGCTGTGTTCTAGGTTATACCAACGGTGTTCTAGTCTATACCAGCGTTGTTCTAGCCTTTTGCAAAATTTTAATTTAGCCCTCTGAACTTTAATATTAAATGCCTTAAACTGTTGTGTTTCCTAGGGCCTATATTAGGTCAACCCGCGGAAACGGTGTGGAAATTTGTTTCCTAGGGTGTACGCTATGTTTACCCGAAAATTCTACTTTTAATTAAATAGACATTAAAAGAAAAACTCAAACGATTTAGATCGCATAACTCATTTCGCAAACTCAATTGAAGGTGTGGAAATTTGTTTCAAAATTCTAATTTAGCCCCTGAACTTTCCATTATTTAAGTCGCTATTTGACACTTATTTAACTTTTGCAAGGTCAACACTAGTGCGGAAACGGTGTGGAAATTTGTTTCCTAGGGTGTACGCTATGGTTACCCGAAAATCCTACTTTTAATTAAATAGACGTTAAAAAAAAAACTCAAACGATTTAGATCGCATTCTAATTTAGCCCCTGAACTTTCCATTATTTAAGTCGCTATTTGACACTTATTTAACTTTTGCAAGGTCAACACTAGCGCGGAAACGGTGTGGAAATTTGTTTCCTAGGGTGTACGCTATGTTTACCCGACAATCCTACTTTTAATTAAATAGACGTTAAAAAAAACTCAAACGATTTAGATCGCATAACTCATTTCGCAAACTCAAATGAAGGTGTGGAAATTTGTTTTAAAATTCTAATTTAGCCCCTGAACTTTCCATTATTTAAGTCGCTAGACACTTATTTGACTTTTGCAAGGTCAACAATAGCATAATTCACCATTATTTATTAGATTAACATCAACTAACAATATTAAATGCCTTAAACTGTTGTGTTTCTATATTATGTTAACCCGCGGAAATGGTGTGGAAATTTGTTTCCACGGGTGTACGCTATGTTTACCCGAAAATTCTACTTTTAATTACCCGAAAACTCACACGATTTAGATCGCTGTACGCTATGTTTACCCGAAAATTCTACTTTTAATTACCCGAAAACTCATACGATTTAGATCGCATAACTAATTTCGCAAACTCAATTGAAGGGTGCTCTGAAATCATTTTCGTCTTGATCGCAGTTGTAGTTCAAGAATATTAGGCCGTGGGTGTGTTTTAGGGGTGAAAATGCATTATCAAGTGTAGGTACAGTGGGCTCGTCCCCATGATTTAGGGGTAAAATGTTCCCATCCACAATTTTGAAATCGAGGGGCTGGAATTCTTTATTGAAGGACTAGACCACCTGTGTTCTAGTTTATACCAACGGTGTTCTAGTCTATACCAGCGTTGTTCTAGCCTTTTGCAAAATTTTAATTTAGCCCCCTGAACTTTAATATTAAATGCCTTGAACTTGTTCTAGCCTTTTTCAAAATTTTAATTTATCCCCCTGAACTTTAATAATAAATGCCTTAAACTGTTGTGTTTCCTAGGGCCTATATTAGGATAACCCGCGGAAACGGTGTGGAAATTTGTTTCCTAGGGTGTACGCTATGTTTACCCGAAAATTCTACTTTTAATTAAATAGCCATTAATAGAAAAACTCAAACGATTTAGATCGCATAACTCATTTCGCAAACTCAATTGAAGGTGTGGAAATTTGTTTCAAAATTCTAATTTTGCCCCTGAACTTACCATTATTTAAGTCGCTATTTGACACTTATTTGACTTTTGCAAGGTCAACACTAGCGCGGAAACGGTGTGGAAATTTGTTTCCTAGGGTGTACGCTATGTTTACCCGAAAATCCTACTTTTAATTAAATAGACGTTAAAAAAAAAAACTCAAACGATTTAGATCGCATTCTAATTTAGCCCCTGAACTTTCCATTATTTAAGTCGCTATTTGACACTTATTTAACTTTTGCAAGGTCAACACTAGCGCGGAAACGGTGTGGAAATTTTTTTCCTAGGGTGTACGCTATGTTTACCCGACAATCCTACATTTAATTAAATAGACGTTAAAAAAAAACTCAAACGATTTAGATCGGATAACTCATTTCGCAAACTCAAATGAAGGTGTGGAAATTTGTTTTAAAATTCTAATTTAGCCCCTGAACTTTCCATTATTTAAGTCGCTAGACACTTATTTGACTTTTGCAAGGTCAACAATAGCATAATTCACCATTATTTATTAGATTAACATCAACTAACAATATTAAATGCCTTAAACTGTTGTGTTTCTATATTATGTTAACCCGCGGAAATGGTGTGGAAATTTGTTTCCACGGGTGTACGCTATGTTTACCCGAAAATTCTACTTTTAATTACCCGAAAACTCACACGATTTAGATCGCTGTACGCTATGTTTACCCGAAAATTCTACTTTTAATTACCCGAAAACTCATACGATTTAGATCGCATAACTAATTTCGCAAACTCAATTGAAGGGTGCTCTGAAATCATTTTCGTCTTGATCGCAGTTGTAGTTCAAGAATATTAGGCCGTGGGTGTGTTTTAGGGGTGAAAATGCATTATCAAGTGTAGGTACAGTGGGCTCGTCCCCATGATTTAGGGGTAAAATGTTCCCATCCACAATTTTGAAATCGAGGGGCTGGAATTCTTTATTGAAGGACTAGACCACCTGTGTTCTAGTTTATACCAACGGTGTTCTAGTCTATACCAGCGTTGTTCTAGCCTTTTGCAAAATTTTAATTTAGCCCCCTGAACTTTAATATTAAATGCCTTGAACTTGTTCTAGCCTTTTTCAAAATTTTAATTTATCCCCCTGAACTTTAATATTAAATGCCTTAAACTGTTGTGTTTCCTAGGGCCTATATTAGGATAACCCGCGGAAACGGTGTGGAAATTTGTTTCCTAGGGTGTACGCTATGTTTACCCGAAAATTCTACTTTTAATTAAATAGCCATTAATAGAAAAACTCAAACGATTTAGATCGCATAACTCATTTCGCAAACTCAATTGAAGGTGTGGAAATTTGTTTCAAAATTCTAATTTTGCCCCTGAACTTACCATTATTTAAGTCGCTATTTGACACTTATTTGACTTTTGCAAGGTCAACACTAGCGCGGAAACGGTGTGGAAATTTGTTTCCTAGGGTGTACGCTATGTTTACCCGAAAATCCTACTTTTAATTAAATAGACGTTAAAAAAAAAAACTCAAACGATTTAGATCGCATTCTAATTTAGCCCCTGAACTTTCCATTATTTAAGTCGCTATTTGACACTTATTTAACTTTTGCAAGGTCAACACTAGCGCGGAAACGGTGTGGAAATTTTTTTTCTAGGGTGTACGCTATGTTTACCCGACAATCCTACATTTAATTAAATAGACGTTAAAAAAAAACTCAAACGATTTAGATCGGATAACTCATTTCGCAAACTCAAATGAAGGTGTGGAAATTTGTTTTAAAATTCTAATTTAGCCCATGAACTTTCCATTATTTAAGTCGCTATTTGACACTTATTTGACTTTTGCAAGGTCAACACTAGCATAATTCACCATTATTTATTAGATTAACATCAACTAACAATATTAAATACCTTAAACTGTTGTGTTTCTATATTATGTTAACCCACGGAAACGGTGTGGAAATTTGTTTCCACGGGTGTACGCTATGTTTACCTGAAAATTCTACTTTTAATTACCCGAAAACTCACACGATTTAGATCGCATAACAAATTTCGCAAACTCAATTGAAGGGTGCTCTGAAATCCTTTTTTGTCTTGATCGCAGTTGTAGTTCAAGAATATTAGGCCGTGGGTGTGCTTTAGGGGTGAAAATACATTATCAAGTGTAGGTACAGTGGGCTCGTCACCATGATTTAGGGGTAAAATGTTCCCATCCACAATTTTGAAATCGAGGGGCTGGAATTATTTATTGAAGGACTAAACCACCTGTGTTCTAGGTTATACCAACGGTGTTCTAGTCTATACCAGCTTTATTCTAGCCTTTTGCAAAATTTTAATTTAGCCCCTTGAACTTTAATATTAAATGCCTTAAACTGTTGTGTTTCCTAGGGCCTATATTAGGTTAACCCGCGGAAACGGTGTGGAAATATGTTTCCTAGGGTGTACGCTTTGTTTACCCGAAAATTCTACTTTTAATTAAATAGACATTAAAAGAAAAACTCAAACGATTTAGATCGCATAACTCATTTCGCAAACTCAATTGAAGGTGTGGAAATTTGTTACAAAATTCTAATTTAGCCCCTGAACTTTCCATTATTTAAGTCGCTATTTGACACTTATTTAACTTTTGCAAGGTCAACACTAGCGCGGAAACGGTGTGGAAATTTGTTTCCTAGGGTGTACGCTATGTTTACCCAACAATCCTACTTTTAATTAAATAGACGTTAGAAAAAAACTCAAACGATTTAGATCGCATAACTCATTTCGCAAACTCAATTGAGGGTGTGGAAATTTGTTTCAAAATTCTAATTTAGCCCCTCAACTTTCCATTATTTAAGTCGCTATTTGACACTTATTTGACTTTTGCAAGGTCAACACTAGCGCGAAAACGGTGTGGAAATTTGTTTCCTAGGGTGTACGCTATGTTTACCCGAAAATCCTACTTTTAATTAAATAGACGTTAAAAAAAAACTCAAACGATTTAGATCGCATTCTAATTTAGCCCCTGAACTTTCCATTATTTAAGTCGCTATTTAACACTTATTTAACTTTTGCAAGGTCAACACTAGCGCGGAAACGGTGTGGAAATTTGTTTCCTAGGGTGTACGCTATGTTTACCCGACAATCCTACATTTAATTAAATAGACGTTCAAAAAACTCAAACGATTTAGATCGCATAACTCATTTCGCAAACTCAAATGAAGGTGTGGAAATTTGTTTTAAAATTCTAATTTAGCCCCTGAACTTTCCATTATTTAAGTCGCTATTTGACACTTATTTGACTTTTGCAAGGTCAACACTAGCATACTTCACCATTATTTATTAGATTAACATCAACTAACAATATTAAATGCCTTAAGCTGTTGTGTTTCTATATTATGTTAACCCGCGGAAACGGTGTGGAAATTTGTTTCCACGGGTGTACGCAATGTTTACCCGAAAATTCTACTTTTAATTACCCGAAAACTCACACGATTTAGATCGCTGTACGCTATGTTTACCCGAAAATTCTACTTTTAATTACCCGAAAACTCATATGATTTAGATCGCATAACTAATTTCGCAAACTCAATTGAAGGGTGCTCTGAAATCCTTTTTTGTCTTCATCGCAGTTGTAGTTCAAGAATATTAGGCCGTGGGTGTGTTTTAGGGGTGAAAATACATTATCAAGTGTAGGTACAGTGGGCTCGTCACCATGATTTAGAGGTAAAATGTTCCCATCCACAATTTTGAAATCGAGGGGCTGGAATTCTTTATTGAAGGACTAGACCACCTGTGTTCTAGTTTATACCAACGGTGTTCTAGTCTATACCAGCGTTGTTCTAGCCTTTTGCAAAATTTTAATTTAGCCCCCTGAAATTTAATATTAAATGCCTTGAACTTGTTCTAGCCTTTTTCAAAATTTTAATTTATCCCCCTGAACTTTAATATTAAATGCCTTAAACTGTTGTGTTTCCTAGTGCCTATATTAGGTTAACCCGCGGAAACGGTGTGGAAATTTGTTTCCTAGGGTGTACGCTATGTTTACCCGAAAATTCTACTTTTAATTAAATAGGCATTAATAGAAAAACTCAAACGATTTAGATCGCATAACTCATTTCGCAAACTCAATTGAAGGTGTGGAAATTTGTTTCAAAATTCTAATTTAGCCCCTGAACTTACCATCATTAAAGTCGCTATTTGACACCTATTTGAATTTTGCAAGGTCAACACTAGCGCGGAAACGGTGTGGAGATTTTTTTTCTAGGGTGTACGCTATTTTTACCCGACAATCCTACTTTTAATTAAATAGACGTTAAAAAAAAACTCAAACGATTTAGATCGCATTATAATTTAGCCCCTGAACTTTCCATTATTTAAGTCGCTATTTGACACTTATTTAACTTTTGCAAGGTCAACACTAGCGCGGAAACGGTGTGGAAATTTGTTTCCTAGGGTGTACGCTATGTTTACCCGACAATCCTACATTTAATTAAATAGACGTTAAAAAAAAACTCAAACGATTTAGATCGCATAACTCATTTCGCAAACTCAAATGAAGGTGTGGAAATTTGTTTTAAAATTCTAATTTAGCCCCTGAACTTTCCATTATTTAAGTCGCTATTTGACACTTATTTGACTTTTGCAAGGTCAACACTAGCATAATTCACCATTATTTATTAGATTAACATCAACTAACAATATTAAATGCCTTAAACTGTTGTGTTTCTATATTATGTTAAATCGCGGAAACGGTGTGGAAATTTGTTTCCACGGGTGTACGCTATGTTTACCCGAAAATTCTACTTTTAATTACCCGAAAACTCACACGATTTAGATCGCTGTACGCTATGTTTACCCGAAAATTCTACTTTTAATTACCCGAAAACTCATACGATTTAGATCGCATAACTAATTTCGCAAACTCAATTGTAGGGTGCTCTGAAATCCTTTTTTGTCTTGATCGCAGTTGTAGTTCAAGAATATTAGGCCGTGGGTGTGTTTTAGGGGTGAAAATACATTATCAAGTGTAGGTACAGTGGGCTCGTCACCATGATTTAGGGGTAAAATGTTGCCATCCACAATTTTGAAATCGAGGGGCTGGAATTCTTTATTGAAGGACTAGACCACCTGTGTTCTAGTTTATACCAACGGTGTTCTAGTCTATACCAGCGTTGTTCTAGCCTTATGCAAAATTTTAATTTAGCCCCCTGAACTTTAATATTAAATGCCTTGAACTTGTTCTAGCCTTTTTCAAAATTTTAATTTATCCCCCTGAACTTTAATATTAAATGCCTTAAACTGTTGTGTTTCCTAGGGCCTATATTAGGTTAACCTGCGGAAACGGTGTGGAAATTTGTTTCCTAGGGTGTACGCTATGTTTACCCGAAAATTCTACTTTTAATTAAATAGGCATTAATAGAAAAACTCAAACGATTGAGATCGCATAACTCATTTCGCAAACTCAATTGAAGGTGTGGAAATTTGTTTCAAAATTCTAATTTAGCCCCTGAACTTACCATTATTTAAGTCGCTATTTGACACTTATTTGACTTTTGCAAGGTCAACACTAGCGCGGAAACGGTGTGGAAATTTTTTTCCTAGGGTGTACGCTATTTTTACCCGACAATCCTACTTTTAATTAAATAGACGTTAAAAAAAAACTCAAACGATTTAGATCGCATTCTAATTTAGCCCCTGAACTTTCCATTATTTAAGTCGCTATTTGACACTTATTTAACTTTTGCAAGGTCAACACTAGCGCGGAAATGGTGTGGAAATTTGTTTCCTAGGGTGTACGCTATGTTTACCCGACAATCCTATTTTAATTAAATGGACGTTAAAAAAAACTCAAACGATTTAGATCGCATAACTCATTTCGCAAACTCAAATGAAGGTGTGGAAATTTGTTTTAAAATTCTAATTTAGCCCCTGAACTTTCCATTATTTAAGTCGCTATTTGACACTTATTTAACTTTTGCAAGGTCAACACTAGCGCGGAAACGGTGTGGAAATTTGTTTCCTAGGGTGTACGCTATGTTTACCCGACAATCCTACATTTAATTAAATAGACGTTAAAAAAAAACTCAAACGATTTAGATCGCATAACTCATTTCGCAAACTCAAATGAAGGTGTGGAAATTTGTTTTAAAATTCTAATTTAGCCCCTGAACTTTCCATTATTTAAGTCGCTATTTGACACTTATTTGACTTTTGCAAGGTCAACACTAGCATAATTCACCATAATTTATTAGATTAACATCAACTAACAATATTAAATGCCTTAACCTGTTGTGTTTCTATATTATGTTAACCCGCGGAAACGGTGTGGAAATTTGTTTCCACGGGTGTACGCTATGTTTACCCGAAAATTCTACTTTTAATTACCCGAAAACTCACACGATTTAGATCGCTGTACGCTATGTTTACCCGAAAATTCTACTTTTAATTACCCGAAAACTCATACGATTTAGATCGCATAACTAATTTCGCAAACTCAATTGTAGGGTGCTCTGAAATCCTTTTTTGTCTTGATCGCAGTTGTAGTTCAAGAATATTAGGCCGTGGGTGTGTTTTAGGGGTGAAAATACATTATCAAGTGTAGGTACAGTGGGCTCGTCACCATGATTTAGGGGTAAAATGTTCACATCCACAATTTTGAAATCGAGGGGCTGGAATTCTTTATTGAAGGACTAGACCACCTGTGTTCTAGTTTATACCAACGGTGTCCTAGTCTATACCAGCGTTGTTCTAGCCTTTTGCAAAATTTTAATTTAGCCCCCTGAACTTTAATATTAAATGCCTTGAACTTGTTCTAGCCTTTTTCAAAATTTTAATTTATCCTCCTGAACTTTAATATTAAATGCCTTAAACTGTTGTGTTTCCTAGGGCCTATATTAGGTTAACCTGCGGAAACGGTGTGGAAATTTGTTTCCTAGGGTGTACGCTATGTTTACCCGAAAATTCTACCTTTAATTAAATAGGCATTAATAGAAAAACTCAAACGATTTAGATCGCATAACTCATTTCGCAAACTCAATTGAAGGTGTGGAAATTTGTTTCAAAATTCTAATTTAGCCCCTGAACTTACCATTATTTAAGTCGCTATTTGACACTTATTTGACTTTTGCAAGGTCAACACTAGCGCGGAAACGGTGTGGAAATTTTTTTCCTAGGGTGTACGCTATTTTTACCCGACAATCCTACTTTTAATTAAATAGACGTTAAAAAAAACTCAAACGATTTAGATCGCATTCTAATTTAGCCCCTGAAATTTCCATTATTTAAGTCGCTATTTGACACTTATTTAACTTTTGCAAGGTCAACACTAGCGCGGAAACGGTGTGGAAATTTGTTTCCTAGGGTGTACGCTATGTTTACCCGACAATCCTACTTTTAATTAAATAGACGTTAAAAAAAAACTCAAACGATTTAGATCGCATAACTCATTTCGCAAACTCAAATGAAGGTGTGGAAATTTGTATTAAAATTCTAATTTAGCCCCTGAACTTTCCATTATTTAAGTCGCTATTTGACACTTATTTGACTTTTGCAAGGTCAACACTAGCATAATTCACCATTATTTATTAGATTAACATCAACTAACAATATTAAATGGCTTAAACTGTTGTGTTTCTATATTATGTTAACCCGCGGAAACGGTGTGGAAATTTGTTTCCACGGGTGTACGCTATGTTTACCCGTAAATTCTACTTTTAATTACCCGAAAACTCACACGATTTAGATCGCATGTTAACCCGCGGAAACGGTGTGGAAATTTGTTTCCAAGGGTGTACGCTATGTTTACCCGAAAATTCTACTTTTAATTACCCGAAAACTCACACGATTTAGATCGCATAACTAATTTCGCAAACTCATTTGAAGGGTGCTCTGAAATCCTTTTTTGTCTTGATCGCAGTTGTAGTTCAAGAATATTACGCCGTGGGTGTGTTTTAGGGGTGAAAATACATTATCAAGTGTAGGTACTGTGGGTTCGTCACCATGATTTAGGGGTAAAATGTTCCCATCCACAATTTTGAAATCGAGGGGCTGGAATTCTTTATTGAAGGACTAGACCACCTGTGTTCTAGGTTATACCAACGATGTTCTAGTGTATACCAGCGTTGTTCTAGCCTTTTGCAAAATTTTAATTTAGCCCCCTGAACTTTAATATTAAATGCCTTAAACTGTTGTGTTTCCTAGGGCCTATATTAGGTAAACCTGCGGAAACGGTGTGGAAATTTGTTTCCTAGGGTGTACGCTATGTTTACCCGAAAATTCTACTTTTAATTAAATAGACATTAAAAGAAAAACTCAAACGATTTAGATTGCATAACTCATTTCGCAAACTCAATTGATGGTGTGGAAATTTGTTTCAAGATTCTAATTTAGCCCCTGAACTTTCCATTATTTAAGTCGCTATTTGACACTTATTTAACTTTTGCAAGGTCAACACTAGCGCGGAAACGGTGTGGAAATTTGTTTCCTAGGGTGTACGTTATGTTTACCCGACAGTCCTACTTTTAATTAAATAGACGTTAAAAAAAAACTCAAACGATTTAGATCGCATAACTCATTTCGCAAACTCAATTGAGGGTGTGGAAATTTGTTTCAAAATTCTAATTTAGCCCCTGAACTTTCCATTATTTAAGTCGCTATTTGACACTTATTTGACTTTTGCAAGGTCAACACTAGCGCGGAAACGGTGGGGAAATTTGTTTCCTTGGGTGTACGCTATGTTTACCCGACAATCCTACTTTTAATTAAATAGACGTTAAAAAAAAATTCAAACGATTTAGATCGCATTCTAATTTAGCCCCTGAACTTTCCATTATTTAAGTCGCTATTTGACACTTATTTAACTTTTGCAAGGTCAACACTAGCGCGGAAACGGTGTAGAATTTTGTTTCCTAGGGTGTACGCTATGTTTACCCGACAATCCTACTTTTAATTAAATAGACGTTAAAAAAAACTCAAACGATTTAGATCGCATAACTCATTTCGCAAACTCAATTGAGGGTGTGGAAATTTGTTTCAAAATTCTAATTTAGCCCCTGAACTTTCCATTATTTAAGTCGCTATTTGACACTTATTTGACTTTTGCAAGGTCAACACTAGCGCGGAAACGGTGTGGAAATTTGTTTCCTAGGGTGTACGCTATGTTTACCCGACAATCCTACTTTAATTAAATAGACGTTAAAAAAAAACTCAAACGATTTAGATCGCATTCTAATTTAGCCCCTAAACTTTCCATTAATTAAGTCGCTATTTGACACTTATTTAACTTTTGCAAGGTCAACACTAGCGCGGAAACGGTGTGGAAATTTGTTTCCTAGGGTGTACGCTATGTTTACCCGACAATCCTACTTTTAATTAAATAGACGTTAAAAAAAAACTCAAACGATTTAGATCGCATTCTAATTTAGCCCCTGAACTTTCCATTATTTAAGTCGCTATTTGACACTTATTTAACTTTTGCAAGGTCAACACTAGCGCGGAAACGGTGTGGAATTTTGTTTCCTAGGGTGTACGCTATGTTTACCCGACAATCCTACTTTTAATTAAATAGACGTTAAAAAAAAACTCAAACAATTTAGATCGCATAACTCATTTCGCAAACTCAATTGAGGGTGTGGAAATTTGTTTCAAAATTCTAATTTAGCCCCTGAACTTTCCATTATTTAAGTCGCTATTTGACACTTATTGGACTTTTGCAAGGTCAACACTAGCGCGGAAACGGTGTGGAAATTTGTTTCCTATGGTGTACGCTATGTTTACCCGACAATCCTACTTTTAATTAAATAGACGTTAAAAAAAACTCAAACGATTTAGATCGCATTCTAATTTAGCCCTAAACTTTCCATTATTTAAGTCGCTATTTGACACTTATTTAACTTTTGCAAGGTCAACACTAGCGCGGAAACGGTGTGGAAATTTGTTTCCTAGGGTGTACGCTATGTTTACCCGACAATCCTACTTTTAATTAAATAGACGTTAAAAAAAACTCAAACGATTTAGATCGTATAACTCATTTCGCAAACTCAAATGAAGGTGTGCAAATTTGTTTTAAAATTCTAATTTAGCCCCTGAACTTTCCATTATTTAAGTCGCTATTTGACACTTATTTGACTTTTGCAAGGTCAACACTAGCATAATTCACCATTATTTATTAGATTAACATCAACTAACAATATTAAATGCCTTAAACTGTTGTGTTTCTATATTATGTTAACCCGCGGAAACGATGTGGAAATTTGTTTCCACGGGTGTACGCTATGTTTACCCGAAAATTCTACTTTTAATTACCCGAAAACTCACACGATTTAGATCGCTGTACGCTATGTTTACCCGAAAATTCTACTTTTAATTACCCGAAAACTCACACGATTTAGATCGCATAACTAATTTCGCAAACTCAATTGAAAGGTGCTCTGAAATCCTTTTTTGTCTTGATCGCAGTTGTAGTTCAAGAATATTAGGCCGTGGGTGTGTTTTAGGGGTGAAAATACATTATCAAGTGTAGGTACAGTGGGCTCGTCACCATGATTTAGGGGTAAAATGTTCCCTTCCACAATTTTGAAATCGAGGGGTTGGAATTCTTTATTGAAGGACTAGACCACATGTGTTCTAGTTTATACCAACGGTGTTCTAGTCTATACCAGCGTTGTTCTAGCCTTTTGCAAAATTTTAATTTAGCCCCCTGAACTTTAATATTAAATGCCTTGAACTTGTTCTAGCCTTTTTCAAAATTTTAATTTATCCCCCTGAACTTTAATATTAAATGCCTTAAACTGTTGTGTTTCCTAGGGCCTATATTAGGTTAACCCGCGGAAACGGTGTGGAAATTTGTTTCCTAGGGTGTATGCTATGTTTACCCGAAAATTCTACTTTTAATTAAATAGACATTAAAAGAAAAACTCAAACGATTTAGATCGCATAACTCATTTCGCAAACTCAATTGAAGGTGTGGAAATTTGTTTCAAAATTCTATTTTAGCCCCTGAACTTTCCATTATTTAAGTCGCTATTTGACACTTATTTAACTTTTGCAAGGTCAACACTAGCGCAGAAACGGTGTGGAAATTTGTTTCCTAGGGTGTACGCTATGTTTACCCGACAATCCTACTTTTAATTAAACAGACGTTAAAAAAAACTCAAACGATTTAGATCGCATAACTCATTTCGCAAACTCAATTGAGGGTGTGGAAATTTGTTTCAAAATTCTAATTTAGCCCCTGAACTTTCCGTTATTTAAGTCGCTATTTGACACTTATTCTTCTTTTGCAAGGTCAACACTAGCGCGGAAACGGTGTGGAAATTTGTTTCCTAGGGTGTACTCTATGTTTACCCGACAATCCTACTTTTAATTAAATAGACGTTAAAAAAAACTCAAACTATTTAGATCGCATTCTAATTTAGCCCCTGAACTTTCCATTATTTAAGTCGCTAATTGACACTTATTTAACTTTTGCAAGGTCAACACTAGCGCGGAAACGGTGTGGAAATTTGTTTCCTAGGGTGTACGCTATTTTTACCCGACAATCCTACTTTTAATTAAATAGACGTTAAAAAAAACTCAACCGATTTAGATCGCATTCTAATTTAGCCCCTGAACTTTCCATTATTTAAGTCGCTATTTGACCCTTATTTAACTTTTGCAAGGTCAACACTAGCGCGGAAACGGTGTGGAAATTTGTTTCCTAGGGTGTACGCTATGTTTACCCGACAATCCTACTTTTAATTAAATAGACGTTAAAAAAAACTCAAACGATTTAGATCGCATAACTCATTTCACAAACTCAAATGAAGGTGTGGAAATTTGTTTTAAAATTCTAATTTAGCCCCTGAACTTTCCATTATTTAAGTCGCTATTTGACACTTATTTGACTTTTGCAAGGTCAACACTAGCATAATTCACCATTATTTATTAGATTAACATCAACTAACAATATTAAATGTCTTAAACTGTTGTGTTTCTATATTATGTTAACCCGCGGAAACGGTGTGGAAATTTGTTTCCACGGGTGTGCGCTATGTTTTCCCGAAAATTCTACTTTTAATTACCCGAAAACTCACACGATTTAGATCGATGTACGCTATGTTTACCCGAAAATTCTACTTTTAATTACCCGAAAACTCATACTAATTTCGCAAACTCAATTGAAGGGTGCTCTGAAATCCTTTTTTGTCTTGATCGCAGTTGTAGTTCAAGAATATTAGGCCGTGGGTGTGTTTTAGGGGTGAAAATACATTACCAAGTGTAGGTACAGTGGGCTCGTCACCATGATTTAGGGGTAAAATGTTCCCATCCACAATTTTGAAATCGAGGGGCTGGAATTCTTTATTGAAGGACTAGACCACCTGTGTTCTAGGTTATACCAACGGTGTTCTAGTCTATACCAGTGTTGTTCTAGCCTTTTGCAAAATTTTAATTTAGCCCCCTGAACTTTAATATTAAATGCCTTGAACTTGTTCTAGCCTTTTTCAAAATTTTAATTTATCCCCCTGAACTTTAATATTAAATGCCTTAAACTGTTGTGTTTCCTAGGGCCTATATTAGGTTAACCCGCGGAAACGGTGTGGAAATTTGTTTCCTAGGGTGTACGCTATGTTTACCCGAAGATTCTACTTTTAATTAAATAGACATTAATAGAAAAACTCAAACGATTTAGATCGCATAACTCATTTCGCAAACTCAAATGAAGGTGTGGAAATTTGTTTTAAAATTCTAATTTAGCCCCTGAACTTTCCATTATTTAAGTCGCTATTTGACACTTATTTGACTTTCACAAGGTCAACACTAGCATAATTCACCATTATTTATTAGATTAACATAAGGTTCCTTATTATGTGTTGACATTTGGGTCTCATGATGTTGACACAGAGGTTCCTAGTGTGGTGTGGACCTTTTGGTCTGCATATGTTGATAATGTTTGAGACATCATTCGGAGCGAGCATTCCATGATGGATAGTGCTAAAAAAAGAGACCCTAACACATGTGTTGTAAAACCTTCTAACTTAAAAGATACAGAGTTTGGTGTTGACCTTTTGGTCTGCATATGTTGATAATGAGGTTCCTTGTTAGTTGTTGATATTTTGGTCAGCATATGTTGACACTGAGGTTCCTTGTTAGGTGTTGACATTTAGGTCCAAAGATGTTGACAATGGGTCCTTGTTTGGTGTTGACTTTTTGGTCAATATATGCTGACATTTGGGTCCAAAGATGTTGACAATGAGGTATCCTAGTTACGTTGACATTTGGGTCCCATGATGTTGACATAGAGGTTGCTTGTTGGGTGTTGACATTTGGGTCCGATTATGTTGACAACTTGGTTCCTGGTGAGTTGTTGACATTTTGGTCCCAATATGTTGACGTAGAGGGTCCTTGTTTGGTGTTGACATTTTGGTCCCATAATGTTGACATGGAGGTTCCTTATTATGTGTTGACCTTTTGGTCTGCATATGTTGATAATGAGGTTCCTCGTTAGTTGTTGACATTTGGTTTCAACGATGTTGACATAGAGGTTCCTTGTTTGCTGTTGACCTTTAGGTCTGCATATGTTGATAATGAGGTTCCTAGTTATTTGTTGACATTTGGGTTCGAAGATGTTGACAATGAGGTATCCTAGTTACGTTGCATTTTGGTCCCATGATGTTCATATAGAGGTTGCTTGTTGGGTGTCGACATTTGGGTCCGATTATGTTGACAACTAGGTTCCTAGTGACTTGTTGACATTTGGGTCCCAATATGTTGACGTAGAGGGTCCTTGTTTGTTGTTGACATTTGGGTCCCATAATGTTGACAACTAGGTTCCTTGTTTGCTGTTGACCTTTTGGTCTGCATATGTTGACAATGAGGTTCCTTATTATGTGTTGACATTTGGGTCTCATGATGTTGACACAGAGGTTCCAAGTGTGGTGTGGACCTTTTGGTCTACATATGTTGATAATGTTTGTGACATCATTCGGAGCGAGCATTCCATGATGGATAGTGCTAAAAAAAGAGACCCTAACACATGTGTTGTAAAACCTTCTAACTTAAAAGATACAGAGTTTGGTGTTGACCTTTTGGTCTGCATATGTTGATAATGAGGTTCCTTGTTAGTTGTTGACATTTTGGTCAGCATATGTTGACACTGAGGTTCCTTGTTAGGTGTTGACATTTAGGTCCAAAGATGTTGACAATGGGTCCTTGTTTGGTGTTGACTTTTTGTTCAACATATGCTGACATTTGGGTCCAAAGATGTTGACAATGAGGTATCCTAGTTACGTTGACATTTTGGTCCCATGATGTTGATATAGAGGTTGCTTGTTGGGTGTTGACATTTGGGTCCGATTATGTTGACAACTAGGTTCCTGGTGACTTGTTGACATTTGGGTCCCAATATGTTGACGTAGAGGGTCCTTGTTTGTTGTTGACATTTTGGTCCTATAATGTTGACAACTAGGTTCCTTGTTTGCTGTTGACCATTTGGTCTGCATATGTTGACAATGAGGTTCCTTATTATGTGTTGACATTTGGGTCTCATGATGTTGACACAGAGGTTCCAAGTGTGGTGTGGACCTTTTGGTCTACATATGTTGATAATGTTTGTGACATCATTCGGAGCGAGCATTCCATGATGGATTGTGCTAAAAAAAGAGACCCTAACACATGTGTTGTAAAACCTTCTAACTTAAAAGATACAGAGTTTGGTGTTGACCTTTTGGTCTGCATATGTTGATAATGAGGTTCCTTGTTAGTTGTTGACATTTTGGTCAGCATATGTTGACACTGAGGTTCCTTGTTAGGTGTTGACATTTAGGTCCAAAGATGTTGACAATGGGTCCTTGTTTGGTGTTGACTTTTTGGTCAACATATGCTGACATTTGGGTCCAAAGATGTTGACAATGAGGTATCCTAGTTACATTGACATTTTGGTCCAATGATGTTGATATAGAGGTTGCTTGTTGGGTGTTGACATTTGGGTTCGATTATGTTGACAACTAGGTTCCTGGTGACTTGTTGACATGTTGGTCCCAATATGTTGACGTAGAGGGTCCTTGTTTGTTGTTGACATTTGGGTCCCATAATGTTGACAACTAGGTTCCTTGTTTGCTGTTGACCTTTTGGTCTGCATATGTTGACAATGAGGTTCCTTATTATGTGTTGACATTTGGGTCTCATGATGTTGACATAGAGGTTCCTAGTGTGGTGTGGACCTTTTGGTCTGCATATGTTGATAATGTTTGTGACATCATTCGGAGCGAGCATTCCATGATGGATAGTGCTAAAAAAAGAGACCCTAACACATGTGTTGTAAAACCTTCTAACTTAAAAGATACTGAAATGTCAACACCTAACAAAGATGTTGACAATTAGGTTCCTTATTACGTGTTGACATTTGGGTCTCATGATGTTGACATAGAGGTTCCTTGTTTGCTGTTGACCTTTTGGTCTGCATATGTTGACAATGAGGTTCCTCATGTTGACAACGAGGTTCCTTGTTCGGTGTTGATATTTTGGTCAGATTATGTTGACAACTAGGTTCCTGGTGTTGATAATGAGGTTCCTCGTTAGTTGTTGACAACTAGAGTTTGGTGTTGACCTTTTATGTTGACATAGATGTTGATAATGAGGTTCCTCGTTAGTTGTTGGCATTTGGGTTCGACGATGTTGACATAGAGGTTCCTCGTTAGTTGTTGACATTTGGGTTGGACGATGTTGACAATGAGGTTCCTCGTAAGGTGTTGACATTTAGGTCCAAAGATGTTGACACTGAAATGTCAACACCTAACAAAGATGTTGACAATTAGGTTCCTTATTACGTGTTGACATTTGGGTCTCATGATGTTGACATAGAGGTTCCTTGTTGCTGTTGACCTTTTGGTCTGCATATGTTGACAATGAGGTTCCTCATTAGATGTTGACATTTTTGTCAACATATGTTGACAACGAGGTTCCTTGTTTGGTGTTGATATTTTGGTCAGATTATGTTGACAACTAGGTTCCTGGTGTTGATAATGAGGTTCCTCGTTAGTTGTTAACAACTAGAGTTTGGTGTTGACCTTTTGGTCTGCATATGTTGATAATGAGGTTCCTCGTTAGTTGTTGACATTTGGGTTCGACGATGTTGACATAGAGGTTCCTCGTTAGTTGTTGACATTTGGGTTGGACGACGTTGACAATGAGGTTCCTCTTTAGGTGTTGACATTTAGGTCCAAAGATGTTGACACTGAAATGTCAACACCTAACAAAGATGTTGACAATGGTTAAAAGGTTTTACAACACATGTGTTAGGGTCTCTTTTTTTAGCACTATCCATCATCGAATGCTCGCTCCGAATGATGTCACAAACATTATCAACATATGCAGACCAAAAGGTCCACACCACACTAGGAACCTACGTGTACGAGTACCTGTACGTGTACGTGTACCTGTACATGTACGTGTACCTGCACGTGTACGTGTATGTGTACTAGTACCTGTACCTCTACGTGTACCTGTACCTGTATCTGTACGTGTACGTATACCCGTAATTATATGTGTACCTGTACCTTTATGTGTACATGTACGTGTACCTGTACCTCTACGTATACCTGTATGTACGTGTTCGTGTATGTGTACGTGTTTGTGTACGTGTATGTGTACGTGTACGTGTTCGGTGTTGATAATGAGGTTCCTCGTTAGTTGTTGACAACTAGAGTTTGGTGTTTGTGACATCATTTGGAGCGAGCATTCCGTGATGGATAGTGCTAAAAAAAGAGACCCTAACACATGTGTTGTAAAACCTTCTAACTTAAAAGATACAGAGTTTGATGTTGACCTTTTGGTCTGCATATGTTGATAATGAGGTTCCTTGTTAGTTGTTGATATTTTGGTCAGCATATGTTGACACTGAGGTTCCTTGTTAGGTGTTGACATTTAGGTCCAAAGATGTTGACAATGGGTCCTTGTTTGGTGTTGACTTTTTGGTCAACATATGCTGACATTTGGGTCCAAAGATGTTGACAATGAAGTATCCTAGTTACGTTGACATTTGGGTCCCATGATGTTGACATAGAGGTTGCTTATTGGGTGTTGATATTTGGGTCAGATTATGTTGACAACTTGGTTCCTGGTGAGTTGTTGACATTTTGATCCCAATATGTTGACGTAGAGGGTCCTTGTTTGGTGTTGACATTTTGGTCCCATAATGTTGACATGGAGGTTCCTTATTATATGTTGACGGAGCGAGCATTCCATGATGGATAGTGCCAAAAAAAGAGACCCTAACACATGTGTTGTAAAACCTTCTAACTTAAAAGATACAGAGTTTGGTGTTGACCTTTTGGTCTGCATATGTTGATAATGAGGTTCCTTGTTAGTTGTTGACATTTTGGTCAGCATATGTTGACACTGAGGTTCCTTGTTAGGTGTTGACATTTAGGTCCTGCAGACCAAAAGGTCCACACCACACTAGGAACCTACGTGTACGAGTACCTGTACGTGTACGTGTACCTGTTCAGGTACGTGTACCTGCACGTGTACGTGTATGTGTACTAGTACCTGTACCTCTACGTGTACCTGTACCTGTATGTGTACGTGTACGTATACCCGTAATTATATGTGTACCTGTACCTTTATGTGTACATGTACGTGTACCTGTACCTCTACGTATACCTGTATGTACGTGTTCGTGTATGTGTACGTGTTTGTGTACGTGTATGTGTACGTGTACGTGTTCGGTGTTGATAATGAGGTTCCTCGTTAGTTGTTGACAACTAGAGTTTGGTGTTTGTGACATCATTCGGAGCGAGCATTCCATGATGGATAGTGCTAAAAAAAGAGACCCTAACACATGAGTTGTAAAACCTTCTAACTTAAAAGATACAGAGTTTGGTGTTGACCTTTTGGTCTGCATATGTTGATAATGAGGTTCCTTGTTAGTTGTTGACATTTTGGTCAGCATATGTTGACACTGAGGTTCCTTGTTAGGTGTTGACATTTAGGTCCTGCAGACCAAAAGGTCCACACCACACTAGGAACCTACGTGTACGAGTACCTGTACGTGTACGTGTACCTGTACATGTACGTGTACCTGCACGTGTACGTGTATGTGTACTAGTACCTGTACCTCTACGTGTACTTGTACCTGTATGTGTACGTGTACGTATACCCGTAATTATATGTGTACCTGTACCTTTATGTGTACATGTACGTGTACCTGTACCTCTACGTATACCTGTATGTACGTGTTCGTGTATGTGTACGTGTTTGTGTACGTGTATGTGTACGTGTACGTGTTCGGTGTTGATAATGAGGTTCCTCGTTAGTTGTTGACAACTAGAGTTTGGTGTTTGTGACATCATTCGGAGCGAGCATTCCATGATGGATAGTGCTAAAAAAAGAGACCCTAACACATGTGTTGTAAAACCTTCTAACTTAAAAGATACAGAGTTTGGTGTTGACCTTTTGGTCTGCATATGTTGATAATGAGGTTCCGTGTTAGTTGTTGACATTTTGGTCAGCATATGTTGACACTGAGGTTCCTTGTTAGGTGTTGACATTTAGGTCCTGCAGACCAAAAGGTCCACACCACACTAGGAACCTACGTGTACGAGTACCTGTACGTGTACGTGTACCTGTACATGTACGTGTACCTGCACGTGTACGTGTATGTGTACTAGTACCTGTACCTCTACGTGTACTTGTACCTGTATGTGTACGTGTACGTATACCCGTAATTATATGTGTACCTGTACCTTTATGTGTACATGTACGTGTACCTGTACCTCTACGTATACCTGTATGTACGTGTTCGTGTATGTGTACGTGTTTGTGTACGTGTATGTGTACGTGTACGTGTTCGGTGTTGATAATGAGGTTCCTCGTTAGTTGTTGACAACTAGAGTTTGGTGTTTGTGACATCATTCGGAGCGAGCATTCCATGATGGATAGTGCTAAAAAAAGAGACCCTAACACATGTGTTGTAAAACCTTCTAACTTAAAAGATACAGAGTTTGGTGTTGACCTTTTGGTCTGCATATGTTGATAATGAGGTTCCGTGTTAGTTGTTGACATTTTGGTCAGCATATGTTGACACTGAGGTTCCTTGTTAGGTGTTGACATTTAGGTCCTGCAGACCAAAAGGTCCACACCACACTAGGAACCTACGTGTACGAGTACCTGTACGTGTACGTGTACCTGTACATGTACGTGTACCTGCACGTGTACGTGTATGTGTACTAGTACCTGTACCTCTACGTGTACCTGTACCTGTATGTGTACGTGTACGTATACCCGTAATTATATGTGTACCTGTACCTTTATGTGTACATGTACGTGTACCTGTACCTCTACGTATACCTGTATGTACGTGTTCGTGTATGTGTACGTGTTTGTGTACGTGTATGTGTACGTGTACGTGTTCGGTGTTGATAATGAGGTTCCTCGTTAGTTGTTGACAACTAGAGTTTGGTGTTTGTGACATCATTCGGAGCGAGCATTCCATGATGGATAGTGCTAAAAAAAGAGACCCTAACACATGTGTTGTAAAACCTTCTAACTTAAAAGATACAGAGTTTGGTGTTGACCTTTTGGTCTGCATATGTTGATAATGAGGTTCCTTGTTAGTTGTTGACATTTTGGTCAGCATATGTTGACACTGAGGTTCCTTGTTAGGTGTTGACATTTAGGTCCAAAGATGTTGACAATGGGTCCTTGTTTGGTGTTGACTTTTTGGTCAACATATGCTGACATTTGGGTCCAAAGATGTTGACAATGAGGTATCCTAGTTACGTTGACATTTTGGTCCCATGATGTTGACATAGAGGTTGCTTGTTGGGTGTTGACATTTGGGTCCGATTATGTTGACAACTTGGTTCCTGGTGAGTTGTTGACATTTGGGTCCCAATATGTTGACGTAGAGGGTCCTTGTTTGGTGTTGACATTTGGGTCCCATAATGTTGACATGGAGGTTCCTTATTATGTGTTGACCTTTTGGTCTTGAACAGACCTGTGGTCAGGTCTGGAGGTGCAGGCTAAAGAGGTCTTCAACTCCATCCGACACCTATCCCGAATTCGATGCCGACCTCGACCATCTTCAAATCGTCACTGCTTACATATCACTTCTTCTCTCTGACTCCAAATATCACTTCTTCTCTCTGACTCCATCACCTTTACCTGTCTATCTTTCTTCCCTCCCTCTTTGGTTGACTAGTGCCGAATTGTTGACTGGCAATGGAACTCCTGTGTCTGTGTGTGCAGTCAGTAGTCACGCGGGAACTCCAATTTTTCCCCTGCCTCCTCCACCTCCAGATCTTCGTCATAAGGTACGTGACACGGGAGGATACCCTGCTCGCAAGGACTCACCTGCACGTCTTTAATATGACGATACATCTTTCCAAGTATCTTTTCCGATTTGTAACTTTGGAATTCTTCTTTTCCCATGAAGTCTGGGTACAGCTTGGGTCTCAGCGCATGTGGCATCGTCACGATCTTTCCCGTTTTAGGGAAATCAACCGCCGTAGCGGCTAATTCTGCCAGTTTCGTGCATTTCTCGTCTAAAGCTCCACCCGATCTTCGGCTTGAACTTCTTTCGGGAGACTTTTGATTATCGGCCGCTGGAACTTCAACACCAACATCATTTGACAAAATCTTCATAACCTCTTGTCTGCTTCTACTAAGGAGGCCCAGTTGGCTTCTTCGTCTGCTTCAAATTAATGTTACCATTGATGAAATCTCTCAGCAGTAAATTGTTGCTTAAAACGTTGTTTAGGAAGTTTTTATTCACAAAAGCCGAAGTCCAACACAACTTTCAAAGTTGCTTAAAACGTTGATTCAAATTTTCTTCCACCCGATCTTCGGCTTGAACTTCTTTCGGGAGACTTTTGATTATCGGCCGCTGGAACTTCAACAGCAATGTCGTTTGACAAAATCTTCATTTCGGTTGGCGGGTGTAACGCCCAAACTTCATAAAAACTATATGATTTTTTTTCTTAGCGATGATAGCTACTTTCTCTTGCCCTTGGTCCCTGAAAATATTAACCACTAAATAATGAGATAAAATCCCAGTGAGTTCATTATGAGATCTCATAAGTTGTTGCGCTGCACGTCACTGAGATATAAGCGGAAAGGAAACAAACGAAGAAGACGCCCTCAGGTGCATACGTAGCAAGGCCAATGAAATCAAATATAACTGGCAGAATTAGCCGCTACGGCGGTTGATTTCCCTAAAACGGGAAAGATCGTGACGATGCCACATGCGCTAAGACCCAAGCTGTACCCAGACTTCATGGGAAAAGAAGAATTCCAAAGTTACAAATCGGAAAAGATACTTGGAAAGATGTATCGTCATATTAAAGACGTGCATGTGAGTCCTTGCGAGCAGGGTATCCTCCCGTGTCATGTACCTTATGACGGGGATCTGGAGGTGGAGGAGGCAGGGGAAAAGGAGGAGTTCCCGCGTGACAACTGACTGCACACACATACACAGGGTGATGGTGAAAGTCTGCCGATCCGATCATCACTCGCGCCGCCCCTTCCATTGCCAATCAACAATTCGGCACTAGTCAATGTGACGGCGAGGATGCTTTTGGACTTCCTTGAACAGACCTGTGGTCAGGTCTGGTGGAGCAGGCTAAAGAGGTCTTCAACTCCATCCGACACCTATCCCGAATTCGATGCCGACCTCGACCATCTTCAAATCGTCACTGCTCGTGTACCTGTACATGTACGTGTACCTGCACGTGTACGTGTATGTGTACTAGTACCTGTACCTCTACGTGTACCTGTACCTGTATGTGTACGTGTACGTATACCCGTAATTATATGTGTACCTGTACCTTTATGTGTACATGTACGTGTACCTGTACCTCTACGTATACCTGTATGTACGTGTTCGTGTATGTGTACGTGTTTGTGTACGTGTATGTGTACGTGTACGTGTTCGGTGTTGATAATGAGGTTCCTCGTTAGTTGTTGACAACTAGAGTTTGGTGTTTGTGACATCATTTGGAGCGAGCATTCCATGATGGATAGTGCTAAAAAAAGAGACCCTAACACATGTGTTGTAAAACCTTCTAACTTAAAAGATACAGAGTTTGGTGTTGACCTTTTGGTCTGCATATGTTGATAATGAGGTTCCTTGTTACTCAACCCAGCGTCGCTGCCTCATGCTTAACTCCTTCTGATTCAGAATATGCTGAAGGCTCTTGTGGTCTGTAAACACCGTGCACTTTGTACCGTAAAGGTAGTGCCTCCATATCTTGAGGGCAAATACCACAGCTTCAAGCTCCAGGTCGTGAGTCGTGTAGTTTACCTCATGAACTTTAAGTTGCTACGATGCATAAGCGATAACCTTGTCTCTTTGCATTAACACACAACCCGATCCATTTTGTGAGGCATCGCAGTAAACAACAAAATCCTCTGTTCCTTCCGGTAGGGACAAAATAGGTGCACTACACAATTTCTGCTTCAACAGTCAGAATGCCGTTTCCTGTTCTTCACCCCAGTTGTACTTTATGTCCTTTTGAGTCAATTCCGTTAAAGAACCAGCTATCTTTGAGAAGTTTTCTATGAATCGCCTATAATAACCGGCAAGACCTAAGAACTGACGGATTTCAGTGGGAGTCCTAGGAGTTGCCCAGTTCTTAATGGCCTCAATTTTTGATGGGTCTACTTGAATTCCTTGGCTATTGATCACATGCCTTAGGAATTTGACTTCTCGTAACCAAAATTCACACTTAGAGAATTTGGCGTACAACTGTTCTTTCACTAGAAGCTCCAAAATCAACTTTAGATGCTACTCATGCTCCTCCTTATTTCAGGAATAGATAAGGATATCGTCTATGAACATTATTACGAGTTTGTCCAAATATGGTTTACACACTCGATTCATAAGATCCATGAATACGGCTGGTGCGTTGGTCAAACCGAATGGGTTCACTTGAAATTCGTAATGTCCATAACGAGTTCTGAACGCTGTCTTGGGTATATCTTCTTCCCGAACTTTTACTTGATGTTAACCGGATCGCAGATCAATCATAGAGTAAAAACTAGATCCTTGGAGTTGATCTAATAAATCGTCGATTCTGGGGAGAGGGTACCGGTTTTTGATTGTTAACTTGTTCATCTTTCGGTAATCGATGCACATCCTAAAGGATCTGTCCTTCTTTTTGACAAACAAGACCGGAGCTCCCCAAGGTGAGAAACTTGGTCGGATGAATCCTTTCTCCAACAGTTCTTCCAACTAATTGGATAATTCTTAAATCTCTGAGGTGCCAATCGGTAGGGTGCTCGTGCGACAAGTGCAGCTCCAGGCACCAAGTCAATCTGAAATTCTACTTGCCTTGTTGGTGGAAGTCCAGGCAAGTCTTCAGGAAAGACTTTTGGGTAGACGAACTACCGGGATTTCTTCGAGTCGCTTCTCCTTAGATTCTTTTTCCACTAGTTGAACTAGCACTGCTTGACAACCTCTTCGAAGGCATTTCAGCGTTCTTAGACCAGAGATGACGTTCAAATGGCGATGCTTTCTTTCTCCTTGGAATGTGAGGACTTTCTTTTTCTTAAGTTGTATTCTTACCACCCTTTTACAACATAAGTTTTCGGCATGGTTGTCTGACAACCAATCCATACCAATAACTACATCGAAGCTTCCGAGTTCAATAGGCATCGAGTTTATCTTAAAGGGATGATCTGCCAATTTTAGTGTGCACTCCTTAATTATACTATTTGCTTCAATCAACTTTCCGTCCGATAATTCTATTGCATAAGCATTTTCTAATAGGGAAGGAGTGGCATTCAGTTGTTCACTAAACTTAGCAGATATAAAACTTCTATCAGCCTCAGTATCAAATAGCACATAAGCATACATATCTCTACTACTAATAAAGCATTTAGCTTTTTACAAGTTATCATGCATAAGGTACAATCAAGTATTACACAAATCTTGAATTTTAAGACTTACAAGTCTCTAGTGCATGAAGCACAACTCTTTAATGCAGCAAACTTAAAAAATACAGAAATTAAAATTAAATAAAAAAGAAACTAAAAGCTGCAGAAAAAATAAAAGCTGTTGCTGCACTGCTGCAATCTGCCCCAAACAACCCCTTACTCTTCCCCAAACCATCTCTTCCACTCCCCAATTACCTCCAATCTGATGTTGCTGCTACTATATATATATATATATATATATATATATATATATATATATATATATATATATATATATATATATATATATATATATATATATATATATATATATATATATATATATATATATATATATTTATATATATATATATATATATATATATATATATATATATATATATATATATATATATATATATATATATATATATATATATATATATATATATATATATATATATATATATATATATATATGTTATCTTTTCCTTCAAAAATATGCTATCTTCCTACTTCAAAAAAGAACCCATCCCACTTTGCAAAAAAAACTGCTCTCTCTCTCTCCTGTTGTTTGCTGCTGTCTTTTGCTGTTTTGCTGCTTGTACTAAACCAAGGTAAAGTAGTTTTGTTACTTCTGTTCTTGCAGCCTCTTACTTCTGTTCTTGCACCCTCTTCTGCAGCCTTTAAACAAAGAAATTGATTTTTGATCTTGCAGAAAGTTTATAGAGGTATAAATGGTATTTGCATGGACTCTGTTGATAAAAAAATATATATATGTTAATTAATATGATGAGAGTGAATCATATACACAAATTGTTGCATTGATGGTACTGAAATATGCAAAGACAATTCTTAAGTTTGTGATGAACATAAGCATAAACCAAAGGCCAAAGGGCTTCTGGGCCACCTAAAGTCTCAGACCCAAACAGAAATATGCAAAGACAATTCTTAAGTTTCTGATTTTTTAATTGATCGTAATATAGAGATAACCCAATTACCCAAATTAGTAAATGCAAATAAATTATACAAAAAAACTACACTTATTAAAGTAATTAGTGATTACATCAAGTATGAGAACAGAAATTAAAGAATCAAAAGATGGTATACATTAATGGGGATAAATATAAATTCACAATAATCTAAACATAAAAATGGCAGTCAAATCAAACCCATTTGAATACATTGCAAACCTAAAATCAAAACAATTAATAGATGAGAGTCACTAAATATCATGTTTGCAACACTATAAAGCATTTACATATTTTTACTATTTAAGGGTTGTTGGGCTGATCTAGACTCACACAACACATTGTAACACTTACTCTTATATATGTATATATATATATATATATATATATCTATATCTATATATATATATATATATATATATATATATATATATATATATATATATATATATATATATATATATATATATATATATATATATATATATATATATATATATATATATATATGCTATAGTGAGGGCTGCTGATACAAAGGAAAACCAGTCCGACACTTGGCCTTGGGCTTAGTCTCGGAGTCACTATGTTTTATGGAAACACAGAACACAAACACTGCACAAAACACAGCAGCACAACATTTATCCATTTGTCTACTAATGACATTATTATTTCTTTTTTAGTTTTTTAACTCAAGGACTTGATTTAAATTCAACAATTAACACAGTTTATTTAGGGATTTTTTGGATTCATATATTGATGGTGAATATTTAATTTATTCTATTTTAATTAAAGTTAAAAACACTATAAAGTATAGAAGAATTTAACAATCAAAACCAAATTTTAACTGTGAGTTATCTTTTTATTAGAATATGCTTATCCTTTTTTTTCACTACGAAAACGTTTATGTGTATGAAAACTGATAACTAATGAAAAAGTAACTATGTCATGTACTCCTGTTCCTGTATCCAAGACATTTGGATACAATATTACCAAAGAGCTTCATTTGAGCTCTTGAGTCATGTGTATGAGCAAATTGAACTACTATTTACAGTAATCATGTCGATATTAAATTGGGTGTTAACTACAGTAAATTTTGCTGCTTCCATTGGTATAAACTCATGGTCTTTAAGTTGATTTCATTAAAATTAATCAATGTAATGATAACTTAATAAACTTGCACTTGCACATGGTTGAGAACAAGAAATTGTGTGTTGTATTTTCCCCTTCATATCTATGTCACAAATTACGGACTGAAGTTGAGCATAGTCTAGAGGTGGCAATTTTGACATATTTAGTTGTGAATGGGTCGAATTGAGTTGTGTTTTTTTTCCTTCCCTTTTATCTATAATGGATCAAATAGCTAAACGAGAAAATTTAGCTAACAGGGAAACATGTCAAAAGGATGAATGTGTCAAAAGCTGCCTAAAATGTATTTTTTATACTAAAACTAACTTTTTAGTTTTCTCTTAAATTTCATAATCCTAATTCTTTAAGGTGTACAACCAAACAACCACCCCACCCCCATTTTTTCCTAGATATGCAGCTGTTAAAAAACTTCTTTCTCTAAGGGCTAAACAAAATCAAATAGGGAGAAGAACATACAATATATATGTATAAAAATTGCAGTTAATTAAAACAATTTAAAAAACTTACAGTTGCTTCTTTATGATGGCTTACAGTTGCAGTTAAAAAACTTACAGCATATGTACTTAAGCTACTGGTTGATAGGGCCAGTGCCTTCTCATAGTATGTGATGGCTTCACTATACCTCCTGATGCAAGAGTCATATTATACAGAGTTACAGACTTGATATAACATAGTAAAAATATATAAATATATAATTAAAAACATCATAACACGCCCTCTTTTCTAATTAGCCACAACTTGTAAAATGTTCAAAAGCAATCTGGTTTCAGTTACTTTGTTGGACTTTGTAAATAATATTAATGAATGATTTGTTAATTGTTACAACATATACAAACTCCACCCTACTACAATTCTACATAATAATACAACTCTTCTGATTTTTATTTGAATGTATATATTTGGGATTCAATACCTTGGTGGCTTTCATCCACTAGAGCCACCGTCAACATTTCCGTGTAGAACTGATCGTCCGAGTTAATCCATAATGCCTAATGACATGGAAACAAACAGTTACTTGCAAATTCAAAAACCAATAATATTGATACAATCACATCTGGTCCAACTTACCTTGTGATAGTAAGTAATTGGAATGGAAAGATTTACATTGTTTTTCTACCAATGAGAATGAGAATACATTAACTAAAATACACACACTCATTCTGCTTTATGTTTATGTTTTTATGCATATCTGAATGCTACTATACTTTATATCAAATTCTGCTTTATGTTTATGTTTTTGTGGGGACAAGTAAATCTATGTTTCTGTTTTTACGTGGACATCAAATACACACTCTTAATTGACTGCTTCATATTGTTTATATAATTCTGTTTTATGTTTCCGTTTTTATGAGGATGAATCAAATGCCCAACAAACTACTATATTATTTATATAGTTTATTAAATATATCATATGAAATAAACATGTCCTAAATTACATATTTGAAGATTTTAAACTGCAAAACAAAAAAAGTAACCCTTAACTTTTATTATTGCAGCTTTTGATCTTCTTTTTGTTTCTCAACCACGACCCCTATCACCAGGCTTCCTAAACCCAGGTTAGTATCAAATCTATCATATCATAACCTCTCGGGGTACTTACTGGACACACACTCTCTTAATAAGCTGCTACTGATCATTATCATGCATGCATACACACAAACCAAACACTTAGACTCTCAAGTACGATGATGAATGTATGCTCACAAAACACACACTCAATCAAATGCATCTGTTGTTTCTGTTTTTGTGAAAAACACACATACACACACACACACTCTTAATTGTCCGCTTCATATTGTTTATACAATTCTGCTTTATGTTTCTGTTTTTATGTGGACATCAAATGCCCAACAAAATGCTACTATACTTTATCTCAAAATATGGCTTACCCCAGGAAACACATCAAGAAACAAGAACATAAAACAAATAAAAAATGGCAGAAATTATGCAATATAAGAGTAATGATTCTTGTAATATAATTTTAAAACTATCAAATTTCATAGGATTCTTAAGTACTGCTTTAAATGATAAAGTCTTTTTTATTTTTTTTACATGTGAATATATAAAATAGTATTAAAAATGTATATTATTTCGTTTCATGAATTTTTATAAGTTAAAATTACAAAATAATCATATAAAAATACTTCATACATTCACATGCTCATCAAATCCACCCATCAAAAGCCAAAAATATAATTCCTAAACTTCAACTGAAACACAAAGACCCTCTCTCAATTAAGTAATTAAAAATCAAAACTTTCAATTATAATAAAGAAACATGTAACCTAGATATCATAAATTTTAATGCTTTGTACGAAATAAAACAAGAAAAAACACATGATTTGACAATTGGGAAATTTTGTAGTTAAAAGTTCAGATACAAATCACAAGTCACTAAAGTTTACTTTCAAAGTATGGATCCCAAAATAAAAATTGACAAAGATGTTTTGTTGCAAATGACCATCATATAAGGTATACGGTTCATAACGTAGAAATTGACTTTTGGTAATCAAACCCTTTCGGTACAAATTTATTGTTCATAAACTTTGCTTTAGCAAACCAAAGAAAAAGGAACATCAACAACTAACTTTTTGTGCTCAAATTGCTGGATTTCTGTGCTCATAATACTCACCTGTGGGTCTAAATCCATTAGCCTGTGCTCAAAGTGCTGAATACATGAATTAAGTGCAGGTTAAACAACCTGAAATTATGTTCAAGGTTTGTGTTAGACATGGTATATCCAGAATCTAAAAACTTGAATAAAAGACCAACCACATCAAAAAAATGGCTTATCCCAGTAAACACATCAAGAAACAAGTTGCTCATGGATGAACACATATTAGTAGGATAGGAAAAAGTTTATTATTAACCAAATCTAGAATATAGTTTGCATACCAGCCTCCATACACAAAAATATACATACATATAGAAATTCATGGAACTAACCAAGCTTTTTGAAGCATGCATGGTAAATTTTCAACTTATAAAACACAAATTTACATGATGCCTCAACACTCGAAACAAACTGAATATATGACCAACCAATAAATTAAGTTATATAGAACAAATATGATATCGATTTTTACTTGATCCATAAAGGCAATATTTGTAGTAGTTATAAAATTGATCACTTCAGCAGTAAACCCTTAGAAATCATCAACCGAAAAGAAATAAGTTTCTTTTTTGAAGAACGGTTTTGAGTTGATTCCATCAAAGGAGCCAAATAAACGACCAAGATACAATGTTTTCGGATGCTTAGAAAAAAGGATTTTTGTGTGAGCCACACATACCTTACATATCAGATCCACACATCAGATCGTTTTCTTGAAAAATGGATTTCAAAAGTTTACATACGAAACATGCAATCGATTTCTAAAGTTTTACATACGAAACAAGCAATCGATTTTAGAATTTACACATACATAAACTATACAAGTTAGGACAATCGATACCGGGTGTAGGCGGCGGCGCAGAAGACCGAAAAGGGGAGGAGGAGGCGGCGGCGGCGGCTTTCTGGTCGGTAGGGCTTGGTCGAAGAAGGTGAGGGGCGCCGGCGGCTCTCTGGGCGATGTGAATGAGCGCCGCAGAGAGGCTTGGGTGAAGCAGATATCAGGTACGTGAGGGTGTGAGCTTGTGAGGGTGTGGGTTTGTTAGGGTTTCAAGTGGATGACTCATGACTTGAGGGTATGGGTATTTTTTTTTTGATAATTGAATATTGAATATAATATATAATTTATTTAAATTTACTAAATCATAAAGTCTAGACAAAAGTAAAAAATAATAGATACTGAAAAATGTTTTCAACTGATCATCTTAATATAAAATTTAATTATGAAGTAATAAAAAAATTGACAAAAACTAAAACTAAAAAGGAAGATAGAAATTTTTTCCCAATTGTTCAATTAACAAACATTTTCAAATAGGAAAAATTACCAAGAAGTGTAATATAAAATACAAAATTTGATAATAAAAGTATTGTAATTTTTTTTTTCCAAGAAAGGTGATATAAAATACCATTTTAGCCAAGAAAGAATATGAAATTCAAATTTTAGGACAAGAAATATAATCAAATATTATTCTCTTACCAAAAGAGGGTGCATAAAATTAAAAATTTACCATCTTAATTTGTCATCAATACCCTTTTTTGTCAAATTTGAATTTTATGTTATCTTTCTTGGCCTAAAAATTTTACATTCCCTTTATTGGTAATTTTTGAATTTTATGTTACCTTTCTTGGTAATTTGCCCTTTCAAATATAAATAAAATAATATTTTTTTAGAATAAAAAAAAGTCGGCCACCAACAAATGTAGAGCAGATTAAAATAAATAGATCTACACAATATATTTTGATTTTCACCATGTACTATATATTAGATGCAATGCGAGAAAAATCGTACATAATTGTATTTAAAATTGAAAACTATAGAAAATTGTTTGGATGGTGATGAAATTCAGGTCAAAATGTATATGAAATAAAACTGATTATAACGGTATATTCGTATTCTATAAACATTATATATTAAATTTCTAAGCTAGAAATAAAATATATATAAAACTATTAGAATATAATATATTAAGAAAAAGAAAAAAGAAAACCGGCAATCGTTTTGTAATTTGTAGCGGCAGCGACTAAGTTATTAGGGGTGTTCAAAACCATATATCCGAACTTTGGATAGTGAATTTTGCTATCCGAATCCGAAATTTCGGATACGGATATTGGATTATCCGAATATCCGAAAATTCATATTTTTAAATTTTTTTTAAATTAAATCAAATTCTTAAATATCTAAAATACAAATTCATATATCAAAATACATATTAAAGATAAATATATCACAAATTAAATGTATCCGGAATTATTTTACTCAAAACGACTAAAAAAGATTTAAAAAACTAAAAAATACATAAAATATTAGTTTATAAATCTCTAATATCAAAATAAAACTCAAAAATATACATTAGAATAATAACAAACACTCAAATATTATGTAAATTATCAACACTAAAGATATAAAAAAAATTATTTTTTTTTTTGGATTTTCGGATATCGGATTATCCGAATATCCGAAAATTTGGAATTTTACTAGCCGAATCCGAAATTTCGGATAGTTTTGGATCGGATTTTCAAAATTTTATTTCGGATGCTCGGATTCGGATTTTTATGAACACACCCCTATAAGTTATAGCTTATAACTTGACTATGAGAAAATCATTAAACTTCATAAACAAAGATATTTATAATTTGGCCTAAAATCATGGACTTTAAAGCTATATTAAATTTTATATTATTAATAAAATTTAAAAACCTAAAACTATCATAGCACATGGTTTCTATAAGGGATAATTGCGCAAAAAACCCCAAACTTGTCCGCTTTTTGTGGTTAAAACCCCAAATCATTTTTCATTGCATAGAAAACCCCGAACTAACAAAAAATCAGTAAATCAAGGTTTTATCAGTGGGTAACCGGTTGAAACCACTTATTAATCCTACAGGGACCGCTAAACAACCTACATGTGATAAATTTTAATTGTTGACACCGGTTGCCAAGCATTACACATCATTTAAAACCACGTTGATAATTTTTAATTGTAATTTTTAAACGGTATTACCTCATCTACGAGCGTTAAAAATGATGTGCAATACTTGGAAATCGGTTTCAACAATTAAAATTTATTCTACGTATGTTATTACCAGTCCACGTAGGATTAATAACCGGTTTCAACCGGTTAGTCATTGATAAAACCTTGATTTACTGATTTTTAGTTAGTTTGGGGTTTTCTATGCAACGAAAAATGGTTTGGGGTTTTAATCACAAAAAGCGGACAAGTTTGGGGTTTTTTGCGCAATTATCCCTTTCTATAAAGAAAACTTCACTCCTATACTTCTATTTTTCTTTCACACCACTCACAAGAAACATAAAATTTAAGCTTTGTTGATCATCTATGATAAATTTGTTAGGGTTTCAAGAAGACAATGTCATATATAAGAAAATATTGCCATAAAAAAGAGAAGGCAATCAGATTATTAAGATAGAATCATATAGCTCGCATTACGTATATGTTACAATACTTTATCTATCATAACTATCAACTTTTTATTATTTGCAGGATGTACTTACAATTTACAAACGGACCGTTCAAGTGAAGCACTATCATATTTTGATATTATGGATGCATAAAATGACATATGCTTGTAATTTTTATATCACAAATATATTTAATCAGAGTTTTGTCTGTAACCATATGGTTTTTATGATATTTGACTGACATTAAAACTTAAGATATTTTTTTTATGTCATTTAAAGATATTATTCATCATCGTCATCTATTAAACGAACAAGTAATCGAAAAAATATTTGTCACCGCCGCCGCTTTGCGCGGGTACCATACTAGTCATTAAGAAGGAATGTACCAGTTACTACGTTGGATCTTGACGAGCGTCACCTGCTTCCAATACAAAAGCTCTCCCTTGAGCTCCACCGTTGTTCCTTTTCTTGGGGCAATCTTTCTTGAAATGCCCAGTGTTCCACATTCAAAGCAGCTTTTTTGCGTGCCGCTGCTGCCTCCGTTGGTATTAAACTTGCAGTCCTGGGTCGGATGACCGAGCTTCTTACATGTTCCGTAAGGGGTTGGACAGGGACCTACGTGATGGTAGGTGCATTCGTTACACCATGGTTTAGTGCCGGTATAGCCCTTCCTAGACTCAGCTCCGGCGACAAAAGCTTTGATTGTTTTGGGCTTTTTGGACTGTGAACCTGAACCTTTCCCCGATTTATCTTCCCACTTCCTCTTGTTCTCCCCAGCTTTTGCCTCGTTCCTTCGGGCCACTAGGTCCATCAAGTTATTCGCCATTCGAATGGCGCTTTGGATAGTAGTTGGGTTGGATGCGGTAACATTTCCTTGGATTTGGGGGGCAAGTCCCCAAATGTGGCGCTTAATTTTCTTGTATTCTGGGGTGACCATCTGTGGGCACAGCAGACTCAACCCATGAAAATGGTTGGTGTACCCAGCTACATCCGTTCCCTTCATTGCCAGATTCCAGAACTCTGACTCAATCTTTTGTAGTTCATTTCTCGGGCGATACTCGTCGGTCATCATTTGCTTTAACTCGGCCCAGGCAAGTTGGTAAGCTGTATCAATTCCCACAGACTGGGCATATGAGTTCCACCATGTCAAGGCGCCATCTTGAGGAGTATGGGTGGCAAACTTGACCTTCTCATCCTTGATGCAACCACTAACACGAAACACCGACTCCAGTTTCTCGAACTAGTGAAGTAGTCCGACAGCAACTTCAGTTCCGTTGAAGTATCGAGGCTTACAACTTAAGAATCCTTTGATTCCACACCCTTTCTGGGCTGAATAAGATCCTCCCGTGGTTCGACTAGTACCTCCTTCGCCATTTGCGGTGCTATTTCTGTTGGTTTCATAGGTGGCTATAGCTGCTGCCACTCGTTGTGCGACCAGTTGTTCTATCTCGGCGGTGTTCATAGCTCTCTTGGGCGGCATTATCTTAAAGTTTAAAGAATAGATCATAGTGTAAGAAGTTGAGTCTTAAAGATTTAAATTTTTCTTAAGGCACAGTTCTATAATCATCAAACACAGATTCATAAATAACTTGCAATTTTTCATTAATCATTCATAATTTTCTTACATTGGGGCGGGTTATTACCCGAAAATATTTAGTCCTACACTATTACATAATAATTTCCTAACATTACAAAGATATAATGGGGGTAATAGGTGTGGGAGTGATCGGGGGTCTCTCTCTTTTCCAATGCATTGAGTCAGCTCGTTATTACGGGCCTCGCTCTCGGCTAATCGTTGCCGAAGCTCATCTAGCCCGGCCTGTTGGATGGCGAGGGCGTGCTGGTTGGCCCAGTATAGATTGGATTTTTGCAACTCCTCCCGCTCTAAACGAGCTGTCATTTCTCCAATGTCTTGGTTAAGCAACCGCACTTGGAGGTCGTGCCTTGAAGACCATGCTACCAAGAGTGGTATGGTCTGTTCGGCGGGTTCTTGGGTGAGCGGTGGAGTAGGTGCGGAGATGGTCCTCCGATCTCAAAGTGGGAGGGGATTCCCTCCTCCCGCCTCCACTCTTGGAGGGTCTCGGGTATCCAGCCGATCTTCGGGCATTTGCCCGTCGTTGCTGTGGTGGTGGATTTGGTTGGGGAGTCGGGATGGGAATAGACTCCCACCTTGGTGTCATTACCCTCTTTCGGGGTGTAAACAACATCTTTGGGCCATTGGGGTAGGGACGGTATAGTGTGAATGATGGAACCTCCGGGTGATATGGGGTGTAGGAGGGGATCACCGGGGGTGGTGGATCCTCTCTGGTTTTGTCTTCTCCCATGGGTTCCTCCTCCATGGGCTCCTTTTCAGATTCCTCCATTGGCTCCTCGGAGGGGTCCTCTTCTTCAGACGGATCTTCTTCGGTGAAAACCTCTGTGACTTCGGGGCTCATGGGGGTGTACTCATCCTCAGAATCGGATAAGATGATGATGGTGTTGTTTGACATGTTTTCTTCTATCAAGGTCCATTTATAGTCTTTTAGTTAGTTACAAAATATTTTCAAAAATAAATCAGTAAAGCTTAAATGCAGTTATAGTCTAGGGTACTAATGCAACCTAGTTCACTATAATTATGGCTCTGATACCAATCTGTCACACCCCGTTACCTCGGTTGGCAACGAAGCGTTACATCACGGAAGCGTAATCATAATCATAACGAACGACCACTATATGGACGTTTTCAAAAATACATCGATATAACTTTGAAATATAAAAATATTTTACATCACCAATATATAGTGTAAGTATTTCGCAAAATACAGAGATTTAAATACATAATTAAATTAACCAAAATAATGCAAATAAATCTCCGAGGTTTGAAAATGAATGCGACTCCAAAAGTACGGAAGCTTGAAAATACTTCCGGTGCGGTACACTTGCCTTAATTTCCTGAAAATACACGCTAAAATACGTCAACAAAATTGTTGTTGAGCTCATAGGTTTACATGTAAATATGACTTGTATGGACATCAACAGTTGAGTTTGAATTTATAAAATCATATATTCCATGTTATGTATTACATAAAAACCATCATGCAACTGAAACTTAATTATGAGTTTGCCCTGTGCGGTATTTCCATACGTAATACCGTAATGTTAAATATATATGCATTCCGCCATTAGCCGGTTAAGACTAACCCGAATGGGGGACATGACTCCTGATAGATCTATCCACAATATATTCGTACTTACAAATAAATGTAACTAACGGTTCATGATTTGAGGGCTGATGGAACCACACATGTAATACATAATAGAAATGAAGCAATTTACGTGTCCATATGAAAACGTAGCATGTATTTCACCCCCAAAACATAACAGTGTGATAATAGGGGCTATGAAGACTCATCGAGCGTGTGATGGCAAAATATTCGCGAAAAATGCAAGTTTACGTTCTTTGATGGTTGATGCACCGGATGTGTTTAATCGAGTCCTAAGTGATAACAGGGACTTAATAAGTCTCATATATGATAATATGTATATATAAAGGTTTTTATGTCTTAAATCACCCAACATTTCAAGTTTATAAATAAAACACACTTAAAACGTCAAGTTTATGTATATATATAAATTTCCAGCTTTTCGAAGGTTTTTCGGCCTACTTTGAGGCTGTTTTAGACCAAGCTCCAAAATGATTTAGACTTTCGTTTTCTTGGACAATAAACTACTATATACAAAGATTTTTTTAAGTCAAGAACGGCCATTTTTCGAGGTGTTTAGGTTAGCGAAAAAGCTCGCTAAAAACCCTATGTTGGCCATTTTTGAGCTGCCAAACTTTCGGGTTTCCAAATAACATTTGGGGGTTCTAAACCCCATAATAAATTATGAAAACTTCCAGATTTTTAGTTAAGACATCTATCTAACTTTTAAGACAAGAATCAACTCATTTTGTTAAGTTATAAATTAGTTATGGTTTTTCAAAGTTGATGCAACTTTTCTGCCGAAATTCCGTATTTCATAAACTTGAAATAACTTGTGATTCTTGTTGTTTATTCAAAGACTACTTGTATAAAGGTTATAAAACACATTTATACAACTTGTTTTCATAATATTTACACTTATATGATGTGTTTATATATTTATAAACACATTTGAAGGAAACAACTTAAAAACAAAACTTAGTGAGTTATAAACTTGAGTTTTTATGAAACTTGTTGTTGTTGGTGATAATCTATAGTATGCAAGACTTATATAAATATAAATGTATGATGAAATAAGTTAGTATTTACTTACTTTGGGGTATTAGAAGAATGAAATCAAGTAGAAGTTGAAACTCTTGCAAAAGTTGCACCACGAACACTTCAAAATATGAAGAACATTTGAAATACTTGAAGAACACCAAAAATTGAAGGTTTTTGGCTTTGTGAGGGCCTTTGGCTGGTTTTTTAAGAGAGAAAAGAGGGGTTTTGGTGTGATTAAAATGAATAGAAATGTTCTCTATTTATAGGGAAAATTGGATCTTCAAAAGATGGTGAAATGATGAAAATAGTGTGAGATCTTTGGTGAGTTGAAAGAAAGAGGATTTGATTTTGATATGTTGAGTAAAATAAAAATATTTCAAGTCCTTGTGTGTACTCTCTAGGGCCCGCCTAATGATGATGTATTTCAATGTATTTTTATTTTTCTTGTATAAAAGTATTTTGAAATGTATTCTTGTATTTCCCTTTTCTTGTAATTTCATAAATACTTTTGGATGCATTGTTTTAATGAATTGTTTTAGTCTTGCATAATTAATGTTAAGTAAGTGTATTAGTGTATGATTAGTGTGTAACATCCGGAATCTAGCAGCAGGTACGTGTAATTTATTTATTGGCTTTAGGAGTTGTCTTAATGAGTTGGTGGATTTTAATTGATTAATAGCACGTGAGTTGGTAAACTAGATTGCTATTACGTGTAATTTTAGTCGGTTGAGATAATAACCGGTTTAGTTGTAGTGGTGGCTTTGAGGTTGTTTTAATGAGTTAATTAACATTTTAAACCCGAGCTATTTATTGGAGATTAATTAGGTTAACGGGTGTTTACCCAGTGATTAGTGAGTATCGTACCTGTTTTAAGTGGGTTTCGGACCCAAAACGTATATATACCATGTATATGCCTCCTTCTCTTCACTTGGTTAAGACTAAGAGTGCATATGTGTGTGTGTGTGTGTATCCAGCTGAGGAAAGGGAGACAAATTGCTAGCAGCCATAAGCAAGTGTTCAAGCTTCACCACCTTCTCCAAACCGAAGCTCAAATCTAAGGAGGAAAAGCCCCCAAGGTTGGTAATTTTCGTGGCTAATATGTTAAGCAGTTGTATTACATACTTAGAACCGATTCAGGGTTGAATTATAGCCCCTGAGGATTGTGAAATCGAGTTGGAAAGTAATCTCCATGGTTGCATAAAAACAGAGCACATTCTGTTTTGTTCGTCGCCGCAGCACGACCGCACTCCCCTGGTCGCGACCGCGATCAGGGTGAGTCGGTTGAGGTGATCGCAGGCGCTGAGATCGCGCCCTCGCTCCCATACATCAACCGCGACCGCGATCATGGTCGTGCTCCTGGTCGCGCTCGTGGGTTCGGGTCCGTTGACTGATGTTGAGTCCGTGAATTTGGTAGTATAGTTGTTGTGGGTTCAGTAGCTAGTCGTTACAATATAGTTGTATTTATTGCTGCCAGGATTCGAAGCTAAGCCTGGGAATTGTAGAGACCGCCGTTGATAGCGAGGTTATACTCGTGCTCCAGATGAGTTAGTTACCTAGTTGTTTATTATCCGGGTCCAGTGCGGATCCTTTTTTTTATGTTGACACTTGTTAGCACATAGCAGAGCACGTGGATTACGCGTACTGTTGTGGTGCACGGAGTAGAGAGGCCTGTTGGGTCATTCCCAACTCAAGTGTCTTGACTCCCCACTACTTTGTGGAGTGGGCTATGCAGGCTATTCCGGGTCGCTCCTCCCGATGAGGCGTCGGGCACTTGAGGCTGGCCGCATGTTGATTATTACTCGTTGTATTGTGCTAACTATTTTATAAACTGCTTTCAAGTTGTTTATAGTAACTCACAAGTTTTCGGTTGACTGTTGTTTTAACTGTGGATCTGAGGTACGAGGACTGAGGCTAGGGATACAGCGGGCAGTAGTCGAGACCCGCCACGTGAATCGTAGCTAGTGACTACTTTTGTAAGTGGTCTTGGTATTTTGTGGTTTGGCTTATTAGCCAGTGACTCTTAGATGACTATAACCTAAACCCACGTTGTGGTTGACTGACGTTATCGACAGGGGTTGGTTCCCGTCTCGTGTTTACTTTATGCTTGACAATGATGTTTAGTAGATAATTAGATGTTTACCCTTGATGATGTCGCTTATGATTCGATGATGTGGACTGTATGTCCTATGTGGCATTAGTCGTAAAAGTAGGATGTTACAGCTTGGTATTAGAGCATTAGTTTAAGGTTTAAGTATCAGTAGTGAAGCTGAGGCTTAAACCAGTGTCTAGATCCTAGGGTTTGATCTCTGATGAGTAGGTCTAAGAAATAGTAGAGTTATGTTATTGTCGTTATAGTAATGTTGTTTATATTATGCAAAGATTTTGTGGCAGATGAGTAGAGACCCGAGGGTCCCACCGGGGGACGAGTATTTGACGAGGAGTTCGCTCGACGACTTCAGGAGGCCTAAAAGAAGGGCCGTGCTGCGGGTATGCAGTCCCAGACCCAGAGTACAGGCGGGGGCAGAGATTCGGGAGCCAGATTATCACGAGGGGGAGGCAAGGGATGTAAGTATAAGGAATTCCTTGCTGCACACACGCCAGAGTATCACGGCGAGCCCGGGGTCGTAAAGGCCATGTACGGCTACAGGATATGGAGATGGCCTTTCGTATTACGAGGTGCCACCCTGATCAGATGACGACATTCGCTAGTGCTCAGTTACGGACTAGCGCGCAGCAGTGGTGGCGTACGGTCAGAGATATGATGGCAGACGGACCGGCATATGAGATGACATGGAGCCAGTTTAGAGCTCGTTTTGAGGAGCAGCATTGTTCTGAGGACAGCAGGGCTCAGCTAGAGATTGATTTTCAGACTTTATTCAAGGGACAGCGATCAGTTGATGAGTATGAGAAGATTTTCATCGATCTGAATTTGTTTGCGCCACTTCAGATTAGTACAGAGTCCCGGAAGATTAATAGGTTCATGATGGGTTTGCGTAAGGAGATCCGGGAGTTCATCGACACCGGTTGCTTGGGCAGTTGAGTTGGCCCGTAGGCGAGAAAGTGGGTTGTCTCCTCGAGATCCAGTAGTAGAGCAGCCGCGAGTTACTTAGTCAGCTGGACAGGGAGGTGGTTCCGACAGAGGTAGAGATAGAGATCGGGACACAGATAGTTGTTCCAGTCAGTTCCAGCCTAGAGGGGATGACCGCCGACGTACAGAGTCCGAGGGGGGAGATAGGCACAGAGATAGATCTTGTCAGAGATCTGATCGTAGGCCCGATGACAGGGGCAGTCGCTTCGGTGGGTCAGAACAGCAGGGAGGAGCATCAAGTTCGGGATCTGTTAGTAAAGAGCGGTTCTGTAAGAGGTGCCGCCAGAGGCACATCGGGGAGTGTGATCCCCGTTATGTGTGTTGCTTCCAGTGTGGCCAGCCTGGCCACACTCAGGCAGGATGTACTTCCAGGGACCCGTTATGCTTTAATTGCGGGCGACCTGGTCATCAGTCAAGGGATAGCACAACTCCACGGCAGGGAGAGCCGAGGCCTCCCGCACAAGGTTCGAGTTCTTCTGGTTCATCTGCTCGTAGAGATACTGTTCCACCAGTCAGAGGCCGAGTTTTTCAGTTGACAGCGGAGGAGGCTCGAGATACAGTTGACGTGGTTTCGGGTACGTTCATTCTAAATGGTCATAGTGCCCGAGTGTTGTTTGATTCCAGGGCAAACCGTTCTTTTGTCTCATTTGCCTTTACTGCATATTTTACTGCTTCGCCTATTGAGTTGCCAGATCCATTGGTTATAGAGCTTGCTGATAGCAGTGCTACTGTAGTTAGGCATGTTTATGCCCAGTGTATATTAGAGATAGACAGCTATCCATTTAGGATCGATTTGTTGCCTATAGGGATCGGTAGCTTTGATGCTATATTGGGTATCGATTGGTTAGCCTCCTAGCATGCTGACATTGCTTGTTCTACGAAGATTATTCAGCTACCGGTTCCTGAAGATCGTGTTATTACTGTGTATGGAGAGCGCATTAGAGGTAGTGTTGGCCTTAATTCTGCGATTCAGGCTAGTCGTTGTTTAGCCAAGGGTTGTGGTGCGCAGAGTAGAGAGGCCTGTTTGGTCATTCCCAACTCAGAGGTCCTGACTCCCTACTACTTTTTGGAGTGGGCTATGCAGGCTATTCCGGATCGCTCCCGATGAGGCGTCGGGCAGTTGACGCCGGCCTCATGTTGATTATTAGTTGTTATATTGTGCTAACTATTTTATAAACTGTTTTCAAGTTGTTTATAGTAACTCACCAGCTTTCCGCTGACTGTTGTTTTAACTGTGGATGTCGAGGTACGAGGACTGAGGCTAGGGATACAGCGGGCAGTAGTCGAGACCCGCCACGTGGATCGTAGCTAGTGACTACTTTTGTAAGAGGTCTTGGTATTTTGTGGTTTGGCTTATTAGCCAGTGACTCTTGAATGACTGTAACCTGAACTCACATTGTGGTTGACTGACGTTATCGACGGGGGTTGGTTCCCATCTCGTTGTTACTTTATGCTTGACAATGATGTTTAGTAGATAATTAGTTGTTTACCCTTGATGATGTCGCTTATGCTTGGATGATGTGGACTGTAAGTCGTATGTGGCATTAGTCGTAAAAGTAGGGTGTTACATAGTGTCACTAATCATAATTTAATTATGTACTTAGTTGCATTAATCCATCATATCGTAAATCGATCGGATTAATTGATTTGCCGATTCATCGCACCGATGAAAATGATTCTAATTGAGTTGAATTTCTTCATGAACCTTGTTAATCACTTTGATTAATTTCTAATGACCACTGATTAGGTTATAAATGGCTATTAAATACTGATTAGGTCGTAGTTGCTAACCTGGTTTAATGCCCGATGTTACATTTGTTTCCTTGGCAAGTCTTCTGTTTGCAACATAAAAGAATTTCTTCCTTGTCGTATTGTCAAAGTGAACTTGGGCTTTAGCTGGTGAGGATATAGGCTTTGATTTGGTCACCAAGACCTGTGCACTCTGTTCCTTCTCTCCCTCTTTACCAACCACTAACTCATTGGTAGCTTCTATCAATTTCATTCGAACATCCAAGGAGGGCATTTTGATATTTCTTGCCTCCTTGCATGCAAGGGCTTTAGCATAAGCTTCTTCCTTCTTCTGTCTTTCAAGAATCTCAAGCTGCTCTTGTTTCCAGTTATAATAAGTTTCCAGTGAAATGCCCATATCCTTGGCCTGAGATTTGTCAAATTTAAGCTGAGCAGCTTTGAGATAGTCAGTGTCCACTGAGGATTTCCCTTTCCCCTTTGCTGCCTCAACCAGAGCAGCTTCAGTTTCCTCCTCTTCTTTTTCTTCCTCAGATTGCTCCAAAATCAGCTGTCTACTTTTGCTAGGCCTGTCCTCAGGAATGGATTCCTCCCCCTTCGATGGTGCAGGGCATGGAAATCTACCCTGAGTAGGCTCAGTAGTTTTAGAGAGTTTGGAAGAACCTGTAACAGTGCCATTTTGTGAAAGACCTGCTGCTTGCCCCGCTGAGGCTAATTTCTCCTTAGAGGGAGATGAAGATTTCTCCCCTTTAGACTTTGTCTATGAGGTATATTTCTTCTACCCCTTTGAAGGAGATGGCATAGAGCCTTCAACATCAGTTCTGGCTGAAGGAACAGATCCACCAGGCTGGGTAACAGCAGATTTGGGAGCAGGCCTTGAACCAACCAGGGTATGCACTAAGAAAGCCTGATTGTCCTTGACCTCTGCTAGCTGGGTAACACGGGTTTGAAGAGAATAGGAATGAGAGTTTGCAAAGCAGGACAGCTGGGAAATAGCAGCCCTATCAGAGTCTGTGAACACCAAACTTTGAAGCTGTGCAAGAGTGATTTCAAGGGAATCTTGCATATCATCAAAGTTTGAGGACACAGAATTTGATAGAGATACGATTAAGGTATTTAGAGAAGCTAGTGTGGATGGCAGGGTGGTAGAACAGGTTTCAGCAAGACTTGACAGCTGTTGAGAGACAACTGACAGGCTGGACACAAAGTCCTGTTAAAGAGCAAGAATTGAGGACAGCGAGGAGGAGACTTTGTTGCAGCTGTGCAGTGAGTGCAAGAAGCTGAGAAGAATGATCCGATTAGGGAGCAGGGGCTGGAAAGAAAGATATGAACGAATGAAAACCTTGAAGCTGAGCAGACACAGAGTCTGAAATAATAGAAGGTAGGGAGGTCAGAGTGGTTTCCAAATAACCAACTTTGTTGGACAGTAGAGAGAGAGCTGGTTCTTTAAAGAGAGTTCTTTGGGGGATGGAGATGTACGGGTAGACTGTTTAGATTGGGTTGAAGGGGATGAGTGTGATGGTGAGGATTGTGGAGTTTGGGGGTCAGTAGGTGATGGAAGGGATACTTTAGAGAGCAATTCCATAGCTTGGGCATAAGTTAAATGGCCCAGCTTGGATGGATCAAGGGGACCTTCAGCAGTGGTTGTATATGTATCATGAGGTGTGGAAATGGGAGTTGGTGGCCTTTCAGATGTTACTGGCATTGTAGCACCTTCTTCAAGACCATGGGTTGTTCCCTCAGTAGTATCTTGGTTTGTAGGAACCTCTTCATTGGGAGATGGGGTATGCATTTCAACATCATCAGTGGTGAAAGCTGATGATGGAAAATGCATCTGGGGAGCAGCTTCATTAGAGGGTTTGTTCCATTCCCTGAGGTTTATCTGCATGAGATGTTGGTCCTTCAACAGTTGTTGGGTGTTGAACAACTGTGTCATAAGGAACAGAAGATGGAGACAAATCTGCTGGATGGTTTGTTCCAGCAGCTTTGGCACCTCAAGCAGACTCAGATTGTGTATGAGAAATATGAGGGTTGACTATGTGGACTTAGTGCGGAGTGGAGAGTGCTCCTGTCGTTCAATGTCTTCAGCCTATTGAGAGGCATGGACACTTGATGTGGTGGTCTATTATTGTACAACTGGTTCCTTTTGAGAGGAACCAGAGGGCTCAGGCTGACTTGGGGTGGACTCAGTTTGGAGTGAAGCCTGCTCCAAATTGGGTGCACTTACTCCCAAAATAGGAGAAGCAAAAGCAGCAGGGGTTGCTTCTTTTTCAACTGAATCCTGTTGGGAGGGGTCAGAGGGGCTGGTTTGAGAGGAGGTTTTCTTTTTGGACTGGTGGGGAGGTGAATGTTGTGGAGAAGTGATAGGCGGTTCTGTTTGGACTGGTGGGGAGACTGGGCTAGAAACAGGAGGTTGTTCCTATTCCATAGTCTCAGGTGCCACAGAAGCACCAGCCACAAAGGCTACAGGTTCAACGGATGAACCAGGGTGACGAACCTGCTCCCCCTCAGCCACTGAGGCTGATGGGGCAGACTTAGCTGTTTTAGCATTCTTGCGGACAGGCTCAACTTCACTTGTTTTCAAGGCACGTTTCACCATTTTAGGCCTTGATTTTGATTTTCCTTTAGGAGCAGTGACTGGATCCACCTTCTGAGTAGAAGGTCATTCCACCAAACCAAGCAACCTCTTCATTGGGGTAGACAGAGGAGGTTCATTGTTGAGTACTGGGGTATAAAATACCCTATTTCCAATAACAGGGAATGCAACAGTAGTCAATAGAGGTTGGGAGTTGTAAAGATTCTCACCACAAATGTGCTTGAAGATGAGGTTGAAAAACCTTGGGTATCTGACAGCAGCTGGACGTTGTTCTTGTTGCATCAGGTTTCTCAAATTCAAGAATATCAACCTTGCCATGTTCAGAGTAGTCCCATCCACAAGCTGTAAGACTATGGGTATCTCATCCCTGCTGAGTTGGTCAAAATGAACCAACTTTGCAGCTCAGGCTCATCACCACTAAGGCAGAGGAAACTGTAAGTTGGGGTGAGATCCTTTCTGAACAGGGTTGCACCCACCTTTGGTTCTGCTACACCACAGAAGCGTAGTAGATTGCCGATCTGTTCGTCCTCAGACTGAGGTTTGTCATATGTGTCAGCCACTAGAAGATGAAGTACTTCCCTAAGAAGAGAAGTAGTGATCTCAACAGTTTGAGTGCCATTGAGAATGGTTCCCTTGATGATTTTGGTAGAGGGATCATACGAGCAAGTGCGCCAAAACTCATAGACCATCCCCTGGTACATCACACTAGGAGAGGCTGTCATAACAAAATGCAGAGGATGGGTTTGAAGAAACTCCACCATAGATTCATAACCATTCCCAGTGTAGTTTTGGGAATGGTGTATGCAATGTATTTGATGGGTTTGATTGTGAGCATGGTGTTGACAGAGGGGTGCTTCTCACGATCATCACCAATGAAGACAGGAAGAAGGGGGTTACTTGTTGAGCCATTTGAGAAAGTACTAGTGATGCACGTTATTTGGACACTTAGTCTGTTAGGGTTTATCAGGAAGTTATGGAAGCAGTAGGGAAGAAGAGGATGATGAAACAGTGAGTTGGGTATCTATAGGATTTGAATGAGAGTGATTAGGAGAGAGAAAGGTTTGGGCGATTGATTTGAAATGTTTCTAACGTAAAACGGAACGGTTTACCATGTCAGAACGGTTGTCAAACCAACTTAACATTATCCGCAGGTAATTAAGTTAAATAAATAAATACTTAATTTAAGTAACTTAAATGTGAAGTAATGTTACTAAATAGCTGATGTTCTAAGTTGTTCAAACCTGTGATGAAAAATTTTCATCATACACTGATCACTTTATAAGCTGTTCTATGAAACCTGTGCAGCTATAAGAGAGCAGGTTTATGTTTTGAAACCTATTCAATAGCTGAATAGGTTACAAGGCTATGCCTTGTATGACAGAATATAGAGTGAGCAAGTTGTAGGTTTGTACAACAGAACAGGTTTTGGAATGAAAACGTCTTTTGCCAAACCTGTTACTTGTCCAAGCTGTTCAAATTCTGAGAATTTGGCTAAGGACAAAGCATATAAAACCTGTTCCGTCCAAGCTGTTCTGTGAAATTTGAGCAGATTTGAACAAGTGACTTCTTAACAACAATGACACTTAGTCAGTTTTATTTAACATACCTAGCTTGCTTACAAGGTGATTAAACCTGTTTTCATCAAGAGGCTTGGTGAAAATGCCTGCAAGCTGTTCTTCTGTGGGAACAAAAGTTACCTCAACATTACCTTTCTAGATGTGATCCCTTATAAAGTGATATCTGACCTCAATATGCTTTGTTCTGGAGTGGAAGATTGGATTGTTGGAAATAGCTATGGCACTTGTATTATCAAACGGAATAGGAATTTTCCTATATACAAGGCCATAATCGTCAAGCTGATGCTACATCCATAGAATCTGCCGACAGCAACTTCCAGCAGCAATGTACTCAGCTTCAACATTAGAAGTGAAAAAACAGAATTCTGCTTCTTGCTGCACCAACTGATGAACTTTCCACCAAGGAGTTGACATCCACATGTTTTGCTCTTTCTATCTAGCCTGCATCCTGCAAAATCAGAGTCTGAATAACCTATAGTTCAAGGCTGGAGTCTTTGGGATACCAAAGACCCCAACTTGGTGTATCCTTTAGGTATCTAAAGATCCTTTTCACAGCAGCTAGTTTTGATTCCTTTGGATCAGCTTGAAACCTGGCACAATAACAGGTAGAAAAAATAATATCTGGTCTACTGGCAGTTAAGTATAGCAAGCTCCTAATCATGCTTCTGTAACCTCTTACTGAAACAGCTTTGCCACAGGCATCAGCATCCAACTTTACATTGGTTGTCGTTGGGGTTTTGATGGGAGAACATTGATCAAACTTAAATTTTTTAAATGATCCAGTGTATACTTTCTTTGATTTATTAAAATTCCATTTGAGGTTTGTTTAACATGTAATCCTAAAAAGAAAGTAAGTTCACCCATAATGCTCATTTCATATTTAGATTTCAAGAGTAGTGAAAAATTCTTGCATAACTGTTTATTAGTAGAACAAAAAATTATGCCATCCACATAAATTTGAACAAGCGTAATATGAGTTTTCACCTTCTTTATGAACAATGTGGTATCCACTTTACCTCTGGAAAAACCATTGCTCATAAAGAAATCAGTGAGACTGTCATACCAGGCTCTAGGGGCTTTTTTCAGACCATAAAGAGCTTTTTCCAACTTATAGACAAAACCTAGATGTTGTTCACTTTCAAAACCTGGAGACTGCTTGACATATACCTCTTCTTGCAGCTTACCATTCAAAATTGCACTCTTAACATCCATTTGAAATACCTTCATACTCTTGAGGGCAGCATAGGCTAGAAACAAACCAATTGCTTCTAACCTGGCCACTAGATAAATTTTACATCGTAATCAATGCCTTCTTCTTGCCTATAGCCTTTGGCAACCAGTCTTGCCTTATTTCTAATAAGATGACCTTGCTCATCCATTTTAATTTTTAAAACCCACTTGGTGCCAATTATTGTTTTACCTTAAGGAACCGGGACCAGCTTCCATACTTTGTTTCTCTCAAACTGATTGAGCTCTTCTTGCATGGCAATGATCCAATAGGAATCTTTAAGTGCATCATCTACTTTCTTTGGCTCCATTAGGGACCCAAAGCTAGAAAACATACAAAAGTTTCCTAAGCTGTCTCATCTTGTTTGCACCCCTTTATTGATGTCACCAATTATTTGATAATTGGGATGACACCTGATCCACTAAGGATCATGTTTCAATGAAGATTCTCCTATAGTAGTTTCATCATCAATAGGTCTTGGAGAACAGCTTTCAAGATTTTCAAACCCACTGATGTGTTGAGCCTGTTCACCCATTGAGTATGAATCATTATTGTTGAACACATCAGGAGAGGATTCAGGGAAATCAGCATTGATTGATTCTCGACATGGTGCATTAACTATATCAGTACACTTATTCACACAGGGTGTACTAACATAATCATCATCATGCCCATTGTGGTTAACAGGTTCCACTCTGGATGATGTGGAAGCTTTTGATTCCTTTTCTTCATCAATGGAATGCATAAGATCATCAAATCTGAACACTTCTGAAACTGATTCAGGAACAGCTTTGGTAGAAGCATTCTTAGACACTTCAAAGGTGACATTGATAGATTCATCTATCACCTTTCTTTTGTAGTTGTATACTCTGTAGCCTTTAGAAACATCTGAGTATCCAACAAAGACACCTTCATTAGGTTTGGGTTCAAATTTGGCCAGCTGGTCCCTTTAATTCAGGATGAAACAGGGACATCTAAACACATGGAAATAGCTTATATATGGCTTTCTCCCTTTGAGTAATTCATAAGGAGTCTTATTGAACCTTTTCACCACTAAGGATTTGTTTTGAGTGAAGCATGCAGTATTGATAGCTTTAGCCCAGATTGATGAAGGCAGACCTGATGCAGACAACATGGTTCTAGAAGCTTCAATGAGGGTTCTATTCCTCCTTTTCAGCTGAAATGTTTTGAGAGATCCCTCTTTCCTCACAGAAGTCCTCAATTGTACTGTTTTTGAATTCAGTACCATGATAAATTTTAAGCTGCTTGACTTGGGCAGAGTCCAGAACTTCCATCTTCTTGAAAAATCCAATAATTTCTCTGGCAGCCTCTCCTTTGGTCTCTAGGAAGATCACCCATGTAAACTTGGAGAACTCATCAACCATTACTAGAGTGTGTCTTCTACCTCCTAGACTTGGAACACTGACAGGTCCAAACAAGTCCATATGGATTAAGAAGAGAGGAGTATCAATAGAAAAATTATGCTTGGATTTAAAAATTTGTTTTACTATGCTTGCTATTCTCACAAGTTGTGCAAAGTTTATCCTTAACAAAAGTCATAAGAGGCAAACCTGTTACTAACTCTTTCTTACAGAGTTTGTTGATGTTCTTGAAGTTCAGGTGTGATAGCCTTTTATGCCACAGCCAGTTAAGGTCTGCATTGCTTCTTGAGACGAAACAGGTTTCAGTTGTTGGATCAGCAGAATTCATATCCACAACATATACACCTTTCTTTCTTTGTGCACACAGCAAAACTTTGCCTTGCGGACCTAGTATGTACCCTAGGTGCTCATAAAAAATAACCTTGTAGCCAGCATCAAAAAGTTGACTAATGCTAACAAGATTATGTTTCAGCCCAGACACATAGGCGACTTCGTTGAATATTACAGCACCAGCTTGAAGGGTTCCATATCCTTCTGTGGATCCCTGAACATTGTCACCAAAGGTGACTTTTGGGCCTTTATCAGGCTTGAGATCACTGAGCAAATCTTTGCAACCTGTCATGTGGCCTGAGCAGCCGCAGTCCAAGTACCAAACCTGGCTTGGTTGTTTTACATGCGGAGTGTCATGGGAAAATATTAGTTTTTAGGGGAACGCATCATAAGGATGAGTTCTCCTTCTTCATCAACATTTGTTGACAGACCACTGAGATCTACACTAATATATCCAATTTGGATTTTATCAGCTTGGATACTCTCCTCAATGATAATGTTACTTCCAACACTATTGGTTTTTGCAATGTTGGAGCTAGCAGTGTCAGCAGGCCTTATGTCCTCAGTTTCAGGACAGTCTTTGGCCATATGAGTCTTCTTTCCACATTTGTAAGATTTTCTCTTTTTAGACTTTTTGGAAGAAGCGCTCCCATAAACACATTCTGCTTTGTCTTTGTTGGTTTTCTCAACAGGTTTTGACAAAGTCTCAGTTGTTTTAGAGGAACCAACAGCTTGGTTGGAAGCTACAACAGCAACAGCTTTGCCTGTGTCCTCTTTCCTCTTTTTGGGAGGGCAGAGATCAAACAAAGGTAGTTTGATTATCTTTTGTCCTTCCACATGTTTGGGAAACTTATTCCAGCTCTCTCAGGTTGAGCAATGGCTTTGCCTTTGCCTTTACTGAGGTGTGATGATTGTTGTCTATCAACATAATCATTACTTCTGGTTTTAACAAAAGATTTTCCTTCATTTAGAACCAGTTTTGCACTATGATTTAAAAACTTATTTGAAATCACAGCAGATTTGTGTTCAACATGAGACTTACCCTTGTTGAAAGCAGGCTGCTTTCCTTTTGAAAAATTCTTCTCAAAATGTTCAGCATCAAAAGGGTTAACAGATTTCTTCCCATCAGCTTTAGACCCAGAACCTTTATGGTTAACAGGTTTAGTGCCTAAGGCTGCAGTTTTAACTTGTTTTCCCTTGTTTTGTCTATGTGAACTGGCTAGACTCTTAACACGCTGATTTGATGGAGAACACATTCCATCATCCTCAGCCTTTGTAGCCTTTCCACATAAGCTGTCAGTGTTTTGAGGTCTGACAAACCTAATTGTTGAGACTAGCTTTCCATTTACTTCTTCCATAAAAATACTTGGAAGCTCACCGAGAGTAGATAAGTCTTTTTCCAGATTATTTATCTCAACAATAGAAGCTGTTGTATCAAGATCTCCTCATAGATAGGCTTGGATTTGAGCAGGAATCTGTTGATAAATACAATGGCTGACTCTCTTAGCCGAATGACACCAAGGGTCAACAATCTTTTGAAGCTTAGCATGCTATGAGTCTGTTTCTCTCTTTTCTTCTAATAAAATGATGATGATGTTTTTTACTTTATCAAGTTAAGTTTTCAACTCATGAAAATTGTTCAGTTCATTAGTCTTTATTTCAAGATCAGCTTTCAGCTTAGAGATTTCAGACTTCAAAGCATCATGCTTCTCAACAGCAGCTTTTAGATCGACAAGTAAATAATCAAACATTTTAACTTTTTCCTCAGAGCTGTAATCCTTCAAATTTTGTACCTTATACATCATGGTGGGATTCCAGTTTTCTAAGGTGCTGAGAGCTTCAGCTTCAACCATGTCCTGTTTGAAGTTGCTTGTTGAGGGGACATCAGTATTGGCCATCAGACAGTTGTCGTCCCCTTCATCAGATGGTGAATCAGACTCCTCCTAGTCACAAGTTTCATCCATAAGTCCCTTTTGCTTGTTGGAAGCCACTGAGTCTTCCAACTTTTTAAGCTTAGCCATGGCCATTATGTACTTACCCTTGTAGCCATCGTCTTTGTTTGTCTTGTATGATTTGGATGAAGAGCCAACAGCTTTAGACACACAGTCAGCAGCTATATGGCCTGTTTTGCCACATTTAAAGCACTCAGCCTTAGTTTTGTCGAATGCCTTTTTCTTGATGGCACCTGATTTCTTTTGCAGCATCTTACCACTAAACTTCTTCTTATTGAATTTTCTGACATGCAAGGCAATCATTTGCTCATCATCAAACTCAGCAAGATCTTCACAGTCCTCTTCTTCTGACATTTCCTCCATTTTATCATCAGCCTGGTGATCAGCTTGTGTGAACACATCACACACCTGACTAACATGTTGTCTCACGCTGGCCACTAAGGATGCACCTCTTTTGGACATCTGCAAGGCATTTGTTTTCTGTTCCCTTGATTGTTCATCACTTAACAAGGATCCATAATGGTTTACAAGATCCATGCCTCTGATGGTGCCTGAGTTTTTTAAGATAGTAGAGAAGTAATTCCATTCCTCAGGCAGTATGTCCAGAAATTTGTTCACCAAACTTAAGTTGTCTTTAGTGATGCCAACAGCTTTGAGATCATTTATTAAGCCAGTGAACCTGGTATAGGTTTCAGTGAGTGTCTCTATTGGCTTTGCAAAGAACAGTTCATATTATCTAACAAGATTATTGATCATGTTCTCCAATGTGATTGTGGTGCCATCATAGATAGTACACAGAGTATCCCACATCTCCTTTGCAGTCTTCATCTTCTCAACCTGTTTGAACACATCATCAGGTAGAGAGATGACAAGGTTTTTCTGGACTTTGCATCAAGGGCAACTAGATGTTTGTCTTTATCAGACAATTGAGCTTTTGCCTTCGCAATGGTCCTGATTTCAGGAACAACTCCTCCAGCAGCTGGAGTTATAGTAGTAACAGAAATTGGCACATAGGGACCTTCCATCACTATCTCTGGTAATTGTACATCCAGATTCTCTAAATAGAGCATCATTCTGCACTTCCTGTAAGAGAAGTTCAGATGATTGAACTTGGGAGGTTTTTTCATTGACCCATTGTCATAGTAAGAGGAGGAGTTAGCAGATTTGTTGTCGATGGTGGGAAATAGGGAGATGTATGAGATCTTAGAGTTGACACACTCTAAACATGCTCTGATACCAGTTGTAGGTCCCAAAAGGTTTCCCTAGTATGTTGTTGTAAGCTATAGAGGGGGGTGAATACAGCTATTTAAAAACTCAACACACTTTTCTCAATGTTTGTATGTATATATCAACAAATGTTAATTACAAACAAGTTTGAACTGCGGAATGGTTCAAACTGAGATGACAGAACAACAGATAGACAACTAATCTAAGACACACTTAGACCAGTTACAATGAATTCACTCACTAAGATGTGCTCACTGATTTTACAAGACAGAAAGACAGCTTGATCAAGAACAGCTTGGACACACTCAACTGCTTTTTTTTCTAAGCAAACTTTGCATGCATGAAAACACAATTCCTTGCACGTTCTAGATATCTCTCTCTTGGTTATCTCACATTCCTTAGAAGCTTCCTTTTATACTCTCTCGGAGAATATTGGTGAACCTTCCTCATTGGATGCAGAAATAGTGGAGTGCCCTTCCAAAAAGACAAAACTGCTTTTTTGTACATTCTGACAAAACAACATTTGTCCCTATGTAGCAGAATCTTTGTCTTTTCCTTTTTGTCTCTGTTGCACACTGATTTACCTTAAAGAGGAATGTCAACTTTAATCCTTTCCTCTTCTTGTAAAGCCATTTTGATATAAGAAATGGTTTGTCACTCATTTCAAATATCCACTTTGTCTTCATGTATCAGAACAGCTTGGGCAGTGTAAGCAGCTTCTGATTTTCCACTTTGTCTTCGACTTGCAAACTGATCTTTTCGTCCAAGACAATACATGATGACATGGAAACAAATTCCATAAAGTGTGTAACTTGTTCACAAACAACAGGTTCTGTTCACAAAGAACAAAACACTTAGTTTTTGTCCAAGCTGCTCAACATATATGAGCAGCGTAGACAGTTTATGTCCAGCCTGTCCAACAGAATAGGACAGTTCGGGCAATCTGCCTAAGTTACAACAAATGTAACAGGGTGAGCAGCTTTGAGTATTGTTGCATATCACTTGTCAGGTTTAAATAAGGCATTAACATGCCATAAATTATAACTTTTAAGACTATCAAACAGGTTTGATTTATAATCTCCCCCTATGATATAGAACAGGTTTGATTGAGGCCTCTTTTTGCCTAACAGAATGAAAATTGATCTTTTATTTATAGAGGATTGAAAGATCTTGAAATGATGGTGAAAGTGGAGGTTGAGTGTAAGATCTTTGATGACTTGAAAGGAGAAGATCGATGTGATGGTGATAGTGTATGGGATTTTTATAAAAAAACTGAAACTCAAACTCTACCAAGGTACTACCTATGGGCCGGCCATAGTGATGTAATTATGGTGTATTTTCATTTTTTTTTTGTATACAAGTATTTAGAATGTATTCTTCTATTTTTCTTTTTATGTAAATTCATAAATACTTATGAATGCATTAGTTTAATGAATTGTTTTAGTCATGCATAATTAAGGTTAAGTAAGTATGTTAATGCATGATTAGTATCACTAATCTTAATTTAATTATGTACTTAGTTGAATTAATCCATCATATCGTAAATCGATCGGATTAATTAATTTGCCATTTCATCGCACCGATAAAATTATTTCTAATTGATATGAATTTCCTTATGAAATTTGTTAATCATATTGATTAATTGTTAATGACCATTGATTAGGTTATAACTTGCTAATAACCACTGATTAAGTTATAGTTGCTAACCTGATTTTCTGTCGGATGCCACAGTCTCCCCCTGTTAAGGGATATTCGTCCTGAAATTAGCTCGCGTTCTCCACCGATTGAGCATTTGAGAACAAATGAGGGTATTTTTCCCGAAACTAATCTTTGCGTTCCCATGTAAACTCAAGACCGTGCTTAGATTCTCACCTAACCTTTACTATATGTATACGGCTGTGTGTCAGCTTCTTGACTTCTCGGTCCATAATTTATACAGGTTCTTCAATGAAATGTAACTAGTCATCCAGTTGTAGTTCTTCCAGGGGTATGACGAGTGTTTCATCTGACAGGAACTTCTTTAAATTTGTTACGTGGAAGGTATTATGTATACTGCTAAGCTCCGAGGGCAGCTCAAGTCGGTAGGCTACCGGACCTATTCTATTGTAAATCTTAAATGGCCTGATATAACGAGGATTAAGCTTTCACCGTTTTCCAAAATGGATTACGCCGTTCCATGGTGAGACTTTCAATGTCACCTGGTCTCCTTCTTGGAACTCCAAATCCTTCCGTCTGATATCAGTGTAACTTTTCTGCCGATCCTGCGCAATCTTCAGTCGGTTCCGAATCTGTACTATCTTCTCAGTTCTCTCGTGTATAATCTCGGGACCGGTGATTTGGCTATCCCCTACTTCAGCCCAACAAATAGGCGATCGACACTTTCGCTCGTAAAGTGCCTCAAACGGAGCAGCTTTAATGCTCGAGTGATAGCTATTGTTGTAGGAGAACTCAACTAACGGCAAATGTCTATCCCAACTTTTGCTGAAATCCATCATGCACGCCCTTAACATATCCTCCAACGTTTGAAGGATCCTCTCACTCTGTCCATCAGTTTGCGGGTGGTATGCTGTACTCATGTCTAGTTGTGTACCCAACGCCTCTTGTAATGATTGACAGAACCTCGATGTAAATCGACTGTCTCTATCAGAAATAATCGATACGGGAATTCCATGCCTTGAGACAACTTCTTTAAGATAAATTCGTGTTAGCTTATCCATCTTATCAGTCTCCTTGATTGGTAGGAAATGTGAGGTCTTCGTGGTTCGCTCAACTATTACCCAAATGGTGTCATAACCACCAGACGTTTCGGCAGCTTTGTTACGAAGTTCATTGTTATTCTCCCTCACTTCGATTGTGGTATCTCTGGTTGTACCAATAATCCTGATGGTTTCTAGTTCTCTGCCTTAACTTTTAAACATGTTAAGCACTTGCTGACATATGTAGCAATGTCAGCCTTCATATTCGGCCACCAGTACAACTCCTTCAAATCGTGATACATCTTATCTGATCCTAAGTGGATGGCATATCTTGACTTATGCCCTTCATCCATGACCAGCTTCCTTATCCCTCCGAACTTTGGTAGCCAAATTTTGTTCATGAAGTATTGGCATCCATCAGTTTTGATTTCAAACTGTTTATCCATGCCTCTCAAGGCTTCATCCAGCAGGTTTCCCTCCTTGACTGCTTCCTCCTGTGCCTCACGGAATTGAGAGTTCAGGTTTGACTGTATAGTCAGGACCAAGGCTCGGCTCAATCGCTTAACCCGTTCCTTTCGACTCAAGGCATCGACTAAAATGTTTGCTTTGCCCGGATGGTGGCAGATTTCGCAGTCATAATCACTAAGTAGCTCAACCCAGCGACGTTGCCTCATATTAACTCCTTCTGGTTCAGAATATGTTGGAGACTCTTGTGATCCGTAAACACCGTGCACTTTGTTCCGTAAAGGTAGTGTCCCCAGATCTTGAGAGCAAATACCATAGCTCCAAGCTCCAGGTCATGTGTTATATAGTTTACCTCGTGGACTTTAAGTTGCCGCGATGCATAAGCGATAACTTTATCTTTCTGCATTAACACACAACCCAATCCATTGTGTGAGGCATCCCAGTAGACCACGAAATTCTCTGTTCCTTCGGGTAAGGATAGAATAGGCTCACTACACAATCTCTGCTACAACAATTGAAAAGACGATTCCTGATCTTCACGTTAGTTGTACTTTACATCCTTTCGAGTCAGCTCCGTTAAGGAACCAACTATCTTTCAGAAGTTCTCAATAAATCGTCTATAATAACTGGCAAGACCTAAGAACTGACGGAGTTGCCCAGTTCTAAATGGCCTCGATTTTCGATGGGTCTACTTGTATTCCCTAGTTGTTGATCACATGCCCAAGGAATTTTACTTCTCGCAGCCAAAAATCACACTTGGAAAATTTGGTGTATATTTGTTCTTTCTTTGGAAGCTCCAAAATCAACTTCAGATGCTGCTCATGCTCCTCCTTGCTTCTGGAATAGATAAGGATGTCATCTATGAAGACAATAACGAATTTGTCTAGATAGGGTTTGCATACATGATTCATGAGATCCATGAACACTGCTGGTGCATTGGTCAAACCAAATGGCATCACCTGAAACTCGTAATGACCATAACAAGTTCTGAAAGCCGTCTTTGGAATATCTTCCTCACGTACCTTAACCTGGTGATATCCTGACCGTAGATCAATCTTTGAATAGAAGCTAGATCCTTGTAGCTGATCGAATAGGTCGTCGATTCTGGGGAGAGGGTATCGGTTCTTGATGGTTAACTTGTTTAGCTCGCGATAGTCAATGCACATTCTAAAGGATCCGTCTTTCTTCTTCACAAATAAGACCGGAGCTCCCCAAGGTGAGGAACTTGGTTATATGAATCCTTTATCTAACAGCTCTTACAGCTGATTGGATAATTCTTGCATCTCTGATGGGGCTAATCGGTAAGGTGCTCGTGCCACAGGTGCAACTCCAGGCACTAAGTCAATCTGAAATTCTACTTGCCTAGCTGGTGGAAGTACAGGCAAGTCGTCAGGAAAGACTTTTGGGTATTCACGAACCACCAGAATTTCTTCAAGTTGCTTCTCCTTTGACTCTCTCTCCATTATTTGAACTAGAACTGCTTGACAACCCTTTCGAAGTCATTTCAGTGTTCTCAAATCGGAGATGACGTTTAACTGGCGGTTCTTTCTTTCCCCTTGGACTGTTACGACTTTCATATTCTTAAGTGGTATCCTTACGACCTTCTTACCACATAGGATTTTGGCATGGTTGTCTGATAGCAAATCCATACCAATAACTACGTCGAAGCTTCCGAGTTCAATAGGCATCAAGTCTATCCTAAAGGGATGATCTACTAACTTTAGTGTGCACTCTTTAATTACCTTATTCGCTTCAATCAACTTTCCATCAACTAATTCTATGGTATATGCATTGTCTAAAGGGGAAAGAGTGGCATTCAATTGTTCACTAAACTTAGCAGATATTAAGCTTCTATCAGCCCCAGTATCGAATAACACGTAAGCATATACATCATTAAGAAGAAACGTACCCGTCACAATGTTGGGATCTTGACGTGAGTCGCCTGCTCCCAACACAAAAGCTCTCCCTTGAGCTCCATCATTGATCCTCAATTTTGGGCAGTCCTTCATATAGTGCCCGACAATTCCACATTCAAAACAGCTTTAGGAGCACCGCTATTGCTCCCATTGTTAACATTCCTATAATCCTTGGTCAGATGACCAATTCACTTACACTTTCCGCATGGGGTAGGACAGGGACCTACGTGATGGTAGGTGCATTGGTTACCCAGTGGTTTGTTGCTGGTGTACCCCTTTTTTTGTTCAGCTCCGACAACAAATGCCTTGATGGTTTCGGGTTTCTTAGCCTATGAACCCGAACCTTTTTCGATCGGTCCTCCCATTTCCTTTTGTTTTCCCCAGCCTTTGCTTCTATTCGCCTTGCCACTTGACGCATTAAATTGTTTGCCATCTGAATGGCGCCTTGAATCGAAGTTGGGTTGGAGGCAGTAACATTTCCTTGAATTTGAGGAGCAAGTCCCCAAATGTAGCGTTCAATACGCTTGTACTCTAGAGTGACCATCTGCGGGCATAACAGACTTAACTCGTGGAAACGGTTAGTGTATCTGGCAACATCCCTACTCGTCATTATAAGATTCCAGAACTCGGATTCTATTTTCTGTAGTTCGTTTCGGGGGGGCAGTATTCCTCCGTCATCATTTGCTTAAATTCAGTCGAGGCGAGTTGGTAAGCCGTATAAATTCCAACAGACTGGACATATGAGTTCCACCATGTCAGCGCATTATCTTGTAAAGTGTGAGTGGCGAACTTGACCTTCTCATTTTCGGTACAGCCACTGACCCGGAAGACAGACTCGAGCTTTTCAAACAAACGAACCAATCCGACTGCGCCTTCCGTTCCATCAAAGTATCGGGGCTTGCAGCTCAGGAATCCTTTGATGCCACACCCCTTTTGATTTGCGTCGGAACCTCCAATAGTGTAGCTTGCTCCACCATCACTGTTTGTAGTGCTGTTTTTGTTGGTTTCATAAGTGGCTATAGCAGCTGCCACTCGTTGAGCAACGAGTTGCTCGCTTTCAGTGGCGCTCATTGCTTTCTTTGGCGGCATTATCTTGACATTTAAAGAAAGAACACACTATCAAAAGTTGAGTCTTCAAGGTTCGAATTTACTTAAGGAAAATATTTCTATAACATCAAACACAGATTTACAATTAAACTTACTTTTTCATTAGCACTTGATATAATTTGTTACATGGGGGTCGGGTTTTACCCAAAAACATTTCAAGTTCTAACCTAACTAGAAAATACATTAACCGCAATTTCAAATAATACAACAATAAAAGGGCACTAGGTGTGGGAGTGATCAGAGGTCTCTCCTCGCTCCAGAGCGCTGAGGCATTGCGTCAGAGCCTCATTGTGTGCGTCACATATGGCCAATCGCTGACGGAGTCCGTCTAGCCCGTCTTGTTGGATTGAGAGAGCGTGTTGGTTTGCCCAGTATATGTTCGTATTCTGCATCTCCTCGTGCTACATTCTGAAAGTGATCTCCCCGACCTCTTGGCTTAGCAGCCAATGTTGGAGATCGTGTCGAGTGGCTCTTGCCACGAGAAGAGGCACAGTGTAATTTGCAGGTTCTTGAGTGATGGGTGGGGTCGGCTCGGAGGATGGTCCTTCGACCTCGAATTGGGAGGGGATTCCCTCCTCCCGCCTCCATTCCTGGAGGGTATTAGGCATCAGTCCCGGCGGCAGGCATCTTCCCGTCGCCGTGGTGGCGAGCTTGGCTGAGGGACTATGACCGGGATAAATTCCCGTCGAGGCATCATTACTTTCTTTCGGGTGGTGAATTTCATAAGCGGTTTGTTGGGATGGGGACGACAGGTTTTTTGTGATGGAACTTCGGGGTGGTATGGTATGTATGACGGGGCCACCGGAGATGGTGGGTCTTCTCCAGATGGTTCTCCCCATCCACTGGAGGATTCCTCTCCTTCCACCGGTTCTTCTTCCAACTCCTCCATCGGCTCTTCGGAGGGGTCGTCTTCTTTAGATGGATCTTCTTCGACGAAAACCCCCATGACTTCTGGGCTCATGGGGGTGTAATGATCTTCGAAATCGGACAAGATGATGATTGTGTTGTTCGACATGTTTCTGTCATCAAGGTCCACTTATAGTGTTTAGCTATTTACAAAATGTTTTTCTAAAATTTTTAAGACTTAAGTGTAGTTATAGTCTAGGATACTAATGCATCCTAGTTCACTATAACTATGGATCTGATACCAATCTGTCACACCCCGTTACCCTAGTTGGCAACTAGGTGTGACGTTGTAGAAGCAAAGTCATAATCAAGTGAACGATCACTCTATGGATGTTTTTGAAAAATAGATTAATAAACTTCAGAATATAACATTGTTTTTACATAACCATAATAAAACATAAGTAGATCTCAATTACAGAGATTCAAATACATAACCATAATGATATTCATAATGCAAATAAATTTCTGATAGTTTTAAAATTTATGCGACTCCAAAAACATAGAAGCTTTGTTGTGCTTCCAATGCATGTCATTTGTCTTAATTACCTGAAAGTACACGGTAACATACGTCAAAAAAATTGTTGGTGAGATCATAGGTTTACACGAAAGAATAACTTGTATGACCAACAACGATTGAGTTTGAATTTATAAAGCATAAATTCCATGTTATGTATTACATATGACGATCATGCAACCGAGCTTAATTATGAGTTTTCCCTATGTTATCAACCACTATAATACTATGATGTAAAATATATACGCACTCGTTAATAGTTGGCGCGACCAACCCGGGTGGGGGGCATTAATCCCGATAGAACTATCCATATGATATTCACATTTACATAAATGTAATAAACGGTTCATGATCTTGAGGGCATGATGAAACCACATGAGTGTAATACATAAATGAAATATAGCATGTAATTTGTCCATATTAAAATTGTAGTATGTATTTTCACCCCAAAACATAACGTAAAAATAGGGGCTATGAGTACTCACCGTAAGTGTGATAGCAAATATGAGAGTAAAATGAAGATTTGCGTTGTTGACTTGTGATGATGCTTGTGGTATTTTAACCAAGTCCTAAATTATATGAGGGATTTAATAACTCTCATATATGATATTATGCATGTATGTTGGTTTTTTTTTATATTTTAAATCACCCAACTTAACAAGTTCATAAATAAAACGACCCACTTAAAAACGTCAAGTTTATATATATAATTTTCCAGCTGTTAACGAGGTTTTTCGGCCTACTTTGTGGCTGTTTTTGACCAACTCCAAAACGATTTGGGCTTTGATATTCATAGTCATAAAATTACTATGTACAAAGAATTTTTTAAGGTAAGAACATCCATTTTTCGAGGTGTTTAGGTTAGGGAAAAGGCTCTTTAAAAATCCTATGTTGCCCATTTTTGAGTTGTTAAACCTTTCGGTTCCCAAATAATATTAGAGGGTTCAAAACTCCATATTAAATTATGAAAACCTCCAGATATTTAGTTAACACATAGATCTAACTTATGAAACAAGAATCAACTCATTTCATTATGTTCTGAATTAGTTATGATTTTTCAAAGTCGATGTAATATTTCTGCCGAAAATCCCGATTTCATAACCTTGAAACAACTTGTGATTCTTGTTGTTTATTCAAATATCACATGTATAAAATGTTATGAAACACATTTAGATAACTTGTTTTCATATTATTTATACTTACATTATGTGTCTATATATTTAGAAACATATTTGAAGAAAACAAACTTTAAAACAAAACTAGTGATTTATAAACTTGAGTTTTAATGAAATCTGTTGTTGTTGGTGATTATATATATTTTGCAAGACTTATATAAACATAAATATAAGAAGTAGTAAGTTAGTATTTACTTACTTTGAGGTATTAGAAGTATGAACTAAAGTAGGAGTTGAAATCTTGAAAGGTTGCACCAAAAACTCTTGATATAATTGAAGAACAAAAGTTGAATTTTCTTGGCCTTGCACAAGGGCTCCTTTGGCCGGATTTTATGAGGGAGAAGAAGAGAGGTTTTTGGATTTTCAAATGTGTGGAAATGAATGGAAATTGATCTTCTATTTATAGAGGATTGAAAGATCTTAAAATGATGGTGAAAGTGGAGGTTGAGTGTAAGATCTCTGATGACTTGAAAGGAGAAGATGTGATGGTGATAGTGTATGGGATTTTATTAAAAAAATGAAAGTCAAACTCCACCAAGGTACTACCTATGGGCCGGTCATAGTGATGTAATTATGGTGTATTTTTTTTTGTATACAAGTATTTATAATGTATTCTTGTATTTTTCATTTTTATGTAAATTCATAAATACTTATGAATGCATTAGTTTAATGAATTGTTTTAGTCTTGCATAATTAATTTTAAGTAAGTTTGTTAATGCATGATTAGTATCACTAATCTTAATTTCATTATGTACTTAGTTGAATTAATTCATCATATCGTAAATCGATCGAATTATTTAATTTCTCGTTTCATCGCACCGATAAAATTCTTTCTAATTGAGATGAATTTCGTTATGAAATTTTTTAATCACATTGATTAATTGTTAATGACCATTGATTAGGTTATAACTTGCTAATAACCACTGATTAAGTTATAGTCGCTAACCTGATTTTGTGTCGGATGTTACAGTTTAAGCATACAAGCCATTTGCATTAATTTATCTTCTAGCACAAACAAAGTATAATTATCAGATTCAGGATTAGAGTCTACCTCAGGTGTCTCAGAATTCTCAAAATTTTCAAACTCTGATCCATCATTATAATCAACTCTACTACATCCTTCACCTCCAATAGCCATTAATGCAACGTCTTCTCTCACCTTATCATTTGAATCAGCTTCTATAGCTTTCACATCATCCTCTTCTTGATCTGTCAAGCCTACCCCGATCTCATCCTCAGCAAGCATGGCTGTCTCACTCTTCTCAGATTCTGACACATTTTGAAACGTTTCTTTAACGAAAGCATATGTGTGCATCTATATCAAGCATATATTCATTATCATAAAGCTAAAGCCAGTGATCGTCTTCTGTCATAAGAGCTTTTTAAGCTTCCTTGTGCTTTGCCAATAGTGCATTTCTTGTATAGTACTCAGAAATCTTCACCACTGGTTTCCTGCACTCTCTGGCAAGTTGACCCCGTTTTTCGCAGTTGTAACATTTTTGCTCTTCTTCTCTTGCCACAGACTTTTCCTTTTTATCATTCTTCTCATATTTCTTGCCACTGCTTTTCCAAGCTTTCTCATATTTGTTATACTTGTCATGCTTCTCATACTTTCGTGACCCAGTTTTGTATCGGAGAAGTTGTTCTTTGGCTTCCGATAAAATTTCTTCTGGAACTCCTTTGTCAGTAAAGTCATCTGCTTCTGCATCTCTTCTATATCCAAATCTCTAGATGAATCAGATGATTCAAAATCTGACAAGCTGCCTATTAGAACAAGCTTTTCTTTCTTTGACATGTGCTTGTATTTTTTTTAGCCAAAAGTGCCAAAGGATAAGCTGTAGATTTCTCTGCTTGTTTCTTATCAGACATCTTTCTCAGAACAACCTCTTAATAGTTATTAAGGTTTTCAACGACCATATGTATATCCACTTCGTCTATGTCTTTGGTATGTTGTATTATCATGGAATATTTTTCCCATTCTAGGTTCGGCACATTCAGAAACTTGACATTGATGTCCAAATTTGACTTTGAAACTCCATTTCGCTTTATCTCACTGACAATGTTGACAAATCTGTAGTAGGTACTTTCTAAGAGTTCCCCTTCCTTTACCCTGAAGTTCTCAAATGTCATAAGACTGTTTCTCGCTCTGTTCGTTGTTGCTTTATCTGATCCTCTCATTAGTTTGTATACCTCATCCTAGATGGATTTGGCAGTTTTATTGTTTGTTGCACTGATGTATATGTCATTTGGAATTGACAATAGCAGAAATTTCCTTGCAGTCTTATCTCCTTGCTTTCTCTTCTTCTGAGCATCATTTATGTTTGCATCAGTAACTTCTTGGACTCTTTCTGGAACTTGAGGGTTTCGATTAGAGATAGCAAGGATTGTGATAAGGAACTGGGTTGGACCTTCTATCAGTGACTTGCTCATCCGCTAAATCATGAAAACTTATGAATTCCTAAAATCCCTCTCTCCATTGAACATATTCTCCTCTGTACAGGATTGGAGGTTTGGTTTCAAAACCCATTGCTAATGCGTCTTTAGACAGCTTGATTGATTGATTTTTGATTTTCCAAGATCTTTTATGAAAAACTGAGTGAAGTAATCAAAATTTTGATCACTTAGATGCAAATCTCGAAGGCTTCAGAGTCAATTTCGAATGATTCAGAATGAATCTTGAACAGTAAGAACAGATCTCGAATTATGAATAATGAATCTCAAATGGTTAAGGAAGAATCTTGAATGATTAAGGACGAATCTCGAATGACACAAGATGAATCTCGAAGAATGTGGAATGAATTTCAAATGAAATAGAGTAATTCTTGAATGACTCTAAGTAAATCTCGAACACCACAGAATGAAATTTGAATGTCACAGATTCAAATTCGAACACTTCTGACTACTCAACTCGTCAAGATGAAACTCGGCTATCTCTTGACAAAACTCAAAGTCTCTTGGCAAAACTCAAAGACTCTTCAGTAAAATTTGAAGAACACAGAGTGAATTTCATGACATAGTGAATTTCGAAGAATACTTCATGAAATTCGATGAACTTGGTTTGAAATTCTAAGAACACTTAATGAATTTCGAATGAACTCATATTGAAATTCAAATGAACTAATCTGAATCTCGAATATCAGAGACTTAATTTGAATTACTAAGGACGAATTTCGAACTTGGAAGAAAAAATTTTGAATATAAAGGTGTTTTCGTTATACTTCGAAATCCAACCGTTTTTAAGGTTTTCAAGTCCAAATCAACTGGTTTTTCTAAAATTTGCACGAATTGACCTAAAATTACAACGTAGACTTGGTTTTATACCAGAAACAACTTTAATGAACACACTTTGGCAAATTCTTGATCAAAAAGCCAAAATTTCCAAAAAACCGCAAGAACACTAATGTGTTTAGTAACGAAAACTAGTCATTTTTCAATTTCAGTTTTAAGTTATAGTTTTCAGGTAAAAAAACCAAGGTTTCTATTGAAAGTGAAAACTTATTAAGAGGATGAAGTTTTAGTTTTAAGAAAAATAAGTTGGGTGATAATAAAATAAGAAAAAATAGGATAAGTGATAGAAAAAGTAAGAGAGAGAAAGAGGATATTATAAAGAAATATAGGGTTGTAACATCCCAAATTTTAATTAATTGTAATTTACAATTTATTTTGGATTTAATGGTTGTATTAAAGGATTATTATGTTAATTTAAGTCAATTTCTGTCATTATATCAGTTAAATGAGAAAATACGAAGTTGAGGGGTTTAGTGTGCAAATAAATTAAAATAGAAATAAAAAGGATGGAAACCCTTCATTTCAACATTCACACTCTCTCTCTAAACCGTATCCTCTCTCTACACTCCCTCTCTCGGATTCAATTCAAGGAACACAAGAATCATCAAATTAGAGTGCAAAAATCTGGATTCAAGTAGCATTTGAGGAACTATAATTACTACAAGCTTCATATCAAGGTAAACATCATTCAATATTTCAAAATTTTGATGTTTTGGTTCGGTTTTTATAAGAACCGATTTCTAAGATCTAGGATGCAAATGTTTATGCATGTTGAATGTTTTTATGGATTAGTTTAAATCTAGTATTGATGATGCAACATACAAAATTTCAGATTCAGATTCATATTCTAAGTATGATTTCAGAGATTTTGTGTGTGTTTTAGTAGGTGTTCTTCGATAAAAATGAAGATCATGGGATTAATTTGGTATATTTAGGTTGTAGTTTAAAGCATAAAGTGTTAAAATAGTGCTACTAACCTCACATTTGCAATATTAGACTCAAAACATGCAAAAATGGTCAAAAATATAATTCTGGAAAATATTGGAAAATTTTCTAAGTATGAACTCGGATGTGGTCCGAAATCAGACCCATTTACACTAAATTTTCAGAATTTAAGATTTAAGCAATTACCGACACAAAATCACTATTACACTTACTTTACATATCATTGTGTTGTTATCAAAACACACATTGATTCAGAGACAACACACTATACCAATCACTGTGAGTAACAGATTGTCATTCTAACATTTATTGTTTTTGCATTCATGTTTATATATTCAATGGCATGTTCACATTGTTCGTATACATCATTTGGCACTCGTACATGATTTGTTGTTATGATGCACATTCGTACTTGACATGTAGCACACATGTAGCCAGCGTTCATTTGAAAGTGCATCTATTTACATCATGTTTGCACTGCATGATCATTACTTCACAATCTGATGCGACCTGGACTGGGGCTGACAGCAGGCCACTGTCGGGGACTGATCATCCCACTCGTTATCCCGTCAGGCTCGGCACATCCCCCATCAGCATATTGAACTGCCAACCTATGCTTGCACTGCATGGTTTACACATACATTGAGGCTTACACTGCCTGTTTTCACATACATGGGGCTTACACTGCCCATGGTTAAGCAGTGCTTGTAAAGAAATATTTTTTGTTTGCATAATATGTTATCTCACTAAGCTTTAGCTTACAGTTGACTCACAAATGTTTTCAAGCAAAGGCAAAAGTGTAGCTGGACCTTCTACTTAAGCATTTCACTACAATATCCCGGAGACTTTAGAAGCTATTGGTACTCGAATGTAATAGCTTTGGGCTGGGATTTACTACTTCTAAAACAATTATGATGTTGTAATAGTATTCAATTATCATGTTAAACATTGGGTTGTTGTTGATTCTGGTTATTTCAATTAAAATATCAAAACAAGAGGGTGTCACAGGTTTTGGTATCAGAGCATTAGTTTGAGGTTTCAAGTGTCCGCGAGGACTTGGACTCAAACTTAGGTTATGATATTAGAATGGACTCCTAGGAAATGATCTAAACTAAGATAGGATTGACACGCACACGGGGACAAATAAAGGGTAACTGTAAACACTTAGGACTTACAACCAAAATGTTCTAAATATAAATTGTTATATTTCAGAACATGTCAGGAGACGATATGACTCCTCAACAGATGTTCCAGATGATGCAAGCTCTAATGGAACAAAACAATGAACTACAATCCAAAAGAATGGCTGAGCAGGCTCAGTCATTTGCCGACCAGTTAAGGGCCAGAGATGAGGCCGAAGCGAAACGTAAGGCTGACAAACGAAAGAACAAGGAACAACAACAAGATGATCAAGAGGAAAGACAAGACACTGGGTCTTCTAACCGATCAAGAGGTTGTAGGTTTAAGGACTTCAAAAGTAACGGGGCAGTTACTTTTAATGGAACTGGAGATGCTGTCACAGCATTGGAATGGATCACCACTACGGAGAGAACTTTCAGAATCAGCGACTGTGCTGACAAGGACATGGTCCGCTTTGCAACCGCAATGTTTGCAAGGGACGCAGTCATGTGGTGGGATGCTATGACACATGTGTTGACGATGGAGGTAGTGTCACACATGTCCTGGAGTGAATTCAAGGAAGTATTTTCAGCAATACTGTCCTACTGATGAGAAGCGCCGACTAGAGGCGAAATTTCTGAACCTGACTCAAGGAACGAAAACGGTTACACAATATGCCGTTGAGTTCACCCGACTAAGTTTGTTTGCACCGCATCAAGTTGATACGGAGGAAAGAAAGATAGCCCGGTCTGAGGCCGGACTAGACTATGAGATTCGCCGAACCATGAGTGGGGTTCGGTATACAACCTTTGCTGGTTTACTGGAGGCTGCTCGGAATGTGGAGCAGATCATCATATTATCTGGGTATGTTATTTGGTCAGCCGCCGCAACACCAACTCAACCATCGCCGCCAAAAAGGCAGCGGGAGTCTGGATCATCCCGATTCTCTCCTCAATCCCATCAACAATCTTCATCACCCAAGAAGGGAAGGGCCTTTTCGGCCAGTTCAGAAATGAGAGACTGCAGGCGATGCAGAAAGGCGCACTCTGGGGAGTGCAAGACTCAAGACATGTACTGCTTCTGCTGTGGGCAGAAAGGCCATCACTGGGAGCATTGTCCACGAAAAGATGATGCCTGCTACAAGTGCCACAGACTTGGCCATTTTTCAAGGGACTGCCCGAAACCCCCACGAGATCAAAGCATTCAGCAATCAATGACAAGATCTTCTGCAGCTTCCACTGCTCGCAGGGATCAATCTCAAAGGGCTCCAACAAGGGCATTCCAAATCATAGCTGAAGAAGCAAAGGATGACCCGGAGGTGGTCACTGGTACGTTCTATGTTAACTCAATTCCCGCACGCATTTTTTTTTATTCCGGAGCCAATCGTTCATTTGTCTCCACTACATTTGCTCGTCAATTCAATATGCCTACTTCGAAACTACAATTTGTACTTGATATAGAGACTGCTAGCAACATGTTAGTTAAAGCAGACAAGGTATATAGGAATTACACTTTACTTGTAGAAGATGTAGTGTTCAACGTAGATCTAATTCCCATGGAGTTCGGGGAATTCGATATCATAGTTGGCATGGACTGGTTAGTTCATAACGAGGCCCAGATCGTATGCAAGAAAAGGATGATTAAGATTACCACTCCCGAGGGCCGAGACATTTGCATTTATGGTGATAGACATAAAGGCGACTTATGCCTTATTTTAATTGCAAAAGCCCGAAAGCACGTTGCCAAGGGTTGTCCTGCATATTTGGCCTACGCTGTCGATGCAAAGGCTGAAGTTCAATCTCCTTCTACCGTTCCCGTCATTTCTGAATTTCCAGATGTCTTTCCAGAAGATATCTCGGGATTGCCACCTGATCGTCAAGTGGAATTCCGCATTGATCTCATTCCCGGAGCTGCTCCAATAGCAAAGGCTCCTTATCGTTTAGCGCCTGATGAAATGCAGGAAATGATGAAGCAATTACAGGAGTTGCTCGATAAGGGATTTATACGCCCAAGTTCGTCTCCTTGGGGCACTCCTGTGTTGTTTGTTAAGAAGAAAGATGGAACATTGCGTATGTGAATTGATTACTGAGAACTCAATAAAGTGAGAATCAAAAACAAGTACCCATTGCCCCGGATTGATGATCTCTTCGACCAGTTACAAGGCGCAAGCTACTTCTCGAAGATTGATCTTCGCTCGGCTTATCATCAGCTCAAAGTACACCCAAATGACATTCCAAAGACGGCTTTCAGAACTTGTTACGGACACTACGAGTTTCTGGTAATGCCGTTCGGTCTCACAAATGCGCCGGCTGCTTTCATGGATCTCATGAATCGAGTCTGCCGGCCAATGCTCGACAAATCTGTCATCGTGTTCATCGATGACATTCTCATCTATTCAAAGACCGAAGAGGATCATGCAGCACATCTGAGAGAATTACTAGAGTTGCTACGCAAAGGGCGACTTTATGCCAAATTCCCGAAATCTGAATTCTGGTTGAGGCAGGTACGTTTCAACATTCGAAACAAATTCATGACCCTTATATTCAATCATAAACTCGTTGTTAACTTGTACCTACTCAATATTCAATCCAGATCAAATTCATTGGGCACGTGATATCTGGTGCTGGGATTGCTGTTGATCCTGCAATGATCGAAGCTATCTAGAACTGGGAATCACCACGCAACGCCTCAGAAATTCGTAGTTTTCTGGGATTGACTGGTTATTACCACTGATTCATCAAAGACTTTTCCAAAATTGCCGTTCCGCTTACAAAGCTTACACATAAGAACGCAACCTTCTATTGGAAAGAAGAACAGCAAGTGGCTTTTGACAGATTGAAGAATCTGCTAAGTGAAGCACCAATTTTAGCCCTGCCTGAAGGGAACGAGGACTTTATAGTTTACACAGATGCATCAGGCATGGGTTTGGGTGCTGTTCTTATGCAAAGAGGAAATGTCATAGCATACGCTTCTAGACAACTCAAACCACATGAGAAAGATTACTCTACTCATGATCTAGAGCAAACTGCTGTGACATTCGCTCTCAAATTATGGAGACACTACTTGTATGGAACCAAGTGTCAGCTCTACACCGATCACAAAAGTTTGAAGTACATATTCAGTCAGAAGGACTTGAATGTGAGGCAAAGAAGGTCAATGGAGCTGGAAAGCCAACGTAGTGGCTGATGCCCTAAGCAGAAAGGCCTACTGCAAGGCATATTGCTATGTCTTGATTCTACAATTTTGACATCAACTATCATAGATGACGTAAGAGCTGCTCGAATGGAGGCTCTAAAGGAGGAGAATGTAAAGGACGAAAATATCAGAGTTCAACTACCAATAATGCAAGACGATGGAACTGGACTCAAAGGTGTGTACGGCAGAATTTGGGTTCCTAAGTTCGGGAAAATGCGAGAAGTAAGTCTTGCAGAAGCTCATCAATCTAAGTTATCAATTCACCCTGGAAGCACGAAAATGTACAACGAGTTGAAGGACGACTTCTGGTGACCAGGGTTGAAAAGAGACGTTGGGCAATTTGTAGAAAGGTGCAGAACTTGTCGTCTAGTCAAAGCAGAACACCAACAACCCTATGGTAGTATGCAACCTCTTCCTATCCCGGAATGGAAGTGGGATCATATTACTATGGACTTCATAACAAAGCTACCCAAGACTCGTCGCCAACATGATGCCATTTGGGTCATCGTTGACCGATTAACAAAATCTGCTCACTTCATTCCAATCCAAGAAACCTATTCACTGGACCGTCTTGCCCAGATCTACGTTAACCAAATTGTCATTAGGCATGGTGTGCCTAAGTCTATTGTCTCCGACCGAGATAGTAGATTCACTTCTAATTTCTGGGCTGCTCTGCAAAACGGTCTTGGTACTCGTATTGCAATGAGTACTGCCTATAGACCACAATCTGACGGGCAGAGCGAAAGGACGATATTAACTCTGGAAGACATGCTCAGAGCGTGTGTCATGGATTTGGGTGGTAACTGGGACGATCACCTCCCATTGGTTGAATTCTCCTACAACAATAGTTACCATTCCACTATCAAGATGGCACCGTTCGAGTTCCTGTACGGCAGAAAATGTAGGACTCCAACTTGTTGGACGGAAACAGGAGAAACTCCAATAGTTGGTCCAGCTTTGTTGCAAGAAACGAACGAAAAGATCCAACTCATTCGGCAATACATGAAAACGTCGCAAGATCGGCAAAAGAATTACCACGATCGCCGTCATAAGGCCATAGAATTTCAGAAGGATGATTGGGTCTACCTGAAGGTATCCCCAATGAAAGGGGTTACAAGATTTGTAAAGCGAGGAAAGCTATCTCCTCGATTCATAGGACCCTTCAAGATACTAGAAAGAGTTGGTAATCAGTCCTATCATTTGCACCTGCCGGAAGAGTTATCAAGTGCACCCGATATTTCATGTGGGCTACTTAAGAAAGAGTCTGGTGCCCGAGAGGGAACCATGGACTGACCATTCAGACATAAAGATTGACGAACGACTAAGATTCGTGGATGAGCCGGAATGCATTTTGGAAACAAAAATCAAGAAACTTCGCAATAAGGAAATCAGGATGGTGCTGGTCAAGTGGATGCATCATTGGGGAGCTAATCACACTTGGGAATCGGAAGAAGACATGTAGACTAAGTACCCAAGTTTGTTTAGCGTAGCATGACTTCGTGGACGAAGTATAGGCATGGTGGAGCCCATGCTGTAACATTCCAAATTTTAAATAATTGTAATTTAAAATTTATTATGGATTTAATGGTTGTATTAAAGGATTATTATGTTAATTTAAGTCAATTTCTATCATTATATCAGTTAAATGAGAAAATACAAAGATGAGGGGTTTAGTGTGCAAATAAGTTAAAATACAAATAAAAAGGATGAAACCCTTCATTTCAACATTCACACTCTCTCTCTACTCTCTCTCTCTAAACCGTATCCTCTCTCTACACTCTCTCTCTCGGATTCAATTCAAGGAACACAAGAATCATCAAATTAGAGTGCAAAAATCTGGATTCAAGTAGCATTTGAGGAACTATAATTACTACAAGCTTCAAATCAAGGTAAACATCATTCAATATTTCGAAATTTTGATGTTTTGGTTCGGTTTTTATAAGAACCGATTTCTAAGATCTAGGATGCAAATATTTATGCATGTTGAATGTTTTTATGTATTAGTTTAAATCTAGTATTGATGATGCAACATACAAAATTTCAGATTCAGATTCATATTCTAAGTATGATTTCAGAGATTTTGTGTGTGTTTTAGTAGGTGTTCTTCGATAAAATTATGAACATGGGATTAATTTGGTATATTTAGGTTGTAGTTTAAAGCATAAAGTGTTAAAATAGTGCTACTAAGCTCACATTTGCAATATTAGACTCAAAACATGCAAAAATGGTCAAAAACATAATTCTGGAAAATATTGGAAAATTTTCTAAGTATGAACTCGGATGATTAATGGTCCGAATTCGGACCTACCCATTTCGGACCCATGACCATTTCGAACCATACCCAATCCAGACCAATTACAATTTCGGGTCCATCCCAATTCGGACCCCCAACCTAATTCGGAGCCTGACAATTTCGGACCACACACATTCCGGATCACCTTAATTTCGGACCAAGGACCCAATTTCGGACCATCTACAATTCGGACCATCCGAATTCGGATGTGGTCCGAAATCAGACCCATTTACACTAAATTTTCAGAATTTAAGATTTAAGCAATTACGGACACAAAATCACTATTACACTTACTTTACAGATCATTGTGGTGTTATCAAAACACACATTGATTCGGAGACGACACACTATACCAATCACTGTGATTAACAGATCGTCATTCTAACATTTATTGTTTTTGCATTCATGTTTATATATTCAATGGCATGTTCACATTGTTCGTATACATCATTTGTCACTCGTACATGATTTGTTGTTATGATGCACATTCGTACTTGACATGTAACACACATGTAGCCAGCGTTCATTTGAAAGTGCATCTATTTACATCATGTTTGCACTGCATGATCATTACTTCACAATCTGATGCGACCTGGACTGGGGCTGACAGCAGGCCACTGTCGGGGACTGATCATCCCACTCGTTATCCCGTCAGGCTCGGCACATCCCCGATCAGCATATTGAACTGCCAACCCATGCTTGCACTGCATGGTTTACACATACATTGAGGCTTACACTGCCTGTTTTCACATACATGGGGCTTACACTGCCCATGGTTAAGCAGTGCTTGTAAAGAAATATTTTTTGTTTGCATAATCTGTTATCTCACTAAGCTTTAGCTTACAGTTGACTCACAAATGTTTTCAGGCAAAGACAAAAGTGTAGCTGGACCTTCTACTTAAGCATTTCACTACAATATCCGGAGACTTTAGAAGCTATTGGTACTCGAATGTAATAGCTTTGGGCTGGGATTTACTACTTCTAAAACAATTATGATGTTGTAATAGTTAGATTTAATCATTGTAGACATGTACTTTCATTGCTTTAGTGTGGAACTGCTTAAATCTATTTTAAGTATTCAATTTCAATTATCATGTTAAACATTGGGTTGTTATTGATTCTGGTGATTTCAATTAAAATATCAAAACAAGAGGGTGTCACAAGGGTAGATAATTAAAAGGTAAGAAAGAGAGTATGAAAAGTGGTATTTTAAAAAGTGAAATGAAAATTTAAGTAATTGTTATTAAGTAAACAAGTTTTCATTTTTTTAAAAAGTGATGAAAATTTTCAAAATTTTCAGTAACTAAACGCAACCGCTTTTTTAAAAATCAGAAAATCTCCAATTAAACTTTGTATGTTTGGAGATAGAATTCAATCCTTATACTACTTAAATCGCCTTTAAAAACATTACACTTGATGATCATTTCAGAATCTAACACACTTTGAATCAAAAACAAAACGAGAAATTCAGATCCAGACTTTATCGCAAAAAAGGTCAAAAATTCGAGAAATTTAAGCACAAAACACTCAATTTAATCCATATTAGGCTCTGATACCAATTAATAATATCAAAACCAATATGAACTTAAGATCTAAAGGGATATAACAAGAATTACACAACTGACGGAATGATTGTATTGATAGATCTGAATATTACAATATGAACTTCCATGAGTACTGTTACATTGAAAACTCCTATTTATACCAGACCACAACTATTACAAAATTACATATTTAGTCCCTAGAGTTTAAATCCATAAAGTAAAAATATATTCCCAACAAAATGGGTGCCAAAAGGTTTTGCATCAAGACCACACATAAATGCAATAAGGATTCCTAAAACTGTCACTATAATATTTGTTACTGGAACTCCTAACAAGATAGGACACATTCTTGAATGGGTAACCAAAGTGGTGAGATTTGATGTAGATGGTTTTTTGTTAATTAAGATCATGACATGTACCTCAATGAAATGGCTTCTAGTTAATTCGAACTAGACACCGTTCTTCGGTGGAAAGGTTTCTGTGCATCTTCGTACGGAATCGAGACACAATGTGTTTGGCTTTTGTGCGCTCAGTTAAGAACCCGTACATAACCTGACATGTTTTTTGAACACTTCGGTTCAGAACACGGTTTGCATGACATTTTCGTTTATACCATTATGGATTTATTTCACCTGTTTGTCAATCTATTTATAAGTCTTATGTTTATCTTCTAACATAAGTCAACTTTCAGGGGAAATCCATTTGGTATATGGATCCGGGTTACTCCAAGCACATGACTAGGAGAAAAGATTTACTAACCAACGTAGTGGATCAATACTGCTAAACGATTAGATTTGGGAATGACCACCATGCGCAAATCAAAGGAAATATTGATTTGGTCTTCAACAACTTAGTCATCAAAGACGTTGACTATGTTGGGAATTTATATTTTGGGTTTATGAATGTAACAGTGAAGCGGGTTTATTGTAAATACCTTAAACTTGTCTTTTGTATAAATAGAAATAGGAATACTTTTATATGTACGTAATGTACTATTTTGCACGGAATTACACACTTGTACGGATAGGTCCAATTATTGTTTTGCTGTTCAAGAAACCGTATGTAAATTCTCTCTGATCCTCCAATCTAATCATTCGGTTAGTTGTGAATCTTATTGTGTTCATAACTGTTTAATTCATACTTTATTGTTGATATTGAAATAACAATTGGTATCAAAGCCTAATATGGCAAAATTGAGTGATTTATGAATCTGAAAAATTACTGACTTAAATGAAAATCTTAAATCAGCTGAATTAGAATCTGTAAATTATTCTGTAAAATATAATTCAATCTTTGCAGAAAGAACAAAGCTATATGAGAAAATCAAATCTTTAGAAGATGAATTTTTAAAAAGTGGTCAAACGGATCAAACAATCCATTTAAATCAACCAAAAGACACAGATTTTTATAACTCAAGCTTGAATTGGTTATGAAAATCCTAAGTGTCTAACGAAAGAAATTTTGTGCTCTCCAACTTTATATGACACTAGATACATGAATTTAGGATTAAAAATGGTGTTTTTAAAAGCTTCAAAAGAAATAGAATCATGTGAAAATCTGAAAATGTTGAGAGAAGATAAAATGCAACTCAATTTGGATTATAACATTCTAAATGAAAGTTATAAAAGTCCACCAAAAACAGAAGACCATATTCAGACATATTCTGATAAAGAGTTGTCTAAAAATAAAATTTTCACTCAAAAGCCATACATTCCAAATTTAATTCTTGAGAATGATTAATTCTGATCTTGAATTGAAAATATAAACTTTTGAGGATGAAAAAGTAAGCTTCAGGCTGTTATTCAAGATTTAGAAATAAAACTTAAAGAACAGCTTGAACTAAAATCTCAACCTGATCATAAAACTTCAAATAAACCTGACTCCATTGATTCTGAAAAGGAGTTTGATCTGTTCATGAACTCTGAATTCAATTCTTCAGATGAAATGTTTGTCAAGATTGATGAATTTGTAAAACCTCTTTATGACAAACAAACCGATAAAACTGGAGGACCTGTAAGTATTTTGAAAAAATGTCCGCAACTCCCAAGGTTGAATCGGTTTTATCACCTGTTTTGCAACGAAAGGAGAAAGCAAAAGTTTCTTTTGTTCCTCCTATATTTGAAAAAGGTGAATCGTCGTCTTCGAAGGTAACAAATGCAATGAGTTCAAATGCTTCTCATGGTAAAAAAACGTTTTACAGAATACTGCTTATTCTAATTTGAATAATTCTCGTTCAACCTTTATGTCAGATAATTTTGTGAAAAGATCTTCGAAGCAAGTGTGGAGAAAGAAGAAAGTTGAAAAGAAAAGTAAAATTTTCGAAAAGAGTGGAGAATAAAAGACAGTAATGTTACAGATAGGACTAGTTTCATAGGGAAATTTGTCTGTAATAACTCAAATGCTAAACTTTGTTCTTTATATTCTCGTGCTGAACTGATGTCTTTAAATTCTGTTAATTGCCATGGTTTGAATGCAAAATCATTGACTAAATTCAAATGTGCGTGTTTGGGTAGAAAAGAACAAGGTTCCCAAGCTTAGACAGAAACGGGTTCCAAAGAAACCAATTCCAAAATCAGTTCCTAAAAGAACTGTTCAAAAATGGGTACCCAATAAAACTATCAAAAAGTGGGTTCCTAAAATAATGATTGTTTCTGTTTCTCTAGCTGCTGTATCACCACATGATTTACCTAACTCAAAATGACCCAACTATAAGTGGGTACCTCACTATTTATTTCGTCTTGTAGGTAAATCATATGTGGTATCTTGATTCTTGGTGTTCCAAGCATATGACCGCACAACGAGACACCCTTACGAATTTTGTGGATAAATTCTGTGGGACGGTCAGATTCGGCAATGATCAGTTCTGTCCGATCAGAGGCTATGGAAGTCTAGAATATGACAACATTACAATTCAGAAAGTGTTTTATGTCGATGGTCTTGGCCATAACTTGTTCAGTATCGGTCAACTGTGCGATAAAGGGTTAGAAGTCAACTTTAAAGCAAACAAATGTAGCATCAGATCTGGGAAAGGAAAGAAATTCTAGCTGGAACTAGAAAGACAAACTTGTCCTCAATTGATTTGGCCAACATAAATATGAAAAAAGATGTATGTCTACTATCCAAAGCATCTATAAAGGAGTCCGGGTTGTGGCATCGCCGTCATTCTCACCTGAACTTCAAAGAGCTTAATAACCTTGCAAAAGGAGGTTTAGTAAAAGGTCTTCCGACTCTCAAATTTCAAAAGGAGCAGTTGTGTGCGGCCTGTGAGAAAGGGAAGATGGTAAGGGCTTCGCACAAATTTAAAGTTGAACATTCTTCAACAAAGCCTTTAGAGCTACTTCACATGGATTTCTGCGGGCCAATGAGAGTACAAAGCATAAATAAGAAGAAGTATGTTCTGGTAATCATCGATGATTACTCGAGATATATATGGGTTTTCTTTCTAAGATCCAAATCTGAAGCTACAGAGATTATAATTGATCACCTGCTCAAAATATAAGTCAAGTTGCAGCTTTCTGTCCAGACCATTAGATCTGATAATTGTACAAAACTTAAGAACAAGTCCTACGAGACATCTCTTAGTTCTGTAGGAATAGCCCATCAATTTTCGGCTGCTCGTACCCCTCAACAAAATGGTGTAGTTGAAAGACGAAACCGTACACTTGTTGAATCTGCAAGGACGATGCTAGCATACTCGAATCTGCCGTTGTTCCTCTGGGCTAAAGCTATGGCTACTGCGTGTTTTACCCAAAATAGATCGATCGTAAACAAACACTTCGGAAAAATGCCATACGAGTTGATTAATAAACGAATTCCTAATATTAAATTTTTTCATGTCTTTGGTTGCAGATGTTTTACTCTAAACGATAAATAAAACTTGGGGAAATTCAATCAGAATGCAGATGAAGGAATTTTTATCAGATTCTCAATGGAATCGGTGGCGTTCTGAGTGTACAATAAACGCACAAAGTCTGTCAACGAAAGCGTCAACGTAAAATTTGATGAAACCATCATTATGGCTCCTGGACATGCCAGCCCAGGACCCGAGTCTCAACAGAAAACTTTTATGAAGTCAAATGAGCTGAAAGATTATTTGAATGATCTAAATACATTATTTGAATATTTTTATGATGACTACTCTGATAAGACCAAAACTGATATTCCTATATTGGTTCCTGACTGGGTCACTGAAGATCCTGTAGTAGTCTCAGATCATTCACAACCAGCTGTTTCTGGAGATACTAGAGATGTTTCGTCAACTTGTTTACATATTTCGTCTGAAAGTGTACAACAACCTCCAGCTCCAGAATCCCAAGTCACTCCCTTTAATATTCAAACCCCTGAATCCCCTAATTTAGTTAAGATTCCAACAACATCGGAATCTATTTCCCGTCAACCCTACCTGGATTTAAATCCAAATCAACACTAACTCTAACCTTATCCTCATACATTCAAATGGACAAGGGATCACCCACCTGAAAATATTATTGGAGATCCCTCTGCATCTGTTCAAACCTGGAGAGCTACAAACAATGAATGCGTCTTCTCAAATGTTTTGAGTAAGATTGAACCGAAAATGGTGAAGGAAGCTCTTCAGGATGCAGATTAGATTGTAGCAATGCAAGAGGAGCTGAATCTGTCGGTTGGTGGAAAGACCGAAGGGCAAATCCATTATTGGCACGAAGTGGATATTCAAGAATAAGAAGGATGAAACTGGTGTGATCATCCACAATAATTCAAGACTCATGGCTAAAGGTTACAGTCAACATGAGGGAATTGATTATGACGAGATGTTTTCCCCCGTTGCCCGAATAGAAGCAATTAGGATGTTTTAAGCTTTTGCTGCTCACAAAAACTTTACTGTTTATCAAATGGATGTGAAAACAACATTTTTGAATGGGGAATTAGAATATGAAGTATATACATATCAGCCTGAAGGATTTACAGATCCTTCGAAGCCTGATCATGTATATATTTTAGATATGTCATTGTACGGCCTTAAACAAGCACCATGAGCATGGTATGATGCTTTATCATTCTATCTCATAAAATGTGGTTTTAACAAAGTTGCAGTTAACACAATCCAATACATAAAACGTCAAGGTCCAGATATCATGGTGATACAGATATATGTAGATGATATAATTTTTGGGTGTATAAATTTTGATTTTGTAAAAAGTTCGCGTTCTTAATGTCCCAAAAGTTTGAGATGAGCATGATGGGTGAAATTAATTTTTTCTTGGGTTACAAGTTAAACAACTGAGTGATGGAATTTTCATCAATAAGTCAAAATATATTCAAGCCATGTTGAAAAAGTTTAACATGGTCAACAGTACCCTAATGAAAACACCCATGGCTCCTGATTCAAAATCGAAACTCAATGAGGACATTTCAGGGAAACCTTTGGATGTTACTCATTATCGAGGGATTATTGGGTCATTAATGTACTTAACAGCCAGTAGACCTGATATTATGTTCGCTACATGTGTTTGTGCTAGATATCAGGCAAATCCAAAAGAATCTCATTTGGCTGCTGCCAAAAGGATTTTAAGATATCTGAAGGGTAGACCTAACTTAGGTCTGTGGTATCCTAGGGAATCAACATTTACATTGACTGCTTATTCTGATGCTGATCACGCAGGAGACTAAATGGATAGAAAAAACACATCACGAGCAGTTCAATTTCTTGACGATAAACTCGTTTGCTGGTCATCCAACAAATAACACTGTGTTTCACTGTCAACAGCCGAAGGAGAATATTTAGTCGTATCCTCGTGCTGTTCACAAGTGCTATGGATGAAAAGCCAACTGCGTGAGTACGGGTTTACACAACAGAATATCCCTATTTATTGTGATTCTCAGAGCGCGATTTCTATTGCATCTAATCCAATGAAACATTCAAAAACAAAGCACATTGACATTCGGTATCATTTATTAAGGATTATGTAGAAAATGGTAATGTTGAATTATATTTTGTTCCAACTGAATATCATTTAGCTGATTTGTTTACCAAAGCGTTAGATGAAAAACGTTTTAATTTTTTGGTATACAAATTGGGTATGCTGAATCAATAGATTTTAACATTCAGGTGTTACAAAGTATAATTTTTCATTTTACAATTTTTTACTTGATTTAAGTTTTGTGTTAATCTCTTGTTATTTCAACGTGTTGATCTTTCTGAGATTTAACTTAATTGAATTGTCATGTGCAGGGGAGCAAACTGAAAAGTTTATCTGTATAACTATTTTCAAAACAGTTCATCTGATATTTTTTATCTGCTCAATTGCAGGGGGAGCATGCTTAAAAAGGTGATATCAATCTGAGGGGGAGAAAATATGCAAATTTCGAGGGGGAGAAACTTTTGTGTGTTTTGTCGTTTAATTTTTTTACTTTATTTTTAGTTCATTTTATTTTATTTTTATTTTGTTTTTGTTTTTGTTTTTGTTTTTGTTTTTGTTTTTGTTTTTGTTATGTTCAATTTTTTTAGTGTTATTTTGTTTTGAATGTGTGTCTTTTAATTATTTTTTTAATAACTTGGGCCAAAATGAAAAGAGCAGAGAAATGGGGCGGGTCAAAATTTTAGAATTGTATAAATATGAATTTCAAATTTGAATTTCTTTTTTTTTTGGAAATCTTGCACTGTACACTGCCTTTCACTTCTCTCTCTCGTATTTTCTTCAATCGAACAGAAACCAACTATCTATTTCAAGTTTGATTTCAAGTTTCTCAGTGAAAATTTGTAAGTATTTATGTTGGTAATTTTTTTATGTGGTGTATTTTTCTTTTGTATTTCGAGTTTATAAGTTTTTCAGTTCATTGTGTGTGTCGATAGGTAAAAATTTGGATGTCTTAATATGTGCTTCAATGATCAAATTACTTGTTTGTATGTGCAATATAGTGAACTAAACTTGTTTTTCAAATTTTATAACCTATAATGCATCAAAATAACCTTAATTTGAAAATTTCAGAATGCATTTTTCGAGTTGTTAAGTTTTCTGAAATTCATAGATTTCTGGTTTAAAGTTGATTTTGGAACAACTTCAGTAAAAGAAATGTGTCTAAAATGAAATTTCGAGTAGGAAAATGTTAAAGTTTAGGTTTTAAAGTCTCTGGTTTGAATTTTTGAAATTTAAGAGTGTTGTGGGACTTAGAAGTTGTTATAACATTCAAACTCGATTAAAGCTTAAACCGCGTTAAGTTTAGCTTCAATCGAGTTGGCAAAGAAAAATCCGAGTAAGTGTTAGCTTCAATCGAGTTTAGCAAAGGATCAACCGAGAAAACAGAAGTATCATTAGAGTTTGATAACTCATCACTGAGAAAATTTCAGTTTCAATCGAGTTTGTCAAAACTTCATTCAAGTTAAGTCTAGTTTCATTAGAGTTTGTCAAAGCTTCAACCGAGTTTCAAGTAGACTTAACCGAGTTTGATGAAACATCACCCGATTTAACTTGTTTGTTATTCGAGTTTGAAGTAGCGTTACTCGAGTCTAGTTTAGGACTTGACAGGGTTTAGTAAACCATTATCCGAGGATGTTTGTGCTTTATTCAAATTTGTCATTGAGTCATCCGAGTTTTGTTTCAAATTTTTTTTTCTAAGTGTGGAAATTTTAATTTTTCAGAGAAATTTCACATTTTTCGAGTTAAATTTTTAAAATCTGTTTTACATTAACATTGGTCCCTTAGTGGTTGACTTTGGAGTCCTAACAGTAATATTTCAATATTATTGTCTGGAATCCCGATGCTTTAAATAATGTAACACAGATTTTTTTAATTTATTGATAAATGTTATATTTCTTTATCTGTAGGATTCATTTTGTTTTACCATATATATTTAACATGTTTGTTATATCTACAGGTAACAAATGGCTTCCCCAACACCCACCCATCAATCAAACTCCTCTGACTCCCATTCATCATCAAACCATACACTTGTTTCCAAACCTATCAAGTTAGCTTCAGTTTCTTGACCATCACCATCATCTCCCAACCCTGACACCAAACTTTTGAAATCTAAACATTGTCTGAATCTTCTGGACAACAATCACCGGTTTGATCCAAACAACATAAAAGTTAGCCATCTTGTGATTGTTTAGATCCTTAAAGGCCACCCTCTTGGTTACCTTCTCAAATTTAAACCAACAATTCCGTTGATCTACCTACACCAGTTCTGGCATACCATCAAGTTTGTCCCTGATGATGGTGTTCATCACTCTAAAATGACCATAGATCAATATAAAGCAAAGATCACCTTGGCCAGGCTTCATCATAACCTATTTTTGCCAAGACGAATTGATAGGGTTAATTTCCCAGACTTTGCGGATTTTGAATACTTTGTATTCGATGAACAATTATGTCGAGAGATCATCAGTCTAGGATACACAAAGCCATTAACGAAGAGTTCTATGTTTCACCGCAATGGATTGAATGGTGAATGGTATACACTATTCGGAATTCTAAATAGATGTATGACCTCCAAGCACACCGGATTGACCGGGGAAGTCTACACTATTTAAGATTATTCCATGGTGTTGCATACAACAAGCATTACGATTTTGCTTAATCTATCTTGGAAGATCTTAAAGAGGTGGTGCTTGCAAAGACCACAAAACGTGCGAGAAAATTTTTACCTCTTCAACAGTTTATTCAAATCTTAATCAGAGGTATCTTGAGGGCAAATGAAAAGATCCCAAAGGGGACACATTCCCAGAAATGCCCAGATTACGTAATGATGAGTCCGCATAGAGTTCAGGATGATCCAAATGCTAATATTATGCCAATTTTTGAGGCTCTATTTAAATATGCTGATGAGAATGCATAATCGGTGAGATTATATCGTATAGACCATGCTCCTGTGGAACCTCAACAACCAAGGATTCCTGCCCCTGGAGTTATAGGTGAGCAGGTACATCAACAAGAGGTTGATGTACAGGGAAAGTTGAGCTGAGAGAAGAAGTTGAAGGAGTTGTGAGGGGAGGTGAGGGAGATTCTGACTCTGAAAGAACTTTATCAAATATTCAAGAAGGGGGAAATGAGGGTGAGGATGATGATAATGATGGTAATGATGATGTTGATGTTGCTGGGGTAAGAATTATACAATCCCAAACTGAGTTTTTACATGTTATAGAAGTTGATGATGTGGTGAGAGTGAGTGTGAGGGAGTCCCAAACCATAGAAAGTTAGGTAGCCACGTCTGCTGTTAGCTGTCCTTTGAGATTTGACATTAAAGCAGCCAGCTACCCCACTGGTGACTGCACACCCCACCAGCTACTCATCTCCTTCTCAACAAGGAGATGTATTATTTCTTCACGGGGATTATACACATAATCTATCCTAGGATTATTCGGATCCTGTGGATATTGAAATCAGTACACCTCTCCCGCATACATTTCTTCATGCACAAGTCACAGAACCGATACACTCTAGGACACTTGAATCGATTTCATACGTTGAAACAAGTACAAAAGGACTTTGTGTCCCTGTAGCAACAACTATTGTGTCGGAAGCATTCGTTGCTCGGTCACATGAAGTAGTTGGATTTCCTACCAGAGACACATCAATGCCAACTCTGAGCGTAGGCCACGCTGATTACTTTTTACAAGTTCAACTATCGTGACAACTGGAGGTCTAAGTGACCCAGGAGTTAGTGTGTTACCCTTCGTTACTGAGACAAGACTGAATGATGTAATTTCTAGAGTAACTGCACAATTGAGCACACAATATGCAGAGATGATGAGCCAAATGCTTAATATTCAACGATTATTGAAAGGCAAGGCTACTACTGAAGTTGAAGAAGAGGAAAAGTAGATTTCAAATATTGAGTTGAGAGATTATTGTGTGGAGCAGTTTGATGCTATGAATGAAAGGATGTCGGGATTGGAGAATATAGTCGTCAATGCTCTTGGTTCCTTATCTGAAAGGTTCTCTATCCTTGAACAAACTTCCAACTCCCAAACTTTAGGTTCTAAGAGATGTTATGAGGACCATGATGACTTTGATGATGCTCCTCATGATGGGGAGAAGAGGAGAAAGCTTGGGGAATCTGAGTTGCATCTTGTAGTTTTTGAGAAGAAAGATACTAATGGAGGAGATTCAGGAGAAGTAGGAGGTTCAAAAGATAATCCTGTTGATGCTCAAAGTGAAAAGGGATTGATTCTTTATGAAGATGTTCCAACTCATTTGAGTGTGTAATTTGGTATTTATTATTTTGAGGAATATGATGAATCTGACAAAGATGAAGAAGAAGACATGTTTAGAATTGAAGGAGTTGAAAAAGAGGTTGATCTGCGTGAGCCTGAAATGTTTGAATCTTCTGAGATGTCTATGAGAGCAGAGAAGATTGTTGATGAAGAAGAGCTTGTAGAGGAAATTTTGAAGATGATATACCGACACCAACAGTTGATAAGCCTGCGGTGACGCTGTTAAAGAAGAAGAAGATTCGTTTCTGATAAGTGGGGTGATGCTAGACACACTTCAAGGATTGACTGAAGTAGATTTGATGGACAAATTCTTTCAAAGCTACATCTTGGCAGAAGAATCAGAAAGACAACATCATCTGAGGTATGTTGTACAAGAAGTGGTTCAAAATGAAATTAGTGATATGCTGAGCCTACTTAATGATGAAGAGGTAGTCAAAAGAAGAAAGTCAAGAAGCTTAAGCTGTAAGGCAAGCAAAATGCTGATTTTATTAAGAAGCGAAATAGACTTTCGTTTTTGGAAGATCATTTAGAAAAGAAGATATTTTGTAATAAGAATACACCTATAACATTTTTGAAGCTCTTTAGAGTCTTAGAGCCCAACATGCCAAATTTAGTCAATTATTCCTACTTTCATCGGAATCAAGCTCAACTTGTGCAAGATGTGAGAGTGGATCAGAAGATAGTCGAACTCAAAAGAATTGACAAATATCGTTTTGTCAATATTTTCTATCCTACTTTCACGGTTACTAGAGCTGATGGGAAGACTTACTAGTTTAATGTAGCTGATCTATTCAAGATTCAACTAGTTGATGTGGAAGATTTATTTGATGAATTATGCCAGAACAAAAGATAAGAGAATTGTAGATTTTCTCTCAAAGCAATATTTCATTTTATGCATACCAAGCTGGTTTTAATGTCAATATAAGACTTGCAAATTGGTGTTGAAATAGGAATGAGAAGGATCAATCTCACTGCAGCTAACAAACATCTCAAAGACATAAAGAAGTACAAAAAATATCAAGTCATTCTTGATAAACATCCGTTTGTCATATACAAAGATAAGAATCAAGAAAAGAAAGCTATGTGGATAATCGAGCTGAACAAATATTCTAATGGTACACTTCAAAAAGTTATGACAGCTCTAAAAGGGATTCTTGATCATGATGTTATGAGACGTTTGTGATAAATCAATATCAATAACACAATAATGCAATTCAACAATTAAGATCACAACAGACTGAATTATTTCTATTAAGATGAGAGAAAAGTATTACATTCGGTTCTTGAACATCAAAACTAGGTTTAACTTTCTGATAATATCCAAGCATGCATTCCTTCGTCTTGTGTACAGTTCCTCCAAACAGTACCACATATAACTCTTTATACAAAATACAATATTTGATTATTTACAATAAGCCCCCTAAACTATTGTAATAAAATTATTTTCATCTCTATATATATGTTCCCAACAATCTCCCCCTTAGAGATGAAAGCAATTTTTTTTTCAATTGAAGTTCAAAGAAGGAACTTCAACACTTTTCTCTTTTCTTCTCTTTGAACTCTAAATCTTCAAATAAAAATTTCTTCTTCATTATCTCTCTCTGATCTTCAAATCTCTTGTTCTCTGATCTTCTCTTTTCTTATCAGCAAACTCTCCCCCAAGAATCATGAATAGCTTTTGATTCTCTCCCTTGATCAATCATCGACAACTTATCATCTTTCATCTTTAAATCTTATGCAGTTGTCACAATTGTCTTTAGTTGTTGTTGCAATTGTCTTCAAACTATTCAACAGTTGTCTCTGAAATATAGCTTTTCTCTCCCTCATGAAGATCATAAGAAATATGAACATCATGCAGAATCTTCAGAGACGATGATGCTGTGAATTTACAATAGCAGAAATACAATAGCAATTACAATGGAGAAATATTACAAGTTGTCTCTCTCCCCCTCAAAATGATATCCTCTCCCCTATTCAGAACAAATATAACACTCCCCCTTAAATGAATACCTTTTCTTGATAGAAACAAATAAAGCTTTTCATTTTGAGAAAAATGAAACAAATTTATTTTTAAGTAACCTGGCTCTGATACTAATTGATAATTCAATATCAACGTGCAATTCATTTATCAATCAAGAACAACAAGACCATAAACACAACATACCGAATGATTAATATTGAGATGAGAAGAATATTACATTGTTTGTGGTTTCTCTTTGATCTTGACTTGTACAGAAAACTATGTCAAAATGTCAGATTCGTAACTCTTCTAAAATCATGTGTCAACCTCCTCAACCTACTTCTATTTATAACTAATACAAGAATTTTACAATATGAACCCTGAACTTTTACAATAAAAATGTTTTCAACTCTATTAAAATATGTTCCCAATAATCTTCTCCTTATAGATGAAAGCAATGTTTTAATTAAAGTTCAATCAAGAACTTCAATTCTTTTCTCTTTTCTTCTCTTTGATCTCTGAACTTCTTTGTCTCTCTCTGATCTTCATATCTCTTGTTCTCTGGTCTTATCTTTTCTTGCGAGCACTCTCCCTCTTGAATCATGAATAGCTTTTGATTCTCTCCCTTGATCAATCATAGAAAACTTATCATCTTTCACCTTTAAATCTTCTGTAGTTGTCATAATTGTCCATAATTGTCTTGAGTTGTTGATGCAATTGTCTTCAAACTACTTAGCAGTTGTCTCTGAACTATAGCTTTTCTCCCCCTCATGATGATCATAAAAAAAATATGACCATCGTGCAAAATCTTCAGAGACTTAGATGCAGTGAATTTACTGTAGCAGAAATACAACAACAATTAGAATGACAATTACAATTCAGAATTATTACAAATTGTTGCTCTCCCCCTCGGAATGATATCCTCTCCCCCTATTCTGAATAAGTATCTCACTCTTCCTCAAATGGATACTATTTCTTTACATAATTAAAGAAAGCTTTTCAACTTTGAGAGAAATGAAACAAATTCATTTTTAAGTAATAGAGTCCAGGTCCACATAGGATTCCTGTTTGCACAATAGTCAGTATCTATGTGACCTACTTTCAGCGCTGGCGTGATGTTAACACTGGTAGGATTTCCAAATAGTCATCATGAAATCCTTTATCATGAAAGAATCACTCTTATTTGTACAGGCTTAGTCACTTTGGATTAGCAGTTTATAGTCACGCAGACTGTTAGACTCGATGTGTCCTAAAAGTGTATATAATCAGCTCTAGACACAATGTGCATCAAATCAAGTCGAAGACTAGAGAAAATATCTTCCTTGTTTCAATATCAATAATATCCAAATGATATATCGATAGAAATGTGTTATATCTCTGTGATTATTGAAACAGAAATCTTTTGAGAGATAACTGAGTAGTTGGTGGGGTTAAGTGCATGCTTCACTGGGTCCATGACATCTTTTTCAATATCAAATCGCTTAGGGCTTGATAGATTATGTGGTTTACCCAGCCGACACAGTGTATGTAGAATTATCTTTTCTTCAAATCCTTTCTCAACTCTCAGTTCTCATCAATTTTCAACTAAGCTCCCTCCCGCTCACTTTTGAGAAATAAATTCAGTCAGCCTTATACTGAAAGCATGATCTGATGCACCACCATCTCAATTCAATATACCCCTATCATTTACAGTTTACCTACGCTCGACCCTGTTAGTATCCCGTGATAACTGACACTTCTCAACTGATAGACCTAAAGAACCCTCACCAACACAAACTATAGATGGTTTGCTCCTTGGGTAAGTCTTCCAGTTTTGGTTAGACCATAGAAGCGATATTTATGCCTATCACAAATTTGGTGCATAATCGGAGTTAGCAGAAATAATATTCAACATTTCATCTCATGGGATATCACACAAAGAATGATTAGGATTTTCAGCTCAGATGAATTTCAGAATGAATTTTGGGAATGATAAGTTGGGAGATATCAGAATGAAATTTAAAATCCGATATATGCTATGAAATGAATCAGATTTTCAAGAAAGAATTAGCTCATTGGAGATTGTTGGAGAATTCAGTATAAATGAATTGGAAGAATTAAGAATGCATGGGAGAATAACGAAGAGAATCTCATAATCAATGAGATTATGAATATCAAAGAGATTAGAATAATTAACCTCAATGATATATTCAGAGAATCAGAATTTAACATCCTTAAAAAAAATTGTTGTTTTCAACTCAAAAATCTTTTTATGTGTACACAAAATATATTCGTGAAAATTATACACAGTTTTGTAAAAAAAATATCTTCGTCAGAGTGCGTCTGAAACTCCCCCTGGAAATAAACACACAAAGTTAATCAACTCATAGAAAATAAATCAAGCGCAAAAAATTATAATATAAAACTCCCTCTTTGTCAATATAGCTTCAGAGTTGAATTCAGGGAAAGAATTTCAGAAAGATTTCTCTTTCAGAATCGGGTTCTAATCTGAAGTGATTAGAAGCCTTTCTCGCAGAAGCTCAGGTTTCAGTCTGAAGTAACTGAAAACCATTTGAATATGTGTACCGAAACCATATCCATTGATGACCGGGTTCTAGTCTGATATGTCTAAAAACCAATTGAGTTAAGATCGGGTTCTAGTCTGAATTGACTAAAAGCCATTTATATGCAAAAATCAAGATGTCTTTGGTATCCAAACTGATTTGGATCCAGACTTGTTAGCACTTTTGGGTATCCATCTCAAAACGGGTTTTGGTACCCACTGGAACTTGGGTTTAGGTACCCATTGCATAATATAGTTCTATTCTTCTCTCTCAAAATTAGAAAGCAAATTTTTTGTAGTATGATGAAATTGAAAATCTGAATTACGAAAGAAACTTGAACTTGAACGAGCATAATTCTACAAACTCTTCTTTCTGAAAAACTGTCCGGTGCTAGCCTGTTTCTCATAATACTTGGTATTTTTCTGTGAAGATGTTTTCTGATAAAACTAACCAGTATTTTCAGAAACTTTTGAACGCTATGATTTCGAAGATTCACCAGGGTAAATCTTGACCGGAAGTTTTTTAATTATTTTATCTTTGCCTTTGTTTATCTTTAACAAATAATTAAGTTGAAGATCTGAAGTTGAATCAAACTTAGAAGTTTTAGCTAGATTCTTAACACTTTCTGAAGATAAATCAGAATGATCAACTTTATGTTTTAAACAATCTGAAGAAACCTTAACCTCTTATTTATTTGAAGAAGGAGAAACAGTAAATTGTTTCGAAAGATAAAATATTTGATCTTCAACTCCTTTAATTTTGACAAAATATGAATTTCTTTCATCTTCATACAATTTAAGTTTCGCTTCAAAATCTTGTTCTTTAAGTAAGAACTCACTTCTTTCCTTCTCCAATAAATCTTTAGTTAACGAAAACTCTTTTTCAAGAGCAAAAAATTCTTCAGAATTGTTTGGAACATAACTTTGATCAGTATGATATGTCTTTGAAAGTGTTGCTTCAAGATCTTTAACTTTCTTGTACAACTCAGATCGTTCAGGCAAAAGATATTTCAGTTGAGTTGCATTCTGAAAATTCTCTTGTTTAGAATCGTCCAGTTCTTTTGATAATTCAGATATTCTCAATTTACGCATATGGTTCTCAGAATTCAAAACTTTTTGGTTTTCTTCAAAATTTAAAACTTGTTCTTCAGTCTTGTGACATCATGTAAAGCAAAAGCTTTATCTGTATTTAATTGAACAAGAATATCATAATTGTTCTTATGAATCTTTTCAGATTCAGTAAGCTTGACATTCAGCTCAGACTTTGTGAGATGCAAAACCTTATCATGTTCATTTGTCATTTTGAATCGCTGATATTGAACTTTCAAGATCTTTTATGGATTAATGAGTGATTCTTGATGAAACTCTATGAACACTGAATGAAACTCAGGTTAGATGAGAACAAACTCGATTGACTCCTTATGAAACTCGGTTGACTTTTTATGAAACTCGGTTGAACCTTGATGAAACTTGGATGATTAAGTATCAAACTTGAATGATTCAGGATGAAACTCGAATGATTAACGATGCAACTCGAATGAGTATGTATCAAACTCGGATGATCAAGAATGAAACTCAAATGGTTTGGGATGAAACTCGGATATAAAATGTTGGTACACCCTGTGTGACGATAGCAGTCTAAGTTGTGTTAGCATTTTGTAAGTCAATTTACGTAATATTGACTAGTGTTTGAGATATCTGTTTAGGTGTGTTTGATATTTATTGATTTTATGTTTGAACTTTATTTAACGTATTACAAGTAGTTAAAACATAAGGTTCAAAGATAAATTCAAACATAAGTTAAAACATAGATTCAAATAGTAGTTTGACATGTGAAATTCGAATTTAGAGTACATTCGAATTTATCATGAAGGTAAATTCGAATTTGTCAAGTGGACAAATACGAATGGGCCTTGGGACTGGTTCGAGTTTGTCCTAAGACAAACTCGAATTGGTGAGTATAATTAAGGATTAACTCGAATAATTATCAGACTTTTGCAGAATTTCGGAGAGTAATTAAGCAAAGGCGATCTCGAGTTTACTAGTATTCAGAGAGTGTTTTCGGAGAGAATCATCGTGTAGGTACGTTTGTAGTCGTTCGTGTAACATCGTGGTAGTTTCCGTGTTCCGTGCGTGTGATCTTACCGTCAAGCCGCTAACGAGGATTCCGCACTCGTTGGACGGTGTCGCGTCTAGATAGATCCGTGAGTTGAAGACCTTACAAGTGGTATCCGAGCCATTGGGGTGTTCTTGTTGTTCTTCGTGTTCATAAGCAACATCCTAGGTTTCTTGACGTTTTGGACGGTTAGTATCACGATTTTTGAGGTTTTTCGAGCTTATCAAATCAGATTTCGGGAAATACTTTGTTGTTAATTCAAGTTTTTGACCAAAATCAGTATTTTTACTTGTAAAAATATTGATTTAATCTGCAAAACTTGAAAACCTCGAAGTATTAGCCGTTTTTCGAATTTGCGGCGCTCGAGTTTAGTAAGGGAGTATTAGGGTTTTTCTCAATTTTCGAGTTTGTCCAAAATACGTTCCTTTCGAGGTTCCTTAGGGTTTGATTCGAGTTTGGCCAATTCGAATTTGCTTGGATTTCGATTTTACACTAAAATCGAATTTGGATCTTTGAGTTTATTGGGGTTTCGAATTTGCTTAGGGTTTCGACTTTACTCCAAAGTCGAATTAGGGAATTCGAATTTAAGGACCTTCGACTTTGTTGATAATTTCGAATATAACTGGACTTCAAACTTAACTTCGAATTTAGTTCCAAACCAGTTTAAAATTAATTAAATTCGAAAGAATTACTTTAAATTAATTTCGAATTAAATTAATTAAGTTTGCATTCAAATATATTTGAAACAATGACAATTGTACAGAGGTTCATTGAAATGGATCACGAGGTTGGAAAAGCGAATTCTCCCCCGAAGTTGATGAAAATAGAGGACTATTACTGGTGGAAGGATAGGTTTGCCGACTTTGTAAGGTTTAATGATATGCGAATGTGGATCTGTATCGACGAAGGATACATTCCACCTACAGCTGAGGTCGAAGGACGACAAAAGGTTGTTCCTTATTCCAAGATGAAGGATGACGATAAAAGGCTGTATGAAGCAGAGAACCGTGCCTTCGCTATCATTAGAATGGCGTTACCTCAGGAGATCTTGCACACTTTCCGCAATCAGAAGACAGCAAAAGAGCTGTGGGATTCTTTGGAGAAACGGTGTGAAGGTAACCCGAGGGTCAGAAAGAATCGAATGGAAATGCTCAAGCAAGAGTTTGCAGTCTTCAAAGCTTTGAAGAACGAAAAGCTGGATGAGACTATCACACGATTATATCATTTGCTAAATGAGTTAGATAGTCACGACGTGGAGTATAGTGAAACGGAGAAGATTAACAAGATTCTGGATGCTTTACCGGCCAAATGGGAGATGTATGTGGCCTTAATAAAGCATCATGAAGACAAATTCTATACTCTGACTCTAGATAATGTTATCGGAACGCTGAGGGCATATAACTTTGAGTTGCTAAAGAAGGAAAAGGATTATGACCAAGTTCAAGATCCTGCTATGTACTTTGGGAAATCAAATTCTTCAGCCGCAACTGAATTGAAGACGGCTACAGCTTTCTTTTCAGGAGAAACATCGTCACCGGCTGAAACAGAAGACTAAGTAAGTAGGGCTTTCTAAGGTTTCGCTAGACCAGAAGAAAAGCAGCATCAGGCTATTCCGGCATCTACATCTCAAGGATATTCAAAGATGCCTATGAGCGCAAAATCGGCTGAAGACCATCTGAATCTGTTGGCTTCATTCGTGGCCGCTTACGGCAATTGCGTTCAGGGCAAAATTAACGATCCTGCACTTTGGGATGAGGATTACGATCAAGTAGACCCTGATGATCTTGAAGAGATGGATCTGCAATGGCAACTGGCCATGGTAACTCAGAGAGTTAAGAGGTTCATCAAAAGGACGGGTAGAAACCTCAACGTGAGTAACAATAAGATTTGATTTGATAAGTCCAAGGTTAAGTGTTACAACTGTCAGGGGTTAGGACACTTCGCTAGAGAGTGTCAGAGACCGAAAGTAGAGAACTACCAGGGACAGTATTAGAATCAATCGCAAGGGCGATATCTACCGAGTAGTTCAACCAGTCAGGCGAATATAGCTGGTCTGTTATCTAATGTCACATCAGACAGACAGCTAGATGGAACTTATGACTGGAGTACACATCCAGAATCGAATGCTAGAGCCTTTATGGCTGAAGTGACAGAGACTGGAATTGAAGGAGCAGAGGAAAAGACAGGGGACAGTAATCAAAATGAAAGCAGTCCGATGTGGGTAGAAAAGTCAGACGATCAGACAATTCTGGAGTTTGCCGCACAAATGGCCAACGTGGAATCAAATCATGCCAAGGTAACTCTGAACTTTTCTATTTTCCATGATTTATGTGTTTTATGTGCTACATCTAACGATAGGTTAAATTTAGTACTCGAATCACATCAAACCATATCTGCTCAAAATGAATCGTTAAAATCAGACAATGCTAGCCTAGTAGATATAAAGCAAGATCTTAGGGATAAGCTTAAGGCAGATGCGCAAGATGTTGTAGTTCTAAAGGACAAACTGAGCGAACAGTGTGTTAGGTTAGAACTGATGTATGAACATGTTGAGGCATTGACCAAGGAGCTTAAAACCAAAGAGGTAGAGCTAGCAGAATCTAAGGTAAAGGTAGCTGAGGTCAACAGTAAACTTGAAAAGTTCAGGAACTCATCCCTTAACCTAGGGAAAATCTTAGATACACAGCGTCAGTCTAAGAAGCCTGTAGGTCTAGGATATCATGAGAGTCCTCCACCTTTCAACGATAACTATGTACCTCAACCTCAGGAGAAAACTGATAAATCAGTTGAATCAGAGGAAATACCGGAACCAGTGTCTGAAATTGCAAAGGAAAATGAAACTAAGGTGACTGCTAATAATATCAAGATTAAGAAGGTTAAATTTGTGCCATCCTCTGGTGATAAACCTGTAGGACAACAAAAAATTGACTATAATGATCAGGAGGATGAACAAGTCGCTGTAGTTGAAACAAAAGAGCCAAACACTAGTGAGACACCTAAGTCAAAGGGCACACACAAAAAGTCAATTGACGAAATGTCTTGCTTTAGATGTCACGAAAGGGGGCATGTTGCTTCTAGCTGTTCGCATAGGAGAGTCGATACTACACCTAAGACTGGAAAGCCGGAACAACTTAAGCCTTCTCCAAGTGTTGCAAGCACTAGTAGTTCTCAGAATACCGAGAAAACTGTGCAAGCTGCACTAAAATCTGCTGTGAAACAAATACCTGTGTCAGGTCGACCAAAAGAGGTGATTAGGACTAATTCACCAAATAGAGTCATTAATCAATGTAGGTCAGGACCACAATAGAATTATAGGAGTACCACACCTAGCAGAGCTTATACTCCGGTTAGGTCACACACTCCTGTAAGACATCAAACATCAGGTTGAGCTCAGGGATATCAGTCAGAAATGCATTATAATCGTAACTATTCGAGAGCTCCACAGCAAATGCCTACACAATGGACGAGAGTGAACTTACATCACTCTGCACCACAACAGACTCCAATTCAAATACCCAAGTCACCTGAACGGAGAGATGGGTATTTGAAAGAGTTTAAGTATGTGGACGAGAATGGTATTACCAAGTCAGTTATGGCTTGGGTTCCTCGTGATAACTAACCTATTTTCTTTCATGTGCAGGAGATAACTACAGGTCCAAATAACAAATGGTTCGTCAACAGTGGTTGCTCCAGGCACATGACAGGGGAGAGAAGTCTACTTGCAGACTTCAAGGGAGGGAATCGGGGATTTGTATCATTCGCTGGCAATAAAGGAGGAAATATCACCGGTACTGGAGTGGTCACTAATGAGACTATCAAACTGGATCAATTTTATCACGTTGATAAACTGGTTCACAATCTCATTAGTGTATCTCAAATCTGTGATAACAAGAACTCTGTACTTTTTACTGATACTGAGGCGTTAGTGCTAAAACCGGGGTTCAAAGTACCTGAAGAGTGGATACTGATGAGGGATCCAAGGAAGAATGACCTTTACATGCTCGACATGAACAAGCCGGAATCTTCAATGGGCATAGTGCATCAATTTAGTGCACCTTATGAGCCACAACAAAATGGGGTGGCCGAACGGAAAAACAGGACATTGTTTGAGGCAGCAAGGACCATGCTATCGGATTCAAAACTTCCTACCATGTTTTGGGGGGAGGCAGTGAATACCGCATGCCATGTTTTAAACCGGGTCCTTACTGTCAAATCATTGAACAAAACCTGTTATGAAGTTTTGAATAAACGGCCACCTAATTTAACTGGCTTCGAACCTTTTGGAGTACCATGTACTTTAATGAAAACAAAACATCAACCAAAGTTTGGTGAAAAAGCTGACGAAGGATACTTCCTAGGTTATGTGCCGAACTCACCAAATAAAAGGGTTTTTAACAAATCAAATGGTACAGTAGAGATTGTGTATAACATTGAAGTCACAAGTTATACACATGAACCCCAAATAGGTCCGGAATGGATATTTGATTATAACAAATTGTTTGAGTCATTTAACATTCCTTCGGATGGAAATGCAGGTACAATCGAACAGGACTTGTCGTCATTAAACTTAAACGACGAGGGTCAAAGTTTTCCGACGACCACCTTTCCATCAACATCCGAGTGTACATCAACTAAAGATAGATCTCCGGAACAAAATGATTCTGAAGTGCCTACAAACGAAAATCAGACAACAAATTCTAACTCTGAAGACAGTGTCCATGAGGAAGGAAATGTGGAATCTGAAGTCGTTCCCCCGTTAGGAGAGATAGGATCAAATTTGGGAGATAATCTGAGGGTTGACGAGATAGAGACATCTAGGATCAACAAGAATCATCCTATTGAAAGTATCATAGGAAGTCCTAATGCTGGTGTGAGGACTAGGAGTAGTTTAAATAACAACACAGTGTTGTTGTCGATGAGAAATGACTCTGAGGCCTTTCATACCTACCTCTAATCATGTTTCATCTCGCAAGTAGAGCCGAAAAATGTGCAAATGGCACTAAAAGACAACTCTTGGGTTGAAGCGACGCAGGAAGAACTGTCACAGTTTAGGAAACTAGAAGTGTGGGATTTAGTTCTGTTACCTCGGGGAGAAATAGCAATGAAAACCAAATGGGTTTTTAAGTGCAAAAAAGATGATCGGGGTATAGTCACTCGCAACAAAGCAAGACTGGTGGTAAAGGGTTTCAACCAAGAGAAAGGAATCGATTACAATGAAGTGTTCGCACCAGTGGCAAGGCTTGAAGCAATCCGTTTGTTTTTGGCTTTTGCTTCCTTCAAAGGTTTTAAAGTTTATCAGCTAGATGTTAAGAGTGCTTTCCTTTATGGGAAGGTGAAGGAACTGGTATATGTGGAACAGCCGCCCGGGTTTACAGATCCGAAATATCCAGACAGAGTATATCGGTTAGATAAGGCTTTGTATGGATTGCATCAAGCACTGAGGGCGTGGTACGAGACTCTATCCAACCATCTGTTAGAAAACGGGTTTGAAAGAGGGAGAATAGATAGTACACTGTTCGTGAAGCGAAAAGGAGAATATTTCATCTTGGTACAAGTGTACGTGGATGATAGTATTTTTGGATCATCAGACGAGCAGATGTGCACTGATTTATGAAAAACAAAATAAAAAATAGAGAAAACCATAAAAAGTTCAAAAAAAGAGAATATCAGAAAATAAGTTAAGTCTTAGATGCATAGGTTCAAGGTGACGAAAATTTGCACAGTTGATACAACCTCTAAGTGTTTAGCTTTCACACATAATGCATCTAAAATTCTAAGTGTTATACATTATCCAGTTTGATATGTTGGTAGGCATAATACATATAGGGAGTCTCAAGGCTAATAAAATATTTAAGAAAAAGTCAGACGTGTCACTAACTTAGATGTATGACCAATTGGTCTTAATTTTTATGTTAGAGACATACAGACATTGATTCTAAATAAGGTATGCAAACTTTCTGGGGATGTATAGCAACATCAGATACATCTTAAAGAAATGGAAAGAATAGAAAAATCATACTGAGTTAAGAGTCAAAACAAGTAACTCTGTTGTACGTAAGTACAGACCTGTTGCCTCTGGTTTGACTCGAGTTAGCAAGATAAGTCACTTTGTTGTACATCGGTACAGACTGGTCACCGCTGTCTTGCTAGCTTTAAAAATAAACCTTAAGACAAACTAAGACACTTTGTTGTATGTTTCCGATGTTTGCCTTTTAAAGAAAGTTTGCAATACCAAAAAGTTATAATCATTGTGTGTATGCCTTGATCATAAAAGTATGTCTAAGTATGAGTCACGTAAGGTAATTTCTTGATAAATAAAAAGGCCAAGGGATATTCAAAAGTGTAACACGTTTAAAAGCAAAATAATACCAACAATCGGCTAGAAATGTATGTCAGGACAAACAATCAAAGGAATAAAAAATTCCTAAGTGTGAAAGTTTGAATACTGAAAGTGCGTATATGACACCGCTATCTGATTGAACCTTTCTTTGACTATACTCGTCAAAAATATTCTGTTAAGTGTTAAGTATAGGTTGTAAATTTTAAAAATAATGTAGATTAGTCTAAGTTTAAATTTTTGTTCAAAATTTTAACTTTAACTTATTTTATTCTATTTTATTTTACTTCATTTTATTATATTTTTAATTTTATTTAGGAAAAAGGTCAAATTACTGAGGATACATTCTTAGTTGAATAAAATAAACTCTGCGTGAAAATCTTGTGCTTAGGGTAAATGATTTTGCATAGTTTATTCCGTTACACGAAAAAGGTTGGAAAAGTTGAAAAAGTTGAATTTAATTCAAATATTTTCAAAAAATTTCAAGTTAAATTCGAGTTTAAGGCAAATTCGAATGTATATTCGAATTTGGCATTAAATTCGAACATGGTTACAAACTCGAAGGTGGTTAGTATAAATAGGTCAACAGTGACATTCATTATTCACCTACCTTCGACTTTAGTTCTTCGAGTTTATAAAGAGAGATTTCGAGTTTACTGCTTCGACTTTGTCGTTTCGAGTTTTGCACTGTTATTCGAGTTTTTGTCCGAGTGTGTTCGAGAATATTACCAAATCTAGGTATAATGAACATCATTGTACAAGATTTAGGATGTTTTTAGACTCAATTTGTTCCAGAATCGACCGATTTTGAGATTTTAGTGGTGTGAACTTTGTATTTCAAAATAACAAAGTTTGAACCGGTGAAACATCAAATTAGTGACAAATATCTTCGATTAGAACCTATTAGGACTAATGGATGTAATTTTCTAAGTCTAAAGTGGTTGAAATCTTGGATTTTTGTTTTTAAACATACCGACATATTCGAGTTTGATCGTGGCTTCGAATTTGATTGTGGCTTCGAGTTTGTCACTAAACTCGAAGAAGCCAATAAACTCGAAATGAGGGTTATTTCGAATATGTCATTCGAATTTACCTTTAAAATCGAAATATTTAAGAAATTTTTAAAGCAAACTTGTAGAAATTCATATGTGTTGGATTTTGAACTTACATAAGATCAAAATAAAACAAATTTGAATTTAAACAAGTTTATTTTGATTATTGATCATTCTAATATATCATATACTTATTGTGCAGATATGGCAGATAGAGTGTTTGTTCAAAAGCACAATATGGTCATTTCTCCAGACCGTGAGCTCCCTGAAGCTCAGGCATTCTGCCAGATGGTGGATTTTTTGGCCGCTTCGAGGATTTCGTATGCCCTTTCGCATAACGTTCAGATAGTGCTGCCGTATGTTCGTGAATTTTGGGATCACTTGCAGGTCGATTGTACAGTTACTCCGACTGTATTAAGGACCAGAATAGCGGGACAGCCCTTGTATTCTCAGCAGATGTGTTACGCAGAGTCTTGCAGTTGGGTTCTGCCGAGCAAGAAAATGGGTCAATTGACTTCCCGCTGGAAGTTCGCCAAGCAGCATTCTTACGAATGGGGTATGGCCTTGATGTGACTAAGGCGTCATACATTAAAAGTGGCTTAATCGGGCAATGGAGATATCTTGCGCATGTATTCATGGTGTGCTTCGCTCCAAAGAAAGCAGGTTTTGATTACATTGTGTCGAAGATTCAGTCGGCAATGATCGCGTTAGTCTACAATCACAGGTTCAGCTATTCGGAAATGTTCTTTGCGGAGTTTGTTCACCAGATAACAGCTCCCGCAAGAGAAAGATTTTTGTTGTATCCGAAGTTCGTGATGATGTTGATCCGACATTTCCTGCAGAATCTACCGCAATTACCCGAAATTCAAAGTGTTGCTGTGATAGACAAGAGAATATTTGCAGATTGTCAAGCACATAGGGGTGCATTGGCTAGACCAGTGGAGGCACCACTTTTTGGTGCAGTGGTTAATCCTGATTTTCAAGCCCCTGAAGGTGCCAACTGGGCCGGGGAAGTTCATGTACCGCAGCAGCCGCAACAACAACAGCAACAGCCGAGGCCTCAGCAACAACAAAGGAGGAGGCAAAGACCATCAGTTAGACAAACTCAGGCTACTAGGCCTTCATCAAGCAGCGTGCAGGAGCCAGGAGAAGCAGGTCCTTCAAGTGTAGCCCCCGTATCTGATCCACGGGTGGAAACATTGGAAGAAATATGGGCACAAGGGCCGCTTGCAGATGAAGCGATTACTTCTGAGCTCATTGGCGTTATTCTGGAACCACCAGCTGGTGAAGATGATATTTTCCGCCAGATAGAGGATTATGCGCCAGAGGAAGAAGGTCAACCTGAGTCGACATCTGAATCTGAATCAGAAGAAGTAGAAGAGATAGAGATTGAGGCACCAACCACATAGACAGAAGATCCGTCTATGCGAATAGGCACATATGGATCAAGAATAATGGTCATAAATCAAGAGGCAGAGAAAAGAAGAGTGTCTAGGGATTCGGATGAGGATGATTCCGATTTCGTGATTGAGGATACTACTCCTTTGGTGCCTAGGCATAGGGCCAAAAGGCATCGTTTTATGCAGGGAGCTTCATCGGCCTCTGCTTCTGAGCCAGAAATTCCAACCGCTCAGCCATCAGCTCAAACATCCATTCCACCACCATCATCACCTGTTCAAACATCCATTCCACCACCAATCATTCCGACACCCATCCAATCCATTCCATCCACCTCATCCACCTTCACTGACAATCAATGGTTTTCTGAGCTCAGAAGCAAGGTTGATTTCCAATAAGTTCAAATATTTCAGCTCACTAAAGCCATCGGCGAGATACAAGCGCATAATGCAGATATTGTCAAAGAGAATGTAGAGTTGAAGACATTTGTTGGGAAGATTGAACAAGAGAATCCTGAGTTGAAGACGTTTGTTGCAGATCAGGCTGCAGAAATCCGCACGATGAGGTCCCTTATTGAGCAATTAATGAAAAATCTAAAGGCTCAGGGGGAGACAAGTTGTAGGGATTCTGAGAAGCTGAGAAGGGGATATGATGATGAAGGCAATGATCCCAATGCACTGAAAGACAGTGAGCCAGTAGATTTTTCTGCTGCTCAACATGCCGAAATTCAGGGGGAGCCAAATCAGAGTGGAGCTGAGGGAGGAGAGGCGAGTTCCTCAAAGGTCACTGAGAGCAACATGAACGAAATGATTGAAGCTCTGATTAATATTGAGGAAGAAGTGTTAGATTTTGACTTTGAAGATGAGATTGATGAGCTGGAAGAAGGAGAAATTATTCCTGAAGACGTTCCTGAATGGAATCCTGACGATGAAGTATTGGGTGATGAGGAAGATGAAACAAATGAAATCATTATTCAGCAAATTCCCATCACCGATACATATGTGACGAAGGAACAAACTGTGATTAATATAGATGGTGTTAAAGCTGCTTTAAATATTGAATCACGAGATGAAGAGCCTGCCAGGGTGCTTACTGATGAAGAACAGCGAAAGCTATGGTTTAGGGCAGAGAAGAAGGATATAGAACTGAAGGAAAAGATGTTGGTGCCTAGTGCTGGAAAGCTATCCGGAAATATACTTAGATGGTTCTTTGATCGAGAACTGCAGCTGTTCATTATCAAGAGAAAAGGATGGCCTCCAGTATCTCTGGAGAAGATTGAAAGATTTCAACTCACTACCAAAGGTTGAGACAAAAGCATTGGCGTGGAAGGAGCTTATCAATATTAGAGACAATCCCTACGCTGAAACCATTGCTAAGATCATTAGAAGGGAAGGGAGGTCGAGGAAATTTGAGAGGCTCAATCCAAGAATTGGCAAAAGAGTGATGGACCATACTAGAATTGATCCTCTGACTGGTAGACCATGGATGAAGATTCAGTACAAACCAGTTAGAGGTTTAAAGAAAGTCCCTCTAAAGCCGATGCCACAGAATGTGTTGGGTAATCTCAATTGGTGGTACGTTGAAAGCGAGACCAGTGAAGCGGTAATGGAAGACCTAGAAGAACAGGTGATTCTTAGAGTGTATGATCCGTTGCACCTAGTTAATCTGTCAAAAGATGATCTTCTAGTGCTTCATGCTCACAAGATCTCGTGATGCGCATGTGGACCTTGAAGCCAAAAAGTATCAGAACGTGGTAAAGGTTTGTGTCGAACAAGGTCTGTATGCTGGTAGTATTTTAAATAGACCTTAGTACTTAATCAAAATGTAAATAGTTAGAAGCTATCGTCAAGGGGGAGTCTGTAGGGTACACCCTGTGTGACGATAGCAGTCTAAGTTGTGTCAGCATTTTGTAAGTCAATTTACGTAATATTGAATACCGACTAGTGTTTGATATATCTGTTTAGGTGTGTTTGATATTTATTGATTGTATGTTTGAACTTTATATAACGTATTACAAGAAGTTCAAACATCAGGTTCAAATGTGAAATTCGAATTTAGAGTACATTCGAATTTATAATGAAGGTAAATTCGAATTTGTCAAGTGGACAAATTCGAATGGGCCTTGGGCCTAGTTCGAGTTTGTCCTAAGACAAACTCGAAGTGGTCAGTATAATTAAGGATTAACTCGAATAATTATCAGACTTTTGCCGAATTTCGGAGAGTAATTTAGCAAAGGCGATCTCGAGTTTACTAGTATTCAGAGAGTGTTTTCGGAGAGAATCATCGTGTAGGTACGTTTGTAGTCTTTCGTATAACATCGTGGTAGTCTCCGTGTTCCGTGCGTGTGATCTTACCATCAATCCGCTAACGAGGATTCCGCACTCGTTGGACGGTGTCGCGTCTAGATAGATCCGTGAGTTGAAGACCTTACATAAAAGAATGAAACTCACGTAATAAATGAACAAACTCGAATGAAATAAGACCAATCTCGGTTAAAGAATAAAGTATCTCGAATGAATAATGTCCAATCTCAATTAATTCTTTCTCAAACTCGGTTGACTTATGTATAAACTCGAATGATAGTGAATCAAACTTGATCAACCAATGTTCAAACTCGATCAACAAAGGATTAAACTCAATCAATAAATGATAAAACTCGATCAATACTAGGCAAAACTCGATCAATGCTTGAAATTTTCATGTTGCCCGAGTTTAACGATAACCAATAAAATCAATTTCAAAGTCAGTCTTTTCAACAAAAAATTCAATTATTGATCTGAAATGAACAACGAATGTGCGGTTTTTACACAGAAACACTTTTTGTAAAGAAATTTTGTCTAATTTCATATTAAACTTCGAAAAATAGAGAAAAACTTGAAGAACATACTTTTTCAAAACAAAAATCAGTAAATTCCAGATTAAAACTTGTGTGTCTGGAATTAAAATCTGATACTTATATCAATCAATTCGTCTTTAAAAAAACGCTCCTTCGATCGAATTTTCAGAACAAATAATCCACTAAATCAAAAACCCTATGGGATTTTTAGATTTAAGAAAAAACGATGGAACAGTGTTCATGAAATGTCACTTTTCAGATTAAAAAATCACAAACATTTGGCCATATTTGGCTCTGATACCAATTGATAAATCAATATCAATAACACAATAATGCAATTCAACAATTAAGATCACAACAGACTGAAAGATTTCTATTAAGATGAGAGAAAAGTATTACATTCGGTTATTGCACATCAAAACTAGGTTTGACTTTCTGATAATATCCAGGCATGCATTCCTCCGTCTTGTGTACTGTCCCTCCAAACAGTACCATATATATCTATTTATACAAAATACAAGATTTGATTATTTACAATAAGCCCCCTAAACTATTATAATAAAATTGTTTTCATCAATATATATATATATGTTCCCAACAGTTTGAAAGGTGGTGGCATGATTCCATCTAAAAGGAGATTAATTGTTGACTTCGTGTCAGAAATTGAGCAAAGATTGAAAAGCCTAAGAAGCATAAGAAGATTTGAAATGAAGATGGGCTTAAAAGACTCAAGATGAATTACAGTTTATAAAAGGGGGAGATTGTTGGGATTTTATATTTTGGGTTTATGAATGTAATAGTGAAGGGGGTTTATTGTAAATATCTTAAACTTGTCTTTTTGTATAAATAGAAATAGGAATACTGTTATACGTACGTGATTGTACTGATTTGCATGGAATTACACACTAGTACGGATAGGTCAAATTGTTGTTTTGTTGTTCAAGAAACCGTATGTAAATTCTCTCTGATCCTTCAATCTAATCCTTCGGTTAGTTGTGAATCTTATTGTGTTCTTAACTGTTTAAGTCATACTTGATTATGATATTGAAATAACAGACTATGTTGAAGGGTTATATCAGAATCTGTTTAGTATAGGTCAACTTTGCTACAAATGTGAAGACCTTCCCTTACGGGGCAGTCCTCAGAGTCTAGGTCCCATAAATTTCAATACGATATCAATCATACTAAGATAGGGTAATTAATTGCGGAATTAAAAATTACATGTACATACAGATTAGGATTTAAGTTATACAGATTACATATTTCAAATTAAATTAATAAAAGGGTACCATCTAATCTAATCATTACATCATAAAATAATATCAAATCTACCCAAAACCACAACATTTGCTGTCTTCCAATCAGTACCGAAAGGTTTTGTTGTGTAGTGGTCTATGATACTTCTGTCTTGATCGTTAATAGACCTAAGAGCTAGGTCCAGCAGGTGACTTTCCTTTGCTTTTTCCTGTAAAATTATAATGTAGCAACTGTAAGCAATGCTTAGTGAGTTTATAGATTTTCAAATTAAACATGCATGTCAAGCGGATCATCAGTCTAGCGTGATATGTCTTGGCTGCCGCTACAGCCCTCATGATTGAGATATAGAATTCATAGAATCGGAAGATGCTCAGGCCACACTCACGCTTAAATTGTGGGGATCAGCCACATACTGGGCTAGCTACCATTAAGTCAATATGGCGGAACATCGGAGGTCATTACCAAGTCCATAAGAACTGGTGAAATAGCCAGGTCTAGAACAATAGACCATCAAGGCTAATCAAGCTGAATAAATCTATCAAGTGTCTGATCAATAGTGAAAGCTTAAGTCATAGAAGTCATGAATTCAATGAATCATAAAGCAATATCTGAAGAAGTCTTAAATGCAACATGAAATGATAATCAAATAGCTATCATGATCCACTGGGCAACACCGAACCATGGTGTGCACAGGTCTCAATCCAGCTGATACAATGAATGTCAATAAATCTAACATCAACAATATATCTCAACCGGAAAGTCAACATGTTAAATCTGAATATCTATAACTCACAGATCTGGGGTCTTTATCAAACAGATGTAAAAATCTGCCACCTGAGTTATCTCAGGATTTTATCTTTGTCAATTCGTGTTCTTTGTCAAACCAACTCTTTGACCCGCTTTTAAGTTTTTAAGTCTTTAAATCAATGTTCAGATTGTTAACTGAACCTGTCCAGAATCATATCATATCAAATCATGTTAATACCATCATCTTTTATTTTTTAAAGTCTTTTATTTCATCTGATTCTGATAACAGATAAATCATTGATCATTTTGTCAGTTCTTTTCCTTGTTTCTTTGGAATTCTCAAAAGATCTTTATAATTATGTTTGTAATCATCTTACTTTATTGATCTTTAAACATTATAATTATTTTAAAATATCAAAAATCATTATTTGATTTCGGACCATCCGGATTCGGATCATCCGGATTCGGATCAATCCAAACCGAAATGGCTAACCGGATTCGGACCCAATGATCATCCGAATTAGGATCAAAATAGAAATGGAACCATCCGAAATTAGCCTAATCCGAAGTGAGATCCGAATTAGACTCATCCGAATTCAAGATGGGATCCGAATTGGGCACATCATCCGGATTGGCTTCAACCGAAATGGAGCATCTCATCCGAATTCGGGTTCAACCGAATTCGGACCTCACATCTTCATAATTTCCAGAAAATATTCTTCATGTTTTTATATATATTCATACGGATTTTACCATTTTTACTCTAACAATTCATTTTAGTCACATGCAATGTAATATAAAGTTGTGTTAACATTATTTGAGTATTTTTATATAATTTCTTTGATCAAAAACATCTTAATTTAATCAAGATCATCCAAAAATATGAAATTTTTTCAAGAACACTATTTTGTCAAAATTTCCGATTTCTTCCATATTTTGGATGATCTAACCCAAAATTTTTTTGTTTCTATAACTTCAATTAACTAAATTTCATCATAATATACTAATTTCATATACATGCAACACCTAAATTTCACACTTTAATTCTTTGGTTTCGGTTTCTCATAAAACCGAACCAAACAATCAAATTATGTAAATTTTAAGTAAATTTACCTCAAATTTTGCAGATTCTTGTTAATTGTTGCTAATTGTAACTCTTCCTTGTCTTAATTCTTGAATTAATTGCAAAATTGATGGATTTCTTGAATTATTTTGGACTTAACCGGATGTATAGAGAGAGAGAGTAGAGAGAGAAAGAGATTTAGGTGATAATGATCTTAATGGATCATTATTTCAGTTTTTATATTTTAATTCAATTTAACCCACTTAACTTTTGTATCATACATCTTTTTATCTTAATCATCTTTTTATTTTACTCATTTTAATTATATCATAAATATAATTTAAAATCATATTTACTTAATAAATTTTCATTCTTAATTAATATTTGCAATATAAATAATATAACAAAATTATATTATTATCTCAAAATTAAACATTACATGATCGGCTAAAAGTTAGGTTGTTACAGAATGTGCTCCACCACGCACAAACTTCGTCCCCGAAGTTAGCTATGTTCGAACAGACTTGGATACGTAGCTTTCATAACATCACTCGATTCCCAAGACTGATGCGAACCTTTGTGGTGTTTCCACTGGACGAGCACCATCTGTATCTCTTTATTTCTAAGCTTCTTGGTCTTCGAGTCCAGAATACATTCTGACTCTTCAATCACTCTAAGCTTCTCATCAATTTGCAGATTAACGTGTGGTATCTGAACTTCTCTTTCATCGACTAAACTCTTTCTCAAGTGACTAACATGGAATACAGGATGTATTCCAGATAAGTCCACTGGCAGTTCAAGACGATAAGATTATTTTCCTATCTTTTCAACAATCTTGAACGGACCGATGATTCTTGGTGCTAACTTGTTTCTCTTTATAAATCGAACCACATTTTTCATTGGAGATACTTTCAGCATCACCCAATCGTTAACTGCAAAGCTTATGGATCTGTGTCGATTATCATAATATGACTTCTGCCTGCTTTGAGCTTCAAGAATTTTCCTTCTGACAAGTTGAATCTTCTCATGAGTCAACTGTAGAAGGGCAGGACCCGCTATTGGCGATTCGCCTGTTTCACGCCAACAAGTAGGAGTTCTGCACTTTCTTCCATAAAAAGCTTCAAAAGGAGCCATCTTGATTGTTGAATGATAACTGTTATTATATGAGAATTCGACCAAAGGCAAGTGGTCATCCCAGTTACCACCTAGATCAAGAACGCAAGCACGAAGCATATATTCGAGAGTAAGGATAGTACGCTCACTCTGGCCATCTGCACTAAGATGATAAGCAGTACTCATAGAGATCCGAGTACCCATCCCGTCTACTATCACGATCAGATACGATAGATTTCGGCACACCGTGACGAGAAATTATTTCTGTGATACACAACTGTGCCAATCTATCAAGGGAGTACGTCTCTTTCATCGGTATGAAGTGAGCTGACTTCATTAATCGGTCCACGACTACCCAGATGGAGTCGTTCTGTCTTTTGGTTTTCGGCAGCTTCGTGATGAAATCCATAGTTATATGCTCCCACTTCCACTCAGGAACTGGCAGTGGTTGCATATCCCCGAAGGGTTTCTGATGTTCTGCCTTTACCATTTGACAGACTCTGCAGCTTTCAACACATTTACCGATGTCTTTCTTCATTCCTGGCCACCAGTAATCAGCTTTCAGATCAAAGTACATCTTTGAGCTGCCAGGATGAATAGATAATTTGGACTGATGAGCTTCAGATAGAAGAGTGCTGCGAATTGAACCATACTTAGGAACCCAGATTCGGTTTCCCTTGAGACAGTGAAGTCCCAAATGATTCAAAGTTAGAAATTGTAATTGCCCTTTAAGATTTTCAGAACTGATATTCTCTTCTTTCAGTGCTTCAGCTTGAGCAACTCGGATGTCTTTAATAAGATCAGAAGAGAATATAACCGGAGTTAGGGCATAGCAGCACTTTTCTGGATAAACTTTTCTACTCAAAGCATCCGCGACTACATTAGCTTTGCCGGGATGATATAGGATCTCGCAATCATAGTCCTTGATAAGCTCCAAGGACCGACGCTGTTTCATATTTAGATCCTTTTGAGTAAAGAGATGTTTGAGACTCTTATGATCGGTGTAAAGCTGACACCGAGTCCCATAAAGATAATGACGCCAGATTTTTAGAGCAAAGGTAACGGCAGCCAACTCAAGATCATGAGTCGGTGCACTTTTCTCGTAGTCTTTTAATTGCCTTGAAGCATAGGCAATGACTTTTCCCCTTTGCATTAGAACACATCCTACGCCAATACCAGATGCGTCGCTGTAAACGACAAAATCATCATTGCCTTCTGGTAAGGCTAGGATCGGCGCTTGAATAAGCTTTTGCTTTAAAGTTTCAAATGCCTCTTGCTGTTTATCAGCCCACACGAAAGGTGTATTCTTTCGTGTTAACATCGTAAGTGGCATAGCAATCTTCGAGAAGTCCTTAATGAATCGCCGGTAGTAACCCGCCAATCCAAGGAAACTTCTGATTTCGGAGGCATTGCGAGGCGTTTGCCATTTTTTAACGGCCTCGACTTTAGACGGATCAACGGAAATACCTTCTCCAGAAACAACATGGCCAAGGAATTGAATCTATAAAAATCAAAGTAGAAATACAAGTTCTGATGTAAATCAAAGAATACTTAGGAAATAGCTCAAGACATATATAATAGAAATTATACCTGTCTGAGCCAAAATTCGCACTTAGAGAATTTTGCGTAGAGTCTTTCTTTTCTTAATAACTCTAGCAATTGCCGCATATGAATAGAATGATCAGCCTCCGTTTTGGAGTAAATTTGAATATCGTCTATGAATACGATAACTGATTTATCCAACATAGGTCTGCACACGCGATTCATGAGATCCATGAACGCCGCTGGTGCAATTGTCAATCCAAACGGCATTACAAGAAATTCGTAATGACCGTATCTTGTTCGGAAGGATGTCTTTGGAACATCCTCATCTCTGACATTTAAGTGATGATACCCAGAACGAAGATCGATTTTCGAAAAGTAGCTGGCTCCTTGTAGCTGATCAAACAGATCATCGATTCTGGGCAGCGGATACTTATTCTTTATTGTAACCTTGTTCAACTCGCGGTAATCAATGCACATTCGAAAAGTTCCGTCTTTCTTCTTAACGAATAAGACAGGTGCACCCCACAGAGATGAACTCGGTCGGATAAAACCCTTCTCTAACAGCTCTTGCAACTGTTTTGACATTTCCTGCATTTCTGCAGGTGCAAGTCTGTAAGGAGCTTTGGCAATAGGAGCCACACAAGGAACCAAGTCAATACCGAACTCAACTTGACGTTCCGGTGGCACTCCAGAAATATCATCAGGAAATACGTCTGGGAACTCACAGACGATTGGGATACCAGATAAAGATTTCTTTTGGGCTTCAGAGTTAGATTCAGATGAGACATAGCATACGTAAGATTTGTGACCCTTAGATAAGTACTTATGCGCTTTTTCAACAGAAATGAAGCAGTGATCACCTTTTCGCTTCTCGCCTTTGATTTCCAATACTCGGCCGTCTGAAGACCTAATTCTGATGATTCGCCGATTGCATACGATCGTAGCCTCGTTATTCATTAGCCATGTCCATGCCGATAATGACGTCGAACTCTTTCAACGGAATCGGGATAAGGTCGAGGTTGAATACGATGTTGTTGACAAGTAGAGTGCACTTTCGATAGACAGAATCATCCATAACATAGTTGTTACTGGCTGTCTCAATATCAAGTATAACAGGAAGCTTTGACGGGGATTTAGATAGTCTCGATGCAAAAGAAGTCGATATAAAGGAACGACTCGCGCCGGAATCAAATAACACTCGGGCAGGAATGGAATTAAGTAAAAACATACCCGTAACTACATCAGGGGTTTCCTTTGCTTCTTCAGCCGTTATCTGAAACGCACGTGTCCTTGCTGTCGGAGTTGCAGCAGAACTTTTCACTGTAGACCCTCCAGCCGATGATTGTGATTGAAATCGTTGCCCGCTTCGACACTGGTACATAAAATGTCCTCTTTTCCCGCACTTTGCACATCCTCGTCCCTGCTGTGGACATTCTTCACTGCTATGACCGATCATGTTGCACGTAAAACAAGTAACATCCTCTAGATTGCACAACCCCATGTGTGACTTTCTGCATCGCTTGCAGAATCATGGCTCGTTCGTAAGGGAATAAACTTGAGCTTTCGGCTGTGAACTATGCTGACGGGATTGCTAAGATTGTGACTTATTTGGCTTAAAGAATCTGCAAAATCGCTGTTTCTTCGGAGGAGATGGACATGTCGGGTTAGTAGACGGAGCATAGAGCTGATCACCGTACTCTAAATAACCTCGCTCGATCTGTCTAGCTGCTTCTACCATTTCCAAGTAACTTTTGTATTTGATCGCGCTCATCGGATGTCGATATTTAGGGTTAAGTCCTACGCGAAACCTATTCATCTTTCTCTCCTCGGTAGCTACTTGATACGAAGAATAGCCGCATAACCTCGAGAATTCATGGTCGTATTCATCAACTGTCTTTGTTCCTTGAATCAGCTGCATCAGTTGAACCTCCATCTTATCTTGTTGGTCGATCGGACAATATTTTGCATTGAACATATCTAGGAACTGGTTCCACTCTAGAGTTTGAACAATTTCTTCACCGTATATGCTTCTCTGGGTTTTCCACCATGCACGAGCTGCACCGACGAACTAAGCGGATGCATAGCTTACTTTCTTGGAGTCTAAGCAATCAGAAATCCTAAAGATTTCTTCAGTGTGGCTAATCCAATCCATCGCCTGAATCGGATTAACTGTTCCTTCAAAATTCAATGCACCACTAGCTTTGAAATCTTTAAACTTGCAACCTTTTGGCTGAGCAATTTGGGTTTCAGGATTTGTGTTATCAGAATCAGATTCGTCATTATTCTGGACTTGTTTATCTTTTCTCTTATTTTTCTTATCTTCACGTATTTTAGCTTCGGCCTCATCTCTGGCCTGAAATTGTTCTTGCATTGTCTTATTTTGTTGCTCAGAGTGTTGGGCTAAAAGTTGTTGCATCATTTCAAGCATCTGTTGTGGGGTCATATTGTTTGGTATGTCACCTGATCCTGATCCTGACATCTTAATCTGAAAATTAAAATCATTTAACTATCAGTTAATAGACATAGATCTATGTACCCTTTTTCCCATCCTAATAGTCTGTACATCCTATCTCAGTTCAAACCACGTAATTGATTGATACATATGTATTGCTTCAGTTTGAGACCAAGTATACTCACGTAATACTTGATTCACTCAAACTATGGTCTCTGATACCATCCTGTTAAGACCTTCCCTTACGGGGCAGTCCTCAGAGTCTAGGTCCCATAAATTTCAATATGATATCAATCATACTAAGATAGGGTAATTAATTGCGCAATTAAAAATTACATGTACATACAGATTAGGATTTAAGTTATACAGATTACATATTTCAAATTAAAGTTATAAAAGGGTACCATCTAATCTAATCATTACATCATAAAATAATATCAAATCTACCCAAAACCACAACATTTGTTGTCTTCCAATCAGTACCGAAAGGTTTTGTTGTGTAGTGGTCTATGATATTTCTGTCTTGATCGTTAATAGACCTAAGAGCTAGGTCCAGCAGGTGACTTTCCTTTGCTTTTTCCTGTAAAATTATAATGTAGCAACTGTAAGCAATGCTTAGTGAGTTTATAGATTTTCAAATTAAACATGCATGTTAAGCGGATCATCAGTCTAGCGTGATATGTCTTGGCTACCGCTACAGCCCTCATGATTGAGATATAGAATTCATAGAATCGGATGATGCTCAGGCCACACTCACGCTTAAATCGTGGGGATCAGCCACATACTGGGCTAGCTACCATTAAGTCAATATGGCGGAACATCGGAGGTCATTACCAAGTCCATAAGAACTGGTGAAATAGCCAGGTCTAGAACAATAGACCATCAAGGCTAATCAAGCTGAATAAATCTATCAAGTGTCTGATCAATAGTGAAAGCTTAAGTCATAGAAGTCATGATAGCAATGAATCATAAAGCAATATCTGAAGAAGTCTTAAATGCAACATGAAATGATAATCAAATAGCTATCATGATCCACTGGGCAACACCGAACCATGGTGTGCACAGGTCTCAATCCAGCTGATACAATGAATGTCAATAAATCTAACATCAACAATATATCTCAACCGGAAAGTCAACATGTTAAATCTGAATATCTATAACTCACAGATCTGGGGTCTTTATCAAACAGATGTAAAAATCTGCCACCTGAGTTATCTCAGGATTTTATCTTTGTCAAATCTTGTTCTTTGTCAAACCAAGTCTTTGACCCGCTTTTAAGTCTTTAAGTCTTTAAATCAATGTTCAGATTGTTAACTGAACCTGTCCGGAATCATATCATATCAAATCATGTTAATACCATCATCTTTTATCTTTTAAAGTCTTTTATTTCATCTGATTCTGATAACAGATAAATCATTGATCATTTTGTCAGTTCTTTTCCTTGTTTCTTTGGAATTCTCAAAAGATCTTTATAATTATGTTTGTAATCATCTTACTTTATTGATCTTTAAACATTATAATTATTTTAAAATATCAAAAATCATTATTTGATTTCGGACCATCCGGATTCGGATCATCCGGATTCGGATCAATCCGAACCGAAATGGCCAACCGGATTCGGACCCAATGATCATCCGAATTAGGATCAAAATAGAAATGGAACCATCCGAAATTAGCCTAATCCTAAGTGAGATCCGAATTAGACTCATCCGAATTCAAGATGGGATCCGAATTGGGCACATCATCCGGATTGGCTTCAACCGAAATGGAGCATCTCATCCGAATTCGGGTTCAACCGAATTCGGACCTCACATCTTCATAATTTCCAGAAAATATTCTTCATGTTCTTATATATATTCATACAGATTTTACCATTTTTACTCTAAAAATTCATTTTAGTCACATGCAATGTAATATAAAGTTGTGTTAACATTATTTGAGTATTTTTATATAATTTCTTTGATCAAAAACATCTTAATTTAATCAAGATCATCCAAAAATATGAAATTTTGTCAAGAACACTATTTTGTCAAAATTTCCGATTTCTTCCATATTTTGGATGATCTAACTCAAAATTTTTTTGTTTCTATAACTTCTATTAACTAAATTTCATCATAATATACTAATTTCATATACATGCAACACCTAAATTTCACACTTTAATTCTTTGGTTTCGGTTTCTCATAAAACCAAACCAAACAATCAAAATATGTAAATTTTAAGTAAATTTACCTCTAATTTTTCAGATTCTTATTGATTGTTGCTAATTGTAACTCTTCCTTGTCTTAATTCTTGAATTAATTGCAAAATTGATGGATTTCTTGAATTATTTTGGACTTAACCGGATGTATAGAGAGAGAGTAGAGAGAGAAAGAGATTTAGGTGATAATGATCTTAATGGATCATTATTTCAGTTTTTATATTTTAATTCAATTTAACCCACTTAACTTTTGTATCATACATCTTTTAATCTTAATCATCTTTTTATTTTACTCATTTTAATTATATCATAAATATAATTTAAAATCATATTTACTTAATAAATTTTCATTCTTAATTAATATTTGCAATATAAATAATATAACAAAATTATATTATTATCTCAAAATTAAACATTACATGATCGGCTAAAAGTTAGGTTGTTACAACAAAGGTCTAGAAATGACATTTAGGGCTAAAAGTTGTGGCGTGAAGAGAGATGATGGAAAAAAAATCCTATCATGTTCCCATAACTCAAACCTCTACACCATCGATGTGGCAAAGCTGATAGTCAAGGATAGCATATGCATGTTGTCAAAAGCGTCCCCAAAAGACTCATGGCTATGGCATAAATGGCTATCTCATCTGAATTTCGACAACATGAACAAGTTGGCATCTAAACATCTGGTTAAGGGTCTCCCAAAATTATGGTACGCAAAGGATCATCTATGTGGATCGTGTGAGAAGGGCAAAATAAAAAGATCTTCTCACAAACCGAAACCCGAACCATATACGAAGAGAGTATTGGAGCTGCTACATATGGACTTATGCAGTCATATGCGTACACAAAGCATTAAAGGTAAATTCTATGTGTTGGTTATCATGGATGATTACTCACAATATACCTGGGTTCGGTTCCTGCGATCCAAGGACGAGACTACTCAAGAAATCATCAACTTCATTAAGAGCGTCGAGACCCAGCAGCATTTGTCATAATAAATCAGCTCTGACAACGACAAAGAGTTCAAAAAATCAGTAGGATCCAAAGGCATCCACCATCAATACTCAGATGCCCGAACGCCTTAACAAAATGGAATAACTGAAAGACGAAACCGTACACTTGTAGAGGCCGCTAGTACCATGCTCAACTACTTGCTACACACAGAACCATTTTATCATTCACAAGCGCTTCAATAAAACCCCTTTATCAACTATATCTAAAATAAGTTCCTTATATAAAATACTTACGAGTTTTTGGTTGCAGGTGCTACATGTTAAACGATAAATATAACCTTGAGAAGTTCAACAAGAAAACAGACGAGGTGATTTTTATTAGATGTTCATCCAATTCAAATGCATATCGTGTGTACAACACTCATACCACGACATTCAGCGGGAGTGTGAGCATCACATTTAATGAAATGGCTGAACTGGCTCCTGAAGTTGATCAATCAGGACCACGAATTACTCCTATACCGGAAGATTCTTCTACCTCAACTTCTTTTTCTTCTTAGGATTTAATAAATTTATTTGATCCATTTTATATTGAATTATTTGGTGCTATTGTAAATTCTTCTTCTGTTTCAACTCCTGTAGATAATACAAATTCTTCAGAATTGATAGTTCCACCATCTCCATCATCATTACCATCATCATCTTCCACAAATGCACCAACTGTTGAGACTACTCATATCATACCCTCCCACATCGTACCGAATCCCCTTATAAGACCTAACCGAATCTGAATTGGAACTAATGTTGCTTTCACCTGAAACCATCAAACAAAACACAACCTCCATCCCCTCACTAGCAACTGACTTAACTTCACGTTCTCCCCTACCACACGAAAAGAGATGGACCCGGGATCACCCAACCGAACAAATCATTGGTGATCTGACAACTGGTGTTCCAACTCGAAGGGCATCAGCTAATGAATGCCTCTTTACGTCATTCCTTAGTGTGATAGAGCCCGTTCATGTGGTTGAAGCTTTGAAAGACCCTAATTAGATGGTGGTTATGCAAGAAGAGTTCAACCAGTTTGAATAGCTAAGGGTTTGGCGGTTAGTAACCAAGCCTAAAGGACAAGCTCTCATCAAGATAAAATGGATCTTCAAGAACAAGCGAGAGGTGTAGTGGACACAACGTTGTTCACTAAAAGTGAAGGCCCACATATAATGTTAGTCTAAATTTATGTGGATGATATTATATTCGGCTCTACGGACCCTAAGTGCCGATGAAGTCCATCCGATGCCTCAAGAAAGTGCCGATGAAGTCAGTCCGATGCCTCAAGAAAGTGCCGATGAAGTCATTGCCACAGGATGTACTGAAAAACATGAAGTGGTGGTATGTTGACAACGAGACGGCGGAAGCAGTGATGGAGGACTACGATGACAAAGTGATTTTGAAAGTATATGATCCACTGCATCTGATAAACTTATCTAAGGATGACCTGAGAAAGCTTCACGATCAGCTGATCATCTTTCATGAAGGCTGGAGATCAGAAGGCAGGAAGTTCCAGAAGGTAGTTAGAGTTTGTATAGATCAGGGATTGTATGCTGGTAGTAGTTTATATAGCTCAAGTACTTAGACGAAATATATAGTTAGAAGCTATCGTCAAGGGGGAGTCTGTTAGTGCATCCTGTGTGACGATAGCAGTCTAAGTATAGACAGCATTTTGTAATAGTCAATTTATTCGTTATTGCATATTAATACGTGTTTGATATATGTTTAATAATGTATGTTTGATATTGATTGTATGTATGTTTGAACTTGGTGTAATAGATGTGTTACAATAAGTTCAAACATAAGTTCAAAGATAAGTTCAAAGGTAAGTTCAAAGTAACTGGTTCGAACTTATAGAGGACAAGTTCGAAGGGCCTTGGGCTTATTCGAACTTGTCCTGGGCAAGTTCGAACCAGGTGTTATAATTAAGGGTTAATTTGTTTTAATTAACAACTTTTGAAGAATTCGATATTGGATTAGTGCAGAGGCGATCTCGAACTTGCAAGGTGTTTGAGAGTTTGTTCTTGGAGAGAATCACGTGTCGGGGCGTTCTATTGTTCGTCTATCATCGTGTGTGTCTCCGGTTTTCGTGTGCGTGGTCTATCCGTCAAGCCGCTAACGAGGATTCCACACTCGTTGGACGGCGTCGCGTCAAGATAGGATCCCTAGGAAGGCGACCTTACAAGTGGTATCAAAGCCATTAGGGTGTTTTTGGTGTTCTTCGTGTTCACAAGCAACATCTGTGGTTTCTTGGCGTTTTTGGACGGAAAAATCACCTTTTGGTTAATCTTTCGAGGTTTACAAGCAAGATAACGGGGAAAAGTTCATATTAGTTCAACATTTTGGTCGAAATCATAGTTTTTAGTCTTAAAAACCTTGGTTTAAACTGAATAGTTGAAAAAAAATCGAACTTTTGGCCGTTTTTCGAACTTGCGGCGCTCGAACATAGGGGGTATTAGGGTTTGTTCGAATTTGTCAGAAATTCGAATTTGTCAGAAAATACGCTCCTCTCGAATTTATTTTAGGGTTTCATTCGAATTTGGCTGAGATTCGAATTTGCTAGCATTCGAATTTGTCAAATTTCGAACTTGTCAGGAACCTCGAATTTGTCATATTTTTGAATTTGTAGAATTCGAACTTACTGAATTTGGAATTTAATTTCAAAAGAATTTATTATTAAACTAATTCTAACTTACTCAAGTTCAAAAGAGTTAATCTTAAATTAATTTCAAATTAAATCAATTAAGTTCGAATTTAAAAAGTTTAGAAACGATGACTAGTTTGCAAAAGTTTATTGAAATGGATCACGAAGTTGGTAAGGCAAATTCACCACCCAAGCTGATGAGGTTGGAAGATTATTACTGGTGGAAGGATAGGTTTGCTGATTTCGCTCGTTTCAATGACATGAGATGTGGATCTGTATCGACGAAGGATACATTCCGCCTACTCACGAGGTCGTTAGAGAGTCCTTACATATCAGAAGATGAAGGATGATGACAAGAAACTATATGAGGCTGAGAACCGAGCGTTTTCTATCATTCGCATGGAACTACCCCAGGAGATTCTACACACATTCAGGAATCATCGTGCAGTGAAAGAGTTTTGGGATGCAGTCGAGAAACGGTGTGAGGGAAATCCGAGGGTTAGAAAAGGAAGAACCGAGATGCTTAAGCAGCAGTTCGCAATTTTCAAGGAATTGAAAAACGAAAAGCTGGATGAGACTATCACTAGGTTTTATCACTTATTGACAGAGTTAGATAATCACAATGTCGAGTATCGTGAATTAGAGAAGATTGAGAAATTTCTTGATGCTTTACCAGCGAAATGGGAGATGTACGTAGAGCTCATAAAGCATGATGAAGACAAATTCGAAACTCTTACTCTCGAAGGGGTCATTGGAACGCTGAGGGCTTATAACTTTCAGTTGCTCAAGAAGGAACGGGAATATGACCAAGTCCAAGATCCGGACATGTATTTTGGAAAGTCCAAACCTTCAGTCGCGAGTGAACTAAAAACAGCTACAACATTCTACACGGGCGAAGCGTCGACTCTAGTGGAAGTAGAAGACTCAGGTAGCCGGGCTTTCTTAGGGTATTCTAAACCGGAAGAGAAACCGACTCAATCAACATCTACTTCTCAACAATACACAAAGATGCCTATGAGTGCACAATCAGCCGAATCTCATCTGAATCTTTTGGCTTCGTTTGTTGCAGCATCTGGAAATTGTGTACAGGGTAAAATTAACGATCCTGCGTTATGGGAAGAGGACTATGATCAGGTGGATCCTGATGATTTGGAAGAAATGGATCTTCAATGGCAACTGGCCATGGTGACTCAGAGGGTCAAGAGATTCATAAAACGGACAGGCAGAAATCTGAACATTAGCAACAATAAGATTGGGTTCGACAAATCCAATGTTAAGTGCTATAACTGCCAGGGGTTTTGACATTTTGCTAGAGAGTGTCAAAGACCCAAAGTTGAAAACTACCAGAATCAATCTCAGGGAAGATATCAGCCTGGTAGTTCGGGTAATCAAGCGAACATCGCTGGTCTATTAACCAACGTATCATCGGACAGACAGCTTGATGGGACGTACGATTGGAGTTCACATCTAGAGTCTAATGCTAGAGCCTTCATGGCTGAAGTAACAGAGACTGGGGATGTAGGTGCAGAGGAAGTAACAGAGGACAGAGAACAGAATGATACAAGTCCTGTGTTGGTGGAAAAGTCAGAGAATCAGACAATTCTAGAGTTTGCTGTGTAGATGGCTGACGTGGAATCTGATCATACAAAGGTAATTCTGAACTTTTCTACGTACCGTGATTTATGTGTTTTATGTGCTACTTCTAATGATAGATTGAATTTAGTGCTAGAAATACTTAGTAATTTAACTGCTCAAATTGAATCCTTAAAATCAGATAATGCTAGCCTCTTAGATATAAAAGAAGATCTTAGGAATAAGCTAAAAGCATATGCTCAAGATGTAATAGTTTTAAAAGGCAAACTAAGTGAGCAGTGTGTCAGGATAGAACTAATGTATGAGCATATTGAGGCTTTAACCAAGCAACTAACTATTAAAGAGGTAGAGCTAGCTGAAGCAAAGGTTAAGGTTCTAGAGGTAAATAGTAAGTTAGAAAAGTTCTGGAACTCTTCACTGAATCTAGGGAAAATCTTAGATGCACAACGTCAATCTAAGAAACCAGTAGGTTTAGTTATAAAGAGAGTCCTCCACCTTTTAATGATAACTATGTGCCTCAACCTCAGGATAAAACTGATAAATAAGTTGAGTCAGAGGTAGCAGCTGAAACTGTAGCTGAATCTGATAAGGATAAAGCAACTAAGGTGACTAATACCAGTGCCACGATTAAGAAAGTCAAATTTGTGTAGTCTTCTAGTGATAAAATTCTAGGAGAAGCTAGACCTGACTTTAATAATCAGAAAGAAGACATAGTCACTGTAGTTGAGAAGAAAGAACATGACACTAGTGAGACACCAAAGTCAAAGGGCACTCATAAGAAGTCTACTGATAAAATGTATTGTTTTAGATGTCATGAAAGGGGACATGTTGCATCTAGCTGTCCATATAGGAAGGTAGAATCTACACCTAATGTTGGAAAGCCTGAACAACATAAACCCTCACCAAGTGTAGCAAGCACAAGTGGTTCTCAAAACACTGAGAAGATTTTGCATGCCACACCAAAGACTGCTGTTAGACAAATACATGTGTCAGGTAGACCAAATGAAGTGGTTAGGACTAATTCACCGAATAGAGTCCCTAATCAATATAGGTCGGGACCTCAACAAGTCTATAAGAGTACAACACCTAGAAGAGCTCCTGTAAGACATCAGACACCAGGTAGGGCCCAGGCATATCAATATGAAATGCCATATAATAGAAATTATTCAAGGGCTCAAAAGCAAATGCCTAACCAAATGCCAAGAGTGAATTTAAATCACTCTGCACCATAATAGGTTCTCAATCAAACACCCAAGTCACCTGAAAGGAGAGATGGGTTTTTGAAGGAGTTCAAGAATGTGGATGAGAACGGTATTACCAAGTCAGTCATGGCTTGGGTTCCCTGTGATAACTAACTTGTTTTCTTTCATGTGCAGTAGTTAACTACAGGTCTCAACAACAAGTGGTTCATCGACAGCGGTTGCTCTAGGCACATGACTGGGGAAAGAAATCTACTCACAGACTTCAAGGGAGGGAACAAGGGTTTTGTATCATTTGCCGGGAACAAAGGAGGAAATATCACTGGAACAGGAGTGATTACTAATGGGACTATCACACTTGATCAAGTATATCACGTTGATAGACTTGCTCATAATCTCATTAGTGTCTCTCAGATCTGTGATAAGAAGAATTCAGTGTTGTTTACTAATACTGAAGCGTTAGTGTTGAAGCCAGGATTCAAAATTCCTAAAGAGTGGATTATGATGAGAGCCCAAAGGAAGAATGATTTGTACATGCTAGACATGAACATCTCCGATTCATCGATGGGAATGATCAGTCTTTTGTCCAAAGCTTCAGAGACCGAATCAGTCTTATGGCACAGGCGCATGGCACACTTGCACCTGAGGAAAATGAACTACATCACTAAACATGGACTGGTGCAAGGTGTCCCAATGAAGAGTTTTCAGTTTGAAGAAAAGTGTGTACCATGCAAGAAAGGCAAACAACACAAGAAGTCACACAAGTCAAAGACTCAGAACTCTATAGCTTCCACTTTCGATTTGTTGCATATGGACCTATTCGGACATATCAACAAAAGGATTATAGGTGGTAGTTAGTACTGTTTAGTTATCACTAATGATTACTCATGATTTTCATGGGTTTTCTTTTTAGGTACAAAGGACGAGACAGCTGCAAAGTTGATTGGGTTCTTAGACCAAGTCGAAAACTCCTATGGGACGAGGGTAAAGCGTATCAGGAGTGATAATGGAACAGAGTTTAAAAACACAGTAATTGGTGTATATTGCCTATCTAAAGGCATAGTGCATCAATTTAGTTCACCTTATGAGCCACAACAAAATGGGGTGGCAGAACGGAAAAACAGGACCTTTATTGAGGCAGCAAGGACCATGCTCTCGGATTCAAGGCTTCCTACCATGTTTTGGGGGGAGGCAGTGAATACCGCTTGTCATGTTTTAAATCGGGTCCTTATTGTCAAATCATTAAACAAAACCTGTTATGAAGTTCTGAATAAAAGGCCACCAAATTTAACTGGCTTCGAATCGTTTGGGGTACCGTGTACATTAATGAAAACAAAACATCAACCTAAGTTTGGTGAAAAGGCTGACGAAGGTTATTTCCTAGGTTATGTGCCTAACTAACCAAACAAATGGGTTTTTAACAAAACAAACGGTACGGTAGAAATTGTGTATAACATTGATGTAAAACGTTATACACATGAACTCGAAACTGGTCCGGAATGGATATTTGATTATGACAAATTGTTTGAATCATTTAACATTCCTTTGGATGGAAATGCAGGTACAATTGAAAATGACTTATCGTCATTAAATTCTGAATGACGACGGTCAAGGTTTCTTAAAGACGAGCATTCCATCATCTTCTGAGCCTACAACGACAGAAGATGGGTCTCCAGCGGAGAATGACTCTAAGTTACCTACAAACGAGAATCAGACTACTAATTCTAACTCCGAAGATAGTGATCATGAGGAAGAGAATGTTGCGTCTAAAGTCGTTCTCCCGTTAGGTGAAATAGGATCAAACTTAGGAGATAATCTTAGGGTCGATGAGATTGAAACATCTAGAATAAATAAGGATCATCCGGTTGAGAGCATCATAGGAAATTCGAATGCTGGTGTGAGAACTAGGAGTAGTTTGAATAATAACACAATGCTGTTGTCAATGATTAATGACTCCGAGGCTTTTCACACTTGCCTTTATTCGTGTTTTATCTCACAAGTAGAGCCGAAGAATGTGCAAATGGCACTGAAAGACAACTCTTGGGTTGAAGCGATGCAAGAAGAAATGTCACAATTCAGAAAGCTTGAAGTGTGGGAGTTAGTGTCGTTAGCTCGAGGAGAAGTTGCAATAGGAACCAAGTGGGTTTTTAAGTGCAAGAGAGATGATCGGGGTATTGTAACTCACAACCAGGCAACGCTTGTCGTAAAGGGATTCAATCAAGAAGAGGGAATCGATTACAACGAGGTGTTTGCACCAGTGGCAAGGCTTGACGCAATCCGTTTGTTTCTGGCCTTTGCATCCTTTAAAGGATTTAAAGTCTATCAACTTGATGTAAAGAGTGCCTTTTTGTATGGAAAGGTGAAGGAGCTGGTGTACGTTGAACAACCGCCCGGGTTTACAGATCCAAAGTATCCAGACAGAGTGTATTGTCTTCATAAGGCTCTGTATGGACTGTATCAGGCACCCAGGGCATGGTATGAGACTCTATCAACTCATCTTTTGGACAACGGGTTTGAACGAGGGAGAATTGATAGTACATTGTTTGTGAAGAGAAAGGGTGAACATTTTATCTTGGTACAAGTGTGCGCGGATGACATCATTTTCGGGTCATCTGACGAACAGATGTGCAAAGATTTCGAGAAGGTGATGAAGTAAAAGTTTGAGATGAGTGCTATGGGTGAGTTAAACTTCTTTCTAGGTTTGCAAGTTGAACAGAGAAAGGAGGGCATGTTTATCCATCAGACGAAGTATGTCTACGATATTCTGGAGCGCTTCGGGATGGAGGGAACAAAGCTGACTGCTCACTTTAGCACACCGATTCAAATGAATCATAATCTCAGACCGGGTACGGAAAGTGATACTGATGTGGATCCGACTCTATATCGGGCCATGATCGGGTCACTTATGTATTTAACTGCTTCTAGACCTGACATTATGTTTGCTGTGTATATTTGTGCTAGGTTTCAAGCCAATCCAAAAGAAATGCATATGAAAGCTGTGAAGCGGATTCTAAGATACCTCAAGTCGAAACGAAGCTGGGATTGGAGGCATTCACGGATTCAGACTATGGAGGTTGCAGCTTGAATCGAAAGTCAACAACTGGAGGTTGTCAGTTTCTTGGAGGGAGGCTCGTATCCTGGCAATGCAACAAACAGACTTCGGTAGCCGTGTCAACGTGCGAGGCCGAATATGTAGCTGCTGGTAGTAGCTGTTCACAGGTTTTGTGGATACGACAACAATTACGGGATTACGGTTTAACTTACACTCATACTCCTATAAGATAGATAACCAATCTACTATTGCTATAACTAATAATCCAGTTAAACACAGTAAAACAAAGCACATAGACATAAGACATCATTTTATACGTGATTGTGCTGAAAAGAACTTGATAAAACTGGTAAAAGTGCCAACGGAAGATAACAATGTTGATTTATTCACTAAAGCTTTTGATAAGTCACGCTTTGAGTTGTTAGTTCAACTAAATGGTATGCGTAATCCAGAGTAACTTGACCTTAGTATATTTTCTTTCTTTGTATAGTAAGTTAGTAGTTAAGTAGAATTTATTTCCTTTTATGGTAAGTTAGTAGTTAAGAAGAATTTACTTCCGTTTATAGTAAGTTAGTAGGTTACATTATTAGCTTATTCTTATTTATGAGAAACAAAAGAAAAAAGAGAGAAAACCATAAAAAGCTCAAAAAAAGAGAATATTAGAAAAAAGAGTTAAGTCTTAGAGACATAGATTCAAAGTGACGAAAATTAGCATAGTCGATACAATCTCTAAGTGTTAAGCTTTCATACATAATGCACCTTAAACTCTAAGTGATATACATTTTCTTGTTTGATGTGTTGGTAGGCATTATACACAAAGGGAATCTCAAAAGCTGATAAAATATTCAAGAAAAAGCCATATGTGTAACTAACTTAGATGTATGACCAAATGGTCTTAATTTTTATGTTAGAGACATACAGACAATGATTCTAAATGAGGTATGCAAATTTTCTGGGGGATGTATAGCCACATCAGATACATCTTAAAGAAACGAAAAGAAAAGAAAAATTTTGATAGTAAGGAGAGAGTCAAAACAAGTCACTTTGTTGTACGTAAGTACAGACCTGTTACCTCTGGTTTGACTCGAGTTAGCAAGATAAGTCGATCTGTTGTACGTCAAGATAGACCTGTCACCGCTGTCTTGCTAGCTTTAAATAAACTAATAAACTTTAAGAAAAACTAAGACACTCTGTTGTATGTAAATACAGAACTGTGTCTGATGTTTGCCTTTTAAAGAAAATTTGAGATACCGAAAAGTTATAATCATTGTGTGTATGCCTTGATCATAAAAGTATGTCTAAGTATGGGACACGTAAGGTAGTTTCTTGATAAATAAAAAGGCAAAAGGATATTCCTAAGTGTAAAATGTTTAAAGGGAAAATCATACCAACAATCGACTTGGAATGTATATCACGACAAACAATCAAAGGAATCAAAAATTCCTAAGTGTGAAAGTGAAATACTGAAAGTGCTTTTGACATCGCTATCTGATTGAACCTTCTTTGACTTTCTCGCAAAAATATTATGTTTAGTTTAGGTCGTAAAGTTTTGTAAAAGTAGTTTTGAGTAGATTAAGTTTAATATTTCAATCAAATTTTACTTTATTTTATTTTAAATCATTTTAGTTTATTTTATTTTATTTTATTTTATTTTTAATTCTAAGTAGGAAAAAGGTCAAAGTTACTAGGATGCATGATTGGTTGAATAAACAAATTTTGCGTGAAAATCTATTGCTTGGTGTAAATAATTTTGTAAGGTTTGTAAAATTCCGTTACACGAAAAAGTTGAAAAAGTTGAATTTTATTCAAGGATTTTCAAAATTTTCAATTAAGTTCGAATTTAAGACAAATTCGAATTATACTTCGAATTTGTCAGTAACTTCGAATTTATGTCAAGTTGGAAGTTAGTTGGTATAAATAGCTCAACAGTGAATCATTTAATTCACCTACCTTTGACTTTGCTTCTTCGAACTTGTGTCCGGCGACTTCGAATTTATTCCTTCGAACTTGTCGATTCGATTTAGTTCTTATTTCATGAAGTTTTGCTCATTTTTCTCGAACCTACTCACATCCTTAGGTATACTAATAACTATTATACAAAGTTTGGGTGGTTTAGGATTCTTTAATGGCAAAAAAAATCGAGTTTATTTGATGGTTTTTGGGTTTAAACTATGTGGTTCAAAATCAATAGTTTTAACCGGTGAAAAGTCAAATAAATCACATATAACTTCGATTAGAACCCAATAGGACTAGTTGATACTATTTTCTAAGTCAAATGGGGTTAAAATCATGGATTTGTATTCGAAAATGTCCGACTTCGAACATGTTCATCATGTTCGAACTTGTCGCAAGTTCGAACTTGTTGAAATATCTACAAATTCGAAGTCAGTCAAATTCGAACATAATTCAAATTCGAATGTTTTTATAAAATAAATTTGAACTTGTAGAAATTTGAATGTCTTGGATTTCGAACTTATGTAAGTTCGAAATTATGCAAATTCGAAATAAACAAGTTTCATTTTATTTTTCATTACTAATAATGGTTGTTGTTTTTATGTGCAGATATGGGTGATCGAGCTTTCTACAATAAACATAACATGGTTATGTTGGTGGATAGAGAGTTACCTGAAGCTCAACCATTTCGACACATGGTTGAATTAAAAACTCAATCGCGGGTTGCATATGCCCTTACTCATAATCTACAGATTATTTTGCCGTATGTACGTCAATTTTGGGAGCATCTCTAGGTAGATTGGTCAGTGACGCCTACAGTATTACGTACAAGAGTTGGGGGACAGCCTATAGTATTTTCAGCAGATATGCTACGGCAAATCCTTCAGCTAGGCACAGAGGATCAGGAGGCGGGGCCTATAGATTTTCCTGGTCATATTAGGCAAGCGGCGTTTGTGCGAATAGGATACGCCCAAGATATTACCAAAGCATCTTACGTGAAGAGTGGATTGATTGGCCAATGACGTTATCTAGTGCATGTTATTATGGTCTGTTTTGCGCCAAAGAAGGCAGGGTTTGATGACATTGTGTCCAAGCTGCAATCGGCATTGATAGCCTTAGTATATAATAAGCGTTTCAGTTTTTCAGAGATGTTCTTCGGTGAGTTTGTGCATCAAATCACAGCTCCTGTCAGAGAAAGATTTTTGATGTACCCACGCTTCGCGATGATGATCATCCGTCACTTTTTGCCAAATTTGCCACAACTTCCAGATACACATGGCGTGGCCATTATAGATAAAAGGATTTTTGTTGACTGCCAGTCGCATAATGCGCGAAGGGCTGAGCAGGTCAGGCCACATATGGCACCTTTGTTTGGAGCCGTTATTGACCCAGATTTTGTAGCTCCAGAAGGAGATAATTGGGCAGGTGAAGCTCCACAGCAGCAACAACCACAACAACAACAACAATAGCAACAGCTACAGCATAGGAGGCAAAGAGCTCCGGCTAGACAAATTCCGGCAGTTAGGCCATCCTCCAGCAGAAAATCCGAATCTACGGCAGCAGGTCCATCAACGGACGCTGCCGGCCCGTCGAGTTCGGCCCCAGTTTTTGGTCAGAGGGCGCAAACTCTAGAAGAGATATGGGCACAGGGGACTACTTCAGAGCAAAACCTCGCAGAACAACTGGTTCAGGATGTTTTAGATCCTCCAGATGAGTTCAATGATATCTTTAAGGAGATTGATGAATACCAGCCACCTGAGGCTGAGGATATGGACACTGAGATCCAAGGTGAAGGAGAAGAAGGAGGAGAAGAAGAAGGAGCACATGATGAGACTGAAGGGCTTGATGAAAATGGCTCAGAGTCTAGTTCTGATAACGAGGATCCAAATATTCAAATCAGTAGATATGGATCAAGGTTAACTGTAAACAGAAGGAGACAAACAAGACCGGCTCTGATTGACGAAGAGACCGAAGAATCTGAGTTTGAAGAGGAAGACGAAGCTCCACTCGTGCCTAGGCATAGGGCGAAGCGGCATAGATTCATGAAGGGAGCTCCATCCACCTCGGCTCCTGAGCCTGTGATACCAGCTGCTCCAGCAACTCCAACCATCGCTCCATCAACATCTACATCCACTCCATCAACATCATCTACATTCATCGACAATCAGTGGTTCAAAGAGCTGAGAGGAAAGGTGGACTTTCAAACAGTCCAAACTTTTCAACTGACAAGAGCAGTGAAAGAGTTACAAGCACATAATGTCAGACTTGATCAGGAAAATGCTGAGTTGCGAACAATAGTAGCTGATCAAGCGTCTGAGTTGAAGACAATGAAAACTCTCCTAGAGCAATTGATGAAAAATCTGCAAGCTCAGGGGGAGAGTAGCTGCAGAGAAGATGAGGTGTTGAGGAGAGAAGATGATGGCAATGATCCAGATACTGAAAGAGAGAGTGAGCTAGCATATCTTTCTCTAAAGACTGCTCAGCAAGCTTAAATTCAGGGGGAGCCTGGACAGTCGGGTGTGAGAGAAGGAAGCGAAGGCGAAGCCTCAAAGACAACTGAACATGGTATGATTGAAGCTTTAATGGATTTAACGATCAAGATGATTTCAAGTTTGATCAAGAAGAGTTAGAGGAGGGAGAATTTATTCCAGGAGAGGTTGTAGACTTGAAATCTGAGGAAGAGGTTGTAGAAGATGAAGACGACAATGTAGATGAAGTGATCATCCCTAAACAGCCTATAACAGAATAGTACGTGCATAGTGATCAAAACATGATAGACATGGACGAGATTAAGTTATCGTCTATGGATGATTCCGAATTTGATACAGCTGATAAGGAGCAAACCAGAGAAAATCTGATAAAGCTTTGGTTTAGAAAAGAAGAAAAGAAAACGGATCTAAAGATGAAGAAGAGAATGAGAGTACCAAGTCCTGGAAATCTCTCAGGTGGAATATTAAGCTGGTTCTTTGATAGAGAATTGCAGCTATTCGTGCTAAATAGGAGAGATGGACTTCAGTACTTGAGGAAAACATTGAAGGTGTTCAACACGTTGCCCTAGTGTGAAGTAAAAGAGTTGGCTCGGAAAGAACTGATAAATCTAGGAGACGACCCATATGCTGTTCAGATTTTTAATTTGGGTTTATAACCAGTCTCTTACGAAGAAATAGTGGCCAGTCAGGTTAGTCTGTGGGCAGGATCCTTTCGGTTATAAATCTCTCGGAAATTCGACAGCCCGAGCAAGACCGTCCTAGACACCACCTATCCTGGTAGACAGTCCAGTTAATATATCAGTTTTAAAATTTTCAACTCTTTGATCATATGACATTTTAAAAATAAATCTCCTTTTTTTGAAAACTAATTTCATAAAAATGTCATATCTAACACCTCACAAAATAATTAAAGTTTCTAATTTAAACTTCCTTTTAAATACTTTAATTTTTCATCAAAAATGATTGTAGTTTTAATTTATTTTATTTATCTACTTTGTCACCACAACCACGCAGATATAAATAAAACATAAAGAAATAAAACATACAATCACACGGTGACATAGCCTTGCCAAAAATCTAAATTGGTTTCCGAGAGTCATACGCACAAACCAATTAGGTCAAAACCTAAGGGACAAAATCAACACACAAGGCAAGAAGGATGAACTCTTACAGCTCACACTAGCCTCATCATCCGATGATGTCACCAAGCATCCTTGATGAATGACCTCCTTCTTGATGGACATCTTCACCAAGATTTTTACATAATTTTAATCTAAATACATTTGCCTATTTTCTAACCTTTTACAGATTACATTATAAAACCGGAATTCCAATGGCACGCAGGCCTTCCCAAAAATAACCAATAATAAAAAATAGAAAACATTAAGATTATATAAACAACCATCACAAACAAAGGGGTCTCAAAGCTTGGCTATGTCACAAACATTAATAAAGCAGTAAAGCATATTAATAATCCAGAATTCATTTTCATCTTGCCATGAAAATAATTCCAAGACCAATTAATCTATCATTAATTGAAGTAATCATGTCCAATATCGTTCTTAAATTTAATACGGTTTGTAAACTCGAAATTTAGGAACACTTTCCATAATTAGAAACTTTTTCCCGAAAAATTTCAAATTTAATTCTATCTTTGCATTATCTTGGGATTCATAACTATACTTTTCTTAAAATATTCAATTAACCATTCAAACACCTTTGAAACTTAAACATACTATTTTAAGAAACTTTTATTAAACAACCTTTAATAAATATAGTTATTATTCTTAAATAATATTGATAAATAATTTAAACTTCTTTTAAGTAATTATCAATTAACTATTATTTAATTGAAATGCTTTTAAAACAAATAAACTTTATTTAAAATGTCAATTTGCTAAATAAACAATTTTACCAATAAAATATGTCTTTTAAAATATTTAAAGAAACTTGACCATCTTTAAATAACACCAAAAACTTTTATTTATGGTTTTAAACGATTTTTACCAAAAACGTTAATGTCGATATCAAATCTCAAAACATTAAACCATGACCGAGCATGAAACTCAAAGTCACGATTACATCAATTTGAAATTAGAATCCATAAATTAAACTTCATTTAATTTATAATGCATTTTATGGAATTAAATATTAAATGCATGAATTAAATCTAGTTTATAAATTAAAATTGCCATTAAATTTTATCAGGCCAAAAGCAAGGCCAATTTCACAAAAAATATGATGATATTAATTTTAATTTCAACATTAAAACTTAACTTTTAATTAAAACCGATTTAATTTAAACGACGAATCACCGGAAACGGAAACGAACAAACTTAGTTAACCGACTCATACTCGGGTTCAATAACCCATATGAACGGAAAACAAGTAGGGTATTAAACCTTTTGACTTTATTAGTTTTATAAAATTCACAAATCGGTTTAAATATTAGTTTCTCACTTTGATTATTTCGATTTCCATATTCCAATTAATCGTTTAATTATCGAATCGAATAATAACTAATATTTAAACCGATTTGTGAATTTTATAAAACTAATAAAGTCTCCCACTTTAATTTTGTAAAACTGAAAATACATTCAGTCACAAATGTTTAAATATTAATAACCAAACACTTTTGATTTATTAATTCGATTTTAACGCATTTAATTTAATCGTTTGAGTTTAACCGTAAATTAAACGACATGACGGAACAAATATCCATCACCTTGGTTACCACATCACAACTGAGAGGTCATGGGTCTCAACCCATGACCGAAATCTCTAGGTTTGATTTCACAAACCGGAACGTTTAATTTTCGAGTTTAATCAATTCAACACTTTTAAACAATCAAACATCAACTAAATAAAACGAACTAAGGTTTGAAAATCCCAAGTTCCGAGAAACTCCAAGGTTGGCCGAGAATCACCACGGGGTTTCCAAAACCTTTGGTCGATTTTCTCCAAGCCGAATCAAAACCTTAAACGTTTTAAGTATCGATTTCGATCGTTTAAACACTTTTAATCATAAAAATCGAAACTTTAAGAACGTTGAACATAAATACTCGAATAATACTATCATTATGTTACTTGAGGTGGCTCTGATACCACTGTTGGGAATTCATATCGTTTTTCAAAACATAGACATTAATCACATTAAATGCACAACAGAAGCTTTTTAAAATCACGAATTCCATACACGGATCATCAAGTATACATAAGATAAGTAAACGAGAAAGCAATAAAATCCGTACCTTTGTATTTGATGACAAAAATACGCGAATAGGATGCTTTCGGTATCCACCGGTGATGACACGATCGAGCGGCGCCAGGTATGTAATCAAACACACGAAGAACTGGAAAACCAAACTCTTTTGGTTTGTTTTTGTTTCTTGCGGCCGCACCTCACCAAAAAAAACCACACACACTTTTTGTGTTTTAATTTTTTTGTGTAAAAACCTACCAACCGTGGGTTCATCATTATGCGCGCGCACGCACGCACACACCCACACACACACACACACACACACACACACACACACACACACACACCACACACACACACACACACACACACACATATATATATATATATATATATATATAAAGAGTTTTAATAAATAATATAATAAATATAATATATATTTATAATTATCTTTATTATTTAAACCTTATATAATTATCTCTATAATTATATACCCTTTTAATAATATTAATCTTTTATACATTATCTAATAATATATAAATGACCAGATAATTATTTATAATTATCTCTTATTTATTTGTTTATAATTATCCATCCAATTATCTAATAATGGATGATAATACTAATTCAAATAAATGCATCTTTTATTTAATATCCATTACTAAATAAAAGACTAGATAATTATTTAATTATCATCCAATGACAATCAAATCAATACAATATCTAATATTGCCCTTTTAGTCCCCGTACTTTGAGATATAATTAATCACACATTAATTTAATCTCAATGATGATTTCATGTCATAAACAATATCTAATATCATTTATTCAATAGTTTAATTGCATCTTGTGGGTCCCAAAAGGTTTCCCGAAAGTATTGTTCAAAGCTTTAAAGGGGGGGGGGGGGGGGTGAATAAACAAATTAAAATTCAATACTCTTTTCTCAATCTTTGTGTATATTATTAAGTGTTAATTACAAACAAGTTTGACTGCGGAAATGTTCAAGCTGATATGATAGATACAACAGTTTTTCAACTAATTTAAGACACACTTAGACTAGATACAATGACTACACTCACTTAGATGCACTCACTGTTTTACAAGACACAGATGGACAGGTTGAGTATGAACAGCTTAGACACACGTATTCCTATATTCAAGCAGACTTGCATGCATGAAAAACACACTTTAATGCACGATCTGATTCACACTCTTGATATCTCACAATCCTTAGAAGCTTCCTTTTATACGCTCACTGAGAATCTCAATGAAGCTTCTTCATTGGACACTGATAAAGTGGGATGTCTTTCCAAAAAGACAAAACACCTTTTCTGCACATGTTGATAAAGCAGACTTGTCTTCATGTGGCAGAATCTTTGTCTTTTTCTTTTTGTCACTGTTGCATAAGGCTTTAACCAAAGGAGGAATGTCAACTTTGCATATTTCTTCTTTTGTTAAGGCCATTTTGATATAAGAAAAGGTCTGTCACCCTTTTCAGATATTCGTTTGTCTTCATGTAACAGAACAGCGTAGGCAGGCTTTTGCAGTTACTGTTTTCCACTTTGTCTTCGACTTGTAAACTGATCTTGTAGCCAAAAACAATACATGAGGACTTGGAAACATATTCCATAAAGTGTTTAGCCTGTTCATAAAGAACAGTTTCTGTTCACAAAGAAGAGAACACTTAGAATCTGTCCAAGCTGCTCAACAGAACGGAGCAGCGTAGACAGTTTATATCCAGCCTGTTTAGCAGACAGAATAGCTTGGACATTCTGCCTTTATTGCAACGAATGCAACAGGGTAAACAGCTTTGGCTGATATTGCAAATCACTTTTCTGGTTTCAATAAGGCATAAACAGGCCTTAAATTATACCTTCAAGTCCATCAAATAGGTTTAATGAAAATTCTCCCCCTAAGATGTAGAGCAGGTTTAATTGAGTCCTTTTTGTGCCTAACAATCTCCCCCTATTTGCAACAATCAATCTAAGGTGATTTAATCAATAATCACTATACATTCTTACAATACATTTTTGCTGAAATGAAATTAAAACATTAAAGTAAAGTAAAAGATCAGTTTATATATACTAGTTTTTTATTACATAAACAACATATGTTTTTACACAAGTACAACTAATGTACTAGTGTATATTACAACTGATGTAAAAATAAATGTTACAACTTATGTAACAAGGTACAACTTATGTACAAGAAAATTCAACAATTTGAACTGTTGATGATGCGAGCAAATAATGGCAAGCCTGTCCAACAGATGGACAGCTTCCATTCTTCACCTACTCAGACAGTAGGTGGACTTCATGACAGTGGTGGTGGCAATCCTTCTTCAAACATTCTTTCCAGCTCATCTCTGGTTTCCTCCAAATCTTGTATTTCAACTCTGAGGAACATAAAATTAGGATGTTCAAGCTCCCCTCTTTCATAGAAGCCTCTGAGCTGATCCCAGATGGCTGCTCTCCACTTACTAGATTGCCTGAAGGAGTTTGCAAGTCTGAATGCTACAAGTTGTTTGAGACCAACTGTGTGTAGGTCTGATGCTCTCTGAAAGCACTTCTTCTTTGTCAGGGGATTCACAAAAAATGCCCCCAACTCAGGCTCTTCAATCAGCTTGCCTTCATCAAATTCCACTCCTTTGGGCAGGCTGTGGTCAACTCCCTTGATCTCTACTGCATAGTCACCTTGTTCAATCAAGATCAGGAGTTCCTCCAACTCTGAATCTTTTCTGTTCCTCTTGGCCTTTATTTTGGGGTAAGTCACTGAGACACCCTTACTTAAATATTCTGAGATCAGGACAAGGTCTTTCACTCTTTCCATAAGCTTTTTGTCATATGCCCTGATAGTCTTAGCCATTTCAGACTTAGACTGGCTCAGGGCATCTGCCAACTCTATCCATTCTCTGTACCCCATCTGTGCAACATCAGTGTAGTCATATGATTCCAGTTCTGGGCCTGTTGCACCCATTCTGGTAATTTGTAGCTTCCACTGTTTCCTTTTCTTGAAATGGGCACAGCTTTGACAATAGCTTCCTTGGCAAGTCTTCTGTCAGCAACATCAAAGAACTTTTTCCTTGCCAAGTTGTCAAAGTGTATCTGGGCTCTTGCAGAGGATGCTTGTTTGGACTTGGTCAAAGAGACCGGAGCATCCTTTTCCTTACCACCTTCCTTTTCACCCGCTGACTCTCTAGCAGCTTCAAGAAGTTTTATTGGCACATCCAAAGAAGGCATTTTAATTTTGCTTGCCTCTTTGAATGCAAGAGATATCGCAGCTTTGGCTGAGGCTTCTTCCTTTCTTAGTGTTTCCAGGGCTTTGAGCTGTTCATCTCTGAGCTCATAGGATTTCTCCATAGAAACACCCATTTTCTTAGCCCTTGCCTTGTCAAATTTTAGCTGCGCTGCTCTTTGATGGTCAGGGTCAAAAGCTGCTTTCTTCTTTCCTTTGGCTGTTGTAGTTTGAACAGCTTCAGGAATCTCTTCCACTTCTTCTTCTTCTTCCAAGATCAGATGCCTCCTTCTGCTTGGCCTGTCCCCAGGAATGGATTCCTCCCCCTTAGTTTGTGCAGGGTTTGGAGATCCAGCCTGAGTAGGCTGAGCAGCTTCAGAGTGATGGGAGACATCTGCAGCTGGACCTGTTCCTGATGCACTTGCTGCTTGACTAACAGATGCTGATTTCTCCTTAGAAGGAGAAGAGGTTCTCTCCCCCTTAGACATAGTCTTCGAGGCAGACAACTTCTCCCCCTTTGAAGGAGATGGACCAGCACCTTCAACAACAGGTCTGCCTGGAGAAACAAATTCAGCAGGCTTGGCAGTAGTTTTGGCAGCAGGTTTGGGGCTAACCAGGCTATGCGCTAAGAAAGCCAGGTTGTCCTTCACCTCCGCAAGCTGGGTAAGGCAGGTTTGAAGAGAAGAGGATTGGGAATCAGCAATTGAGGACAGCTTGACAAGATTTTCTCTGTCAGAAGCTGTAAACAGCAAACTTTGAAGTTGTGCAAGATGTAACTGAGAGAGTCCTGCACATCATCAAGATTTGCTGACACAGAATTCGATAGAGAAACAATTAGGGAGTTCAAGCTGGCCAACGTAGCAGGAAGGGTAGTGGTGCAAGTAGTGAGGAGAGTTGACAGCTGTTGAGATATGGCGGTCACGGAGGACACGGAGTCCTGTTGATGTGAAAGAATAGAGGAGAGGGAGGTGGAGATATTTTGCAGTTGTGCAGTGAGTGCAAGCAGCTGTGAGGACTAGTCAAGTTGAGGAGTGGCTGGAAAGGAATTCTTGAATAGATCAAAGAATCCTTGGACTTGGGCAGACACAGAGTCTTAGATTATTGATGGTAGGGAAGTCATGGAATTTTCCAAAGATCCAACTTTGGGGGATGGGGGAGTATGGGTAGACTGTTTGGATTGTCTAGAGGGAGAAGAATGAGATGAGGATGAGGCAGGTGTTTGGGGATGTGATGGAGAATGAAGGGTGACTCTGGATAGAAGCTTCAGAGCCTGGGCAAAAGTAATATGGCCCATCTTGGAGGGGTCAATGGGTCCCTCAACAGTGGCTGTATCTGCTTCATCAGGAGAAGGTGTAGAGGTTGGTAGCCTTTCATATGCTGCTTGTGTTGCAGCACCTTCATGAAGGCCAGGGGTTGTTCCCTCTGCATCACCTTGGATTAAAGGTGCCTCATCATTAGGAGATGGAATGTGCATTTCAACATCAGCAGTGGTGAAACCCGCTGATGGAGTTTGCATATGAGGTGCAGCCTCACCAGAGGGATGGTATGTTCCCTGAGGTTCATCAGCTTGGGATGTTGGTCCTTCAGCAGCTGTTGGGTGTACAACAGTTGTATCATGAGGAACAGAAGTGGGAGGCTGATCTACTGGATGGCCTAATCCTGCAGGTTTGGCACCTCGTGCAGAGTCAGGGTGTGAAGAAGTATGAGGTGGAGACTGTGTGGACTCAGTATGAAGTGGAGGGAACTCCTGTCTTTCAATATTCTCAGCCTGTTGGGAGGCTGGAATAGTTGATGTGGTAGTATCCTTGTGTACAACTGATTCCTGTCGGGAGGAACTAGATGGCCTAGGCTGACTCAGGGTGGATTCTTGCTGGAGTGAAGCCTGCTCCAAATGTGCTGAACCTTCTCCCAAAATAGGAGAGGCAGCAGGGGTTGCTTCTTTTTCAACTGAACCCTGTTGAGAGGGATCAGAGGGGCTAGATGGGTTGGTTGTTTTCTTCTTGGCTAAGGTTTTGCGTCTGTATAGTCTGATAGATGATGTGGAGAAGAGGTGAGGGGATTTGTTTGGACTGGTGGGGAGACTGGGTCAGAAACAGGTGGGTTGGCCTGTTCCATAGTCTCAGATGCCACAGAGGCACCAGCCACAAAGGCTTCAGGTTCAACAGATGAACCAGGGTGAGAAGCCTGCTCCCCCTCAGCCACAGAGGCTGAAGGAGCAGACTTAGACTTAGCTGTTTTAGCCTTCTTGCGGATAGGCTCAGCTTCAGTCGTTTCCAGGGTCCTTTTAACAAACTTGACCCTAGATTTAGATTTTCCCTTGGGAGCAGTCTCTGGATCCACCCTCACAGCAGAGGGTCCTTCCACCATTCCTAGCAACCTCCTCATTGGTGTTGACAAAGGAGGTTCATTGGGGAGAACAGGAGTGTAGAAAACTTTATTCCATATGATAGGGAATGCAGCAGTACGTAGTAGAGGCTGAGAGTTATAGAGTTGCTCACCACAGATGTGCTTGAAAATGAGGCTCAAAAACCTGGGATATCGAACAGCAGCTGGACGTGTTTCCTGCTGCACCAGGTTCCTCAAGTTCATGAAAATCCATCTTGCCATGTTGATTGTAGTCCCATCCACAAGCTGAAGGACTATTGGAATCTCATCACGGCTGAGTTGGTCGAATGAACCAACTTTACTGCTGAACCACATCACCACCGTGGCAAACAAGAAACTGTAGGTTGGGGACAAATCCTTCCTAAACAGTGTAGCTCCAACTTTGGATTCTGCTACACCACAGAATTGTAGCAGATTTCTCATCTGTTCATCTTCAGGCTGTGGCTGATCATAGGTTTCAGCCACAGGGAGACGAAGAGCTTCCCTGATCAGACGAGTAGTGATCTCAATGGTCTGAGTCCCATTGAGTATGGTTCCCCTAATGATTTTGGTAGAAGGATCATAAGAGCAGGTGTACCAATATTCATAAACCATCTCTTGGTACAGGACACCAGGAGATGCAGTCATTGCATAGTTCAGTGGGTGAACCTTCAGAAACTCCAGCATGTCTTCATATCCTTTTCCCACATAATTTTTAGGGATGGTTAGGTTTGCAAGGTAGTTGGTAGGTTTCAAAGTCAGCATCGTGGTAAGAGACGAGTGTTTGTGCACATCGTTACCAACGAAGACAGGAAGAAAGGGGTTGTTATGGTTAGCCATTTGGAAAGTAGTGGAAGTATTTGCACAGGACACTTAGTCGAAGTTAGTGTTCTTTGGAAGTTATGGAAGTAGTGAGGAAGATGAAGATGAAACAGTAGATGGGTATTTATAGGATTTGAATGTGAGTGCGTATGATAGAGAAAAACTTTGGGCGGTTGATTTGAAATGTTCGTTAACGGAAAACGGAACGGTTGTCCATGTCAGAACGGTTGTCAGACCACTTGAGCCCTTTTTAATCACTAACACACGTTAACCCACATTATCCACAGTAATTAAGTTAAATAAAAACAAAAATTAGATAACTTAATTGTGAAGAAAGCTAGTTAAACGTGATGGTCTAAGTTGTTGGTCAAACCTGTGATGAGCAGGGTCATCACAAGCTGTTCATTCTTCAGGCTATTCATTCAACCTGTTCAGCTATGTAAGAACAGGTTGTGTTCAGTAGCTGATCAGGTTACAAGACAGTGTCTTGTATGACAGATTGAGAGAGTGAGCAGGTTGAAGGTTTGATCATCAGACCAGGTTTGAAATGAAAGCTGATATTGTAAAACCTGTTATACGCTCAAGCTGTTCAAGTTTTCAGAAATTGGCTAAGTATAGAACATGCATAACCTATTCTGTCTAAGTTGTTCTGAGAAACTTGAGCAATGTGAGACATATAATAACTTAGAACGTTTATGACACTTAGTCACATTTATTTAACATGCCCAGCTTGCTTACAAGATAGTTAAATCTATTTTCATCAAGAGGCTTGGTGAAAATGTCTGCAAGCTGTTCATCTGTGGAAATAAAACTTACCTCCACATTACCTTTCTGGATGTGATCTCTGATGAAATAATGAGAGACCTCTATATGCTTTGTTCTGGAATAAAATACTGGATTGTTGGAGATAGCTATAGCACTTGTATTATCACACAGAATAGGAGTCTTCCTATATACAAGTCCATAGTCTTCAAGCTGATGCTGCATCCACAGAATCTGCCTACAGCAGCTTCCAGCAGCAATATACTCAGCTTCAACAGTAGAAGTAGAAACTGAATTCTGCTTCTTGCTACACCAACTTATCAACTTACCACCAAGAAGTTGACATCCACCTGTTGTGCTTTCTCTGTCTAGCCTGCAGCCTGCAAAATTAGAATCTGTATATCCTGTTAGCTCAAGGCTTGAGTCTTTGGGGTACCAAAGACCCAAACCTGTTGTACCCATAAGGTATCTGAAGATTCTTTTTACAGCAGCTAGATGTGATTCTTTAGGATCAGTTTGAAACCTAGCACATAAGCAGGTAGCAAACATAATATCAGGTCTACTAGCAGTTAAATACAGCAAGCTCCCAATCATGCCTCTGTAAGCTGTTACTGAAACAGCTTTGCCACTGGCATCTGCATCCAACTTGACATTGGTTTCCATTGGGGTTTTGATAGGAGAACTTAGATCAAATTTAAACTTTTTCAAAAGATCTAAAGTATACTTTCTTTGATTTATGAAAATACCATTTGAGGTTTGTTTAACCTGCAATCCTAAAAAGAAAGTAAGTTCTCCCATCATACTCATTTCATATTTTGATTTCATGAGTAGTGAAAAATTCTTGCATAACTGCTCATTAGTAGAACCAAATATTATGTCATCCACATAAAGTTGAACAAACATAATATCAGACTTTACCTTCTTTATGAACAGAGTGGTATCCACTTTACCTCTGGAATAACCATTGCTCATAAGGAAATCAGTTAGAGTGTCATACCAGGCTCTAGGGGCTTGTTTTAGACGATAGAGAGCTTTGTCCAACTTATAGAGAATACCTAGATGGTGTTCATATTCAAAACCTGGAGGCTGCTTGACATAGACTTCTTCTTGCAGCTTACCATTCAAAAATGCACTCTTCACATCCATTTGAAATACCTTCATGCTCTTATGAGCAGCGTAAGCTAGAAATAAACGAATTGCCTCTAACCTGGCCACAGGAGCAAATGTTTCATCATAGTCAATGCCTTCCTCCTGTCTGTAGCCTTGACCAACTAGTCTTGCCTTATTTCTAATTACATGACCTTGCTCATCCATCTTGTTTCAGAAAACCCATTTTGTGCCAATTATTATTTTTCCTTTAGGAGCAGCTTCCATACTTTGTTTCTCTCAAACTGATTGAGTTCTTCTTGCATGACAGTGATCCAATTGGCATCTTTAAGTGCTTCATCCAATTTCTTAGGCTCCATTAGGGACACAAAGCTAGAAAACATACAAAAGTTTCCTAAGCTGTCCCATCTAGTTTGCACCCCTTTGTTGATGTCACCAATTATTTGATCAATTGGGTGACACCTGATCCACTTAGGATCTTGTTTCAATGAGGATTCTCCTGAGTTGTTTGTATCTTCAACAGGTCCTGTTGAGTAGCTCTCAAAATTTTCAGACACACTGATATCTTGAGTCTGTTCACTTGTTGAGCATGACTCTCCATTGTTGAACACATCAGGAGAGGATCCAGGAAAATCCGCATTGATTGGTTCAGGACATGAAGTTGTAATTATGTCAGTACACTTATTCACACAGGGTGTATCAACATAATCATTATCATGTCCATCATGATTAGCAGGTTCCACTCTGGATGTAGTGGAAGCTTTTGAGTCCTTCTCTTCACTGATGGAATGCATGAGATCATCAAAGCTGAATTAGCCTGAAACTGATTCAGGAACAGCTTTGGTGGAAGCACTCCTGGACTCTTCAAAGGTGACATTGATAGATTCTTCTATCACCTTTCTCTTGTTGTTGTAAACTCTGTAGGCTTTGGAGATAGCAGAATATCCAACAAACGTACCTTCATCAGCTTTGGGTTCAAACTTTGCCAGTTGGTTCCTTTGATTCAGAATGAAGCAGGGACATCCAAACACATGGAAGTAGCTAATGTTTGGCCTCCTCCGTTTGAGTACTTCATAGGGAGTCTTATGTAACCTTTTCACCACCAAGGATCTATTTTGGGTGAAGCAAGCAGTGTTGACAACTTCAACCCAGAAAGATGAAGGTAAACCTGATGCACACAACATGGTTCTAGCATCTTCAATGAGGGTTCTGTTTCTCCTTTCAGCAACTCCATTTTGTTGTGGAGTTCTTACTGCTGAAAAGTTCTGTGAGATCCCTCTTTCTTCATAGAAGTCTTCAAGAGTACTGTTTCTGAATTCAGTGTCATGATCACTTCCAAGCTGCTTGATTTGAGCAGAGTTCAGGATTTCCATGTTTTTGACAAATCCAATGATTTCTCTAGCAGCCTCTCCTTTGCTCTTCAGAAATATCACCCATGTAAACCAGGAGAACTCATCAACCATTACTAGAGTGTATCTTCTTCCTCCTAGACTTGGACACTGACTGGTCCAAACAAGTCCATGTGGATTAAGAAGAGAGGAGTATCAATAGAGAAATTGTGCTTAGATTTAAAAGATGATTTTCTCTGCTTGCCTTTCTCACAAGCTGTGCAGATTTATCCTTTACAAAGGTTATAGAAGGCAAACCTGTTACCAACTCTTTCTTACAAAGTTTGTTGATATTCTTGAAGTTCAGGTGTGATAGCCTTTTGTGCCATAACCAGTTCGGTCTGTGTTGCTTCTTGAGATAAAGCAGGTTTCAGTTGTGGGATCAACAGATTTCATGTCAACAACATATACACCTTTCTTTCATTGTGCACACAGCACAACTTTGCCTTGGGGATCTAGTATGTAACCCAGGTGCTCATCAAAGTTAACCTTGTAGCCAGCATCACACAGTTGACTTATGCTTACAAGATTATGTTTCAGCCCAACCACATAGGCTACCCTTTTGAATACTACAGCACCAGCTTGAAGAGTTCCATACCCTTCTGTGGATCCCTGTACATTGTCACCAAATGTGACTTTTGGGCCTTTTTCAGGCCTGAGATCACTCAGCAGGTCCTTTTAACCTGTCATATGTCCTGAGCAGCCACTGTCCAAGTACCAAACCTGGGATGGTTATTTGTCCTGCAGAGTGTCATGAGAAAATATTAGTTATTTTTAGGGGAACTCATCATAGGGATGAGTTCTCCTACTTCATCAACCTTTGTTGATGGACCAGTGATATCCACACTAATATATCCTATTTGGATGGTTTCAGCTTGAATACCATCCTCATTGACTATGTTACTTCCAACACTGCTTGTTTTTGCAATGATGGAACTAGCAGAGTCAACAGGCCTCATGTCCTCAGTTTCAGGATAGTCTTTGGGCATATGTGTCTTCTTCCCACACTTATAGCATTTTCTATTTTTAGCCTTTTTGGAAGAAGAACCTCTAGAAACATATTCTGAATTATTTTTTTTGATTCTATTAGCAGGTTTAGCAAACTTATTACTATTTTTAGATGAATCAACAGTTTAGGTGGAAGGCACAATAGCAACAGCTTTGCCTGTTTCTTCTTTCCTCTTTTTGGGAGGACAGATATCAAACACAGGAAGCTTGATTGGCTTTTGACCTTCCACAGGTTTGGGAAACTTATTACCAAATTTCTCAGGTTGAGCAATGGCTTTGCCTTTTCCCTTACTGAGATGTGATTGATGTTGCCTATCAACATGATCATTGCTTTTGGTTCTGAAAGACTTACCTTCATTTATAACCAATTTTCCACTATGATTTAAAAACTTATTTGAAACCACAGCAGATTTGCTGTCAACATGAGACTTACCTCTGTTGAAAGCAGGCTGCTTACCTTTTGAAAACTTTTTCTCAAAATGTTTAGCATCAACAGGTTTAGAGTCCACAGTTGCAGTTTGAGCATGTTTTCCTCTCTTTTGCTTGTGTGAATCAGCAGAGCACTTAGCAGGTTGAGTTGATGGAGAACATATTCCATCATCAGCCTTTGGAGCTTTTTCACACAAGCTGTCAGTATTTTTAGGCCTGACAAACCTGTTTGTTGAGACTAGCTTACCATTTACTTTCTGAATGAAAGTGCTAGGAAGCTCACCAAGAGTGCATAAGTCATCTTTCAGATTATTTATCTTAACAATAGAAGCTGCTTTGTCAAGATCCCCTCCAAGATAGACTTGGATTTGTGCAGGGATCTGTAGACTAATTCAATGGCTGAATTTTTGTGCAGATTGGCACCAAGAGTCAACTATCTTTTGAAGCTTTGCATGTTTTACATCTATCTCTCTCTTTTATTCTAGTAAAATGGAGTTGATGTGTTTTAATTCATCAAGCTTAGTTTCCAACTTATGGAAACTGTCCAGTTTACTGGATTTTGTGTCAAGATCATTTTTAAGCTTAGAGATTTCAGAGAGTAAGACATTGTTCTTCTCAACAGCAGCTTTTAAATCAACAAACATGTATTCAAACAATTTTACTTTTTCATCAGAACTGTAAGCCATAAAGTTTTTTACCTTGTACATCATTATGGGATTCCAGTTCTCTAAGCTGCTGAAGGCTTCAGCTTCAGCCAGGTCCTGTTTGAAGTTGCTGGTTGATGGGACATAAGTGTTGGCCATTAGACAGTTGTTATCTTCTTCATCAGAGGATGAATCAGATTCCTCCCAATCACATGTCTCAGCCATGAGTCCCTTTTGCTTGTTGGAACCCACTGAGTTTTCCAACTTTTTCAGCTTAGCCATGGCCATAAGGTACTTAACCCTGTAGCCATCGTCCCTGTTTGTCTTGAATGGTTTGGATGACTTACCAACAGCTTTTGACACACAGTCAGCAGCTATGTGGCCAGTCTTACCACACTTAAAGCACTCAGCCTTAGATTTATCAAATTCTTTCTTTTTGATAGTGTTTGAGTTCCCCTGCAGCATTCTTCTGCCAAACCTTTTCTTGTTGAACTTTTTGACAACCATTGCAATCATTTACTCATCATCAAGTTCAGCAAGATCTTCACCGTCTTCCTCTTCAGACATCTCTTCCCTTTCATCAGCAGCCTGTTGATCAGGTTGTGTGAACACATCACATACCTGACCAACAGGTTGTCTCACGCGGCCACTAAGGCAGCACCTCTTTTAGACATTTTCAAGGCATTTCTTTTTTGTTGCCTTGACTGGTCATCATTCAGTAGGGATCCATATAAATTTACAAGATCCATACCTTTGATGGTGCCTGAATTTCTCAATATGGTAGAAAAGTAATTCCATTCTTCAGGCAGGATGTCCAAGAACTTGTTCACCAGAGTCAGGCTGTCCTTTGTGATCCCAACACCTTTGAGATCAAGATAAGAGCAGTGAACCTGGTGTAGGTTTCTGTGAGTGACTCCTTTGGTTTTGCAAAGAAGAGTTCATACTGTCTAACAATATTGTTGATCTTGTTATCCAGTGTGATTGTGGTACCATCATAGACGGTACACAAAGTATCCCACATCTCCTTTGCAGTCTTCATCTTCTCAACCTGTTTGAACACATCATCAGAAAGAGAAATGACCAGGTTATTCCTGGCTTTTGCATCCAGAGCAACCAGTCTTTTGTCTTCATAAGACCATTGAGCTTTGGCCTTCTCAAAGGTTCTGATTTCAGGGGCAGCTCCTTCAACAGCAGAAGTGATAGTAGTAACAGAAGTTGGCACGTAGGGACCTTCCATTACTATCTCTGGCAGTTGTACGTCCAGATTCTCTAAATAGAGCATCATTCTGCACATCCAACCAGAGAAGTTTTGATGATTGAACTTGAGGGGTGTGGCCATTGAACCATTGTCATAGTAAGAGGAGGAACTTGCAGCACTATTGTCCATGGGAAAGTAGGGAGAACGAGAGATCTAGAGTTGACACACACTCTATTTGCTCTGATACCAGTTGTAGGTCCCAAAAGGTTTCCCTAAAGTATTGTTCTAAGCTGTAGGGGGGGTGAATACAGCAAATTAAAATTCAATACTCTTTTCTCAATGTTTGTGTATATTATTAACAAGTGTTAATTACAAACAAGCTTGACTGCGGAAAGGTTCAAGCTGAGATAACAGATACAACAGTTGTTCAACTAATCTAAGACACACTCAGACTAGATACAATCACTACACTCACTTAGATGCATTCACTGTTTTTACAAGACACAGATGGACAGCTTGAGTAGGAACAGCTTAGACACACGTACTGTTATCTTCAAGCAGAATTGCATGCATGAAAAACACACTCTAATGCACGATCTGATTTCACACTCTTGATATCTCACAATCCTTAGAAGCTTCCTTTTATACTCTCACTGAGAATCTCAGTGAAGCTTTTTCATTGGACAATGAGAAAGTGGGATGTCTTTCCAAAAAGACAAAACACCTTTTCTGCACATGTTGATAAAGCAGACTTGTCTTCATGTGGCAGAATCTTTGTCTTTTTCTTTTTGTCACTGTTGCATAAGGCTTTAACCAAAGGAGGAATGTCAACTTTGCATCTTTCTTCTTTTGTTAAGGCCATTTTGATATCAGAAAAGGTCTGTCACCCTTTTCAGATATCTGTTTGTCTTCATGTAACAGAACAGCATAGGCAGGCTTTTGCAGTTAGTGTTTTCCACTTTGTCTTCGACTTGTAAACTGATCTTGTAGCCAAAAACAATACATGAGGACTTGGAAACATATTCCATAAAGTGTTTAGCCTGTTCACAAAGAACAGGTTCTGTTCACAAAGAACAGAACACTTAGAATCTGTCCAAGCTGCTCAATAGAACAGAGCAGCGTCGACAGTTTATGTCCAGCCTGTTCAGCAGACAAAACAGCTTGGACATTCTGCCTTTATTGCAACGAATGCAACAGGGTAAACAGCTTTGGCTGACATTGCAAATCACTTTTCAGGTTTCAATAAGGCATAAACAGGCCTTAAATTATACCTTCAAATTCATCAAATAGGTTTGATTAAAAATCTCCCCCTAAGATGTAGAACAGGTTTGATTGAGGCCTTTTGTGCCTAACACATCTGCTCAGTTGTGCTCATTGGTGTGACCCTTAAGTGTTTTATGAAATCAGCCATGATGCAGTAGTAATGTCATCTTTACACATCATACACTAACACATATTATAATTAATAAGTTAGTAAAGTATTAGATTTTGTTTGATTTGATTTGATTATAATTTAAAGAAGATTATATTAGATTTGGATAGATATAATTTAAATTTTTTATTATTTTTAAAACCTATAAATGTCATGTGTCGATTCATTGTGAGATACGTGGCTTCACAATAAATGAGTATAATTACTCTTTTATTACGTAGTATTTATAGATTGGAAAAAACAAATTTTAAAAACAAATTAAATAGAAAATTGTTAGGTACATGTGACAATCTCATGTTAAGCAAGTTGGCGCTCTATCTAGGTGTTATGTGGCATCTAGTTACTCATATAATAAAATAGATAGATTATTTAATAACATTTGAAATTGTTATAAAAAAATGCAGCGACGTTTTCATCTTTTATGAACTTATGTAACAAAATTATTTTTAACATGATTTATGCAACAATGTTTAAAATTTTTATCAAAGCATGCAACATTTAATCTACTTATTTATCTGGAAAATATTAATTTGTTGTATATCACTTAAATCCTAAGTGACACAACTAAATGTAAATAAAACTCATATCGCGATCTTCGTTAATATAATATGAGTTGGGTGAAAAACTTATCTGATTTCAATACGACATTTTATTTCTATTTTAAATTTATTCGTATTCAGGTTAAAAGGTTTTTGCTCATTTCCAATTAGAAATCTACAAAAATACTTAACAAGGATTATTGTCAAATGATTGAGGATAAATGTGAGAATTCACGATTAAATTCTTAATTTACACTGTACGAATTTGATTATCGTTGAACAGTTAATATCTCCACATGATTGATTGATTGTTTAACGTAAATTATAAAACTTTACAACATAGATTAATTAACTTTTCATTAAATTGTTAATTCTAATCTTCACGGTTATCACCAATTAAATGAAGATGAACTCTATTTGAATCACTACATATTTTTTCAGTCATGACAGATAATTGATATTTAAAAATAGGGTTGAGATGATAAATTCTCAGCCCGACCCACTGCTATCCCTAGGGCCTAGTTGAAATAAAACAAAGATTACAATAATTTGTTTTATGAAAATTATTGTAATTAACTAGTAGAAATAAATGATAGTTTGTAGTATTGATCACACTAATATTTTATGCACTCACAATGATTACAATATGATTATATGACAGGATGATGAAGAACAAAGAGAATAATATCACTCAACCAATGCTCTCAAAAGTAGCCGTCAAATGAATTGGAATATTCGATTATTTGTCAATTATTACACAAAATCCTAGGTATAAGATTATATTTATATCTAGGCCTATCTTTGAGGGATTTACATAAAATACCCCTCAACTTTCTAGTAAAATAAAAATTAAATAGAATTGGAAATAAATTACAAACAAAATAGAAACCACTTGATTGAAATATATAATTCTAACATTTTCTCCCTTTTTAATAAGAGTGGCAAGTGGCAAACCCTTTCTTCTGAAGCTCTAATTCCATGAATGACATCGAATCTTCGGACTACCTGGAGCAGGTGCAATCTATTATTAATCAGCTCAACTACGTCTTGGATATCTTGAACTTCCTGAGGCTTCTTCTTGAGTTCACTGAATTTGATGGCTTCGCCCTCTGAGAGTCTTCCATTCAGTCTAGCTCTTATTTGTCTTAATGTGTCATCAGAATATGTAGGTCCCAAAAGGTTTCCGTAGTATGTTGTTCTAAGCTGTAGGGGGGGGGGGGGGGGGGAGTGAATACAACAAATTAAAACTCAACACACTTTTCTCCATATTTGTGTATATTATCAACAAGTGTTAATTACAAACAAGCTTGAACTGCGGAATGGTTCAAGCTGAGATGACAGATACAACAGATGTTTAACTAATCTAAGACACACTCAGACTAGCTACAATGAATACACTCACTAAGATGAACTCACTGTTTACAAGACACAGATGGACAGCTTGGACACACGTTACTGTTTTATTCAAGCAGACTTGCATGCATGAAAAACACACTTCTATGCACAATCTGAATTTCTCACTCTTGGTTGTCTCACATTCCTTAGAAGCTTCCTTTTACACTATTACTGAGAATCTCAGTGAAGCTTCCTCATTGGACAAGGAGATAGTGAGTTGACTTTCCAAAAATACAAAGCAACTTTTCTGCACATTCTGATAAAGCAGACTTGTCTCTACATGACAGAATATTTGTCTTTTTCTTTTTGTTTCTGTTGCAGAAGGCTTTAACCAAATGAGGAATGCCAACTTTGAACCTTTCATCTTCTGTTAAGGCCATTTTGATATAAGAAATGGTTTGTCACCCATTTCAAATATCCACTTTGTCTTCATGTAACAGAACTGCGTAGGCAGTCTTTTGCAGCTTCTGTTTTCCACTTTGTCTTCGACTTTGTAAACTGATCTTGTAATCCAAAACAATACATGAGGACTTGGAAACATATTCCATAAAGAGTTTAGCTTGTTCACAAAGAACAGGTTCTTTTCACAAAGAACAGAGCACTTAGTATTTGTCCAAGCTGCTCAACAGGATAGAGCAGCATAGACAGTTTATTTCCAGCCTGTTCAACAGAATAGAACAGTTTTGACAATCTGCCTTAGTTACAACAAATGCAACAGGGTAAACAGCTTTGACTTATATTGCAAATCACTTATCAGGTTTCAATAAGGCATTAACAGGCCTTAAATTATACCTTCAAGTGCATCAAACAGGTTTGATTAAAAATATCCCTTAAGATGTAGAACAGGTTTGACTGAGGCCTTTTTGTGCCTAACAGAATAACTTAAAATTTCCTTGAATCGCAAGAACTTTTCTGCCTATCTTTGCTCAAAAAGATCACCCCTTGCTCTGGCCTTTTGAAAACTCTGAAGATCAGTTGATGATCAATCATGAGGAAGCTTTGATCAGGAGCTTTAAACCAACTTTCATAAAATAGCTCTCTTTAGCCAGCTGAAAATCTTTTAAGCACATTTCTGTTGAATGTCGTCTCATGCATCGTGTAAGGGCCGCAATAGTAGGGACATAACTTAATCTCCCCTTGACTTTGTTTTTTAGTTTGTTATGCATGGTTTCGATATCTTCAATGGTCATAAAGTCAAAGTCACTCTCATGCACTTGTTGAGTAGTGTCAACTACTCTTCGATATCCAATAAGGGTGTGTAGATGCGAGCCTTTTTGTACATGTTTATTGAGACGACTTTCACAAGACCCCAGGTGTAGTCTCATCAAGCTTTCTCCTCTTCTCCCCCTCATGAGGAGCATCATCGGAGTCCTCATCATGCTCATCATGTTTCCTTTTGGATGAGGAAGCTTGAGCTTTACATGTCTCTTCAACTGTCGCAACTCTCTCTGATAGATTTCCCAAGGCAGTTATTACAGTGCTTTCCAAACTAATCATCCTCTCTCTCATTTCATCAAATTGTTCAAAGACAAAATCTTTCAACTCTTCCTTTAATTCATTGATAGCTTGATTATATTCAGATTTCTTCATTGATTCCTCTGCAACAGATTTACCCTTTAAGAACTTGTGAATGTTTGACATCTATGCCATCACCTCAGACAATTAAGCAGATACATGCGTGTTCACCCCAGCAACAGCTTCATTCAACGCTTGATTTAATGTTGATTCAGTCACAAATGGGGATAAGTCACCACTGGGTCACGTAGACTTCCAGTTGTCACGACAGTCGAACTTGTAAAAAGTACGTCTGTGTGGCCAGTACTCAGAGTTGGCAGTGTAGTTACTCTGACTGGACTTCCACCCTCTTCAAGCGACGGAGCAACAAATGCTTCCGTTACTGAGGATGTTCCAGTGGGAACACGAAGTTCAACCACACTAACTTCAACGGATGAAGTTAACTCGAGTGTCCTAGGCTGTATAGGATCTATACTCAGTGATTGAATTGAAGTCGTACACTCGGGCAGCTGTGTACTTGTTTTAATATCCATCAAGTCCAAATGACTCTCGGATAGACTATAAGGTTCATCCCGGTGCTCAATTGAAACAATCTCCTGTTGAGAGGAGACTGAGTGGATGGTTGGGTGTGCAGTCGTCAGTGGGATACTGACTTCTTCAAAGCTAACTCTCATAGGAGAGCTAACAGCAGATGTGGTTATACCCCGGCTTTCTATGTTTACGGTATCCCTCACACTCTCTTCAGCAATGCTTACTATATCTATAATCATACTTCCTCCCTCATGATGATCACCTCCATCAGCACCATCATCATCATCATCATTATCATCACCTTCACCTTCTTCTTCTTGGATATCCGACAAAGTTCTCTCGGAATCAGATTTCTCAGCCTCTTCCTCATCTCCCCTAACAACGTCACCTCCCTCACTCACAGGTTGGGCACCCTGAACTTCAGCCCCTTGTTGAGGTTCCTCTAGTCCTAAAGCTCCTTGGGTAAGAGATCTCGACTCTTGGGTCTCTATTGGAGCATGATCTATCCTATACAATCTCACATGCTCACTCTCTTGATCCGCATATTTTAACAACGACTCCGGGGATTGGCATAATATTTGCATTTGGAGAATTCGGCACTTCGTGTAAACTCATCATCACATAATCTGGACATCGCTGTGAATTGGCTCGCTTCGGAATATTTTCATTTGCTCGAAGAATTCCTCGTATAAGAATTTGTATAAACCTCTGGAGCGGAACAAATTTTCATGCTCTATTTGTAGTTTTTGCAAGAACAATCTCCTTTAAGTCCTCCCAGATGCACTGAGCATAATCATAATGCTTGTTAAACGCGATTCCATGAAAAATCCTTAGACAATGAATGCTGCATCTGTCGATGCCTGTCTGCTTAGACGTCATACACCTATTGATAATTCCAAATAGCGTGTACCATTCCCCATTCAAGCCATTCCTATGGAATTTGGAGCTCTTTGGTAGTGGCTTTGAATAGCCCAGACAAATCAGATCATGAACTAGCTCTTCATCCGACACAAAGTCTTCAAAAACAGCCAACTCGGGAAAGTTAATTGTGTCTATACGTCTTGGAAGAAATAGGTTGTGACGAAGTCTGGCTAGAGTGATTTTGGTTTTGAATTGGTCTATTGTTACTTTGAAATGGTGATTGCCGTCAGCAGGAAAAAATTTGACTGTGTGCCAAAATTATTGTAGGTATACCTGTGGGATTGAAGGTTTATATTGAAGCAGATAACCTAACGGATGGCCCTTGAGGATGTCAACTATGATAGGATGACTGACTTTAATAACCTTGGTATCCAGACGATGGTTATTATCTCTAAAAGGTAGGCAATGTTTAGGTTTAACCAACTGGTTATCTGGGATGATATTTGACGGTGAGGGACGGGCAACAGAAGTAGAGCGAACAGGTGTGGATACTAGAGTATGATTGGATGATGAATGAGAGTTAGATGAATTGGAATTTTGAGATTGCACTGGAGATGCCATTTGAACAGTTGTAAACAAATAAAAATCATGTTAGACAGAACGGATAAACAAATGACAATCCTTCAAATGTAGAAAAATTGTAACATTTTATCTGAAATTATAAAAACTTGTAATTTTCTGTTTAAAGCATTGGGATTCCAAACAATAATAAACTATTATTGACAGGACTCCAGAGTCAATCGTTTAGAGACCAATGTTAGAAAATTACAACTTTATAATAATTTCTTGAAAAAATGTGACATTTTTCTTAAAACATTTAAAATTTAACACTTAGGAAAAATCTTCTTTTAAAACTCAAATGAAACAAGTATTAAACTCGAATGAAACATGAGAGTATGTGGACTATCTCTATTATGTCTAATACTCAACTCGTATGAAGAAGACACTTTCTTGATAACCACATTGCCCCAACTCAAATAAACTATAAGTGTTCTCGGACAATGTAGCAATCGAGTCTTAATTTCTAAAATTTTCCAAGTCCATCAAACTTAGTCAACTCGAATCACAAATAAAGTTTCTCGAATAACTTTTCATTCAACTCGATTGACTCTTGGACTTTTCTCGTGTCACATGGCATTCAACTCGAATGTCTCTTGGACTTTCTCGAGTATCATTTGAATCAACTCGAATGACTCTTGGACTTTTCTCGAGTATAGCTTTAATCGAGAAACTTTTCTTGAAATTATTTTTCAAGTATACTTCCACTGATTTACCAAAAATCAATTTCATGGACCTTATCATTGAATAAACACTTGTGTCCCACTCGAAATTCAATTTAAAACACATTTGATTTACTGAACTTTGAACAAAAACAACATTAAAGTTGTTAAAAATTCAAATTTCAGAATCATGAAGAACACGAACTTTCTGAAACTAAAATCGAACTTTCTGTTTGTGTGGTTTGATTTGAACCATGAAATTTCAGATTCATGTTCACATTCATAAACCAAAACTTACCACACATTTAATTTCAGATTTATGAACAACTAATTCTAAACACCATTAACATACAAATACGTAAAATATACGAACACATATATCACAATACTGAAATGAACTTTGTACAAATACAAGAAACAACTAAAAACTTTTACTCACAATCTGATGAAAAGATATCTTTAGTCCGTTGATGATGTTTGTGGGTTTTTGGTTTCTTAAAGGTGAAGAAATGTTTTTGGAGAAGACGATGAATAGCGTGTATCCGAAAAATGAATTTGAAATTGAAATTTCAAATTTATATGTTGTATTTTAAACCGGCCCATATTGTATCTGAAAAAAAAATTGACCGGCCCAAATTTGAATATAATAGAAAATTCGGCCCAACTTAAACTCACATTTCTTAACCCAATTATTTAAACCCACATTATCTTTTCAACAAACATTGTGATTAAACAAAAAATTGTAACATCCCGTCTTTGAGATAATTGCGTGGAATTATTTTAGTGGATTTTTTAATATATTATTATTGCGTGGGTCCAATAATAGCCCGAGTAGTGGATTATACGTGTCGGGTTTATGAGTTATGTGTCTCCGAGTAATTAATTTAGTGTATTAATTATACATTTGGGTTCGTGGATTTAAATGGGTTAAGTGGATTTTAATTGTGAAAATGTGATTTCGGGTTCGGATTATTGGGTCGGAACCCGCTAAAAGTGGAAATAATATATGTACGTTTCCTTTGGTTTCCTTTCTTCTTCCTAAAAGAGAAATTGTGTAAGTGTGTGTGAAAGTATGTGTATGTTCGTGAGTTCATCAGCCCAAAAAATCATCTTTGTTCCAAAAATTGGTTGCTGAAATCTAATCTTCATTCTTGAGCTTGGGATTGCAAAGGTGAGAAACCTATGAATTAATCCTTTAATTTTTGTGATATATGTTGTGGTTAATTGAGAGTTGGCTCAAAACCTTGAAAGGAGAGTTATGTTTCTGATTTGGTGGGTTATTGGAGCTGGAGATCGAAATTATGGGGGTGTTGATACCCTGGTCAGATCTGATCGACGAAGAAGAAGGAGGGCCAGACCGCCAGCGATCGCGGTCGCGATCGGGGGTCGTGGTCGCGACGGGAGGGTGGCGAGCGCGGGCGTGACCGGAGCGGCAGCGTGGGCGCGACCGGAGCAGGGGGATCCGAGGGTCTTGGGCTTGGTTCTTGTGGACGTTGAGGTTTATTTGGGTATTTGGGTTCCATTAGGTTTGTTTTGGGTCGGATATATTGTGAGTCGGGTTCTGACGGACTTTCGGGATTTTCGGTTGGGATTATTTATGGGGGTTTTGGAGTCGGGTTTCGTTTGGGATTTTCGAGCCGGGTTTTGATTGAGTCTTCGGAAGTTGATTGAGTCATTTATTGGATAGTGTTTCGGTTGGGTCTTTGGGACTCGATTGGGAATTATTTGGGTCGGGGTTGGTTTGATTTATTGTGAGTTGAGTTTATGTGTCAGTTGGATTTGAGATTAACATTGTGGGATCCGTGTGTTACAGGGACAAGCAGACAGCGAGATGAGCCGAGTCGAAGGTTATAAATTCAGTGTGTCGGACTGATTGATCAGGTGAGTACCCGAGTTCTTTTCTAAACCGCGGGACTGTTTTCCGAGTCGTGGTTGTGTAGCTAGCTTCGTGTATGTGTATATTGTTTATACTGTGTACTGTGAATGAGACAGGGACGCGAGTACAGGTATGATTCTGTTTCCCACATATGTGATATATGTGCATGAGATGAGATCCAGTCCGGGGGGGGTCCGTGATGAGTTCCATACGGACGGTGATTCGCGATGTGTGATCGCGCGGGTTGACTGTCCCTAACAGTCCTTGGGGCGTGTATACACGGCAGGGCCTGTAGCCGGTTCGCGCCCGTGCTACAGGGTTGTGGCTAACCACCGGTGCGCACGGTCGTTAGCTGGGGAAGGGTCCCCCTCAGTGATTCTGTGTGTAGGGCTTCGGATCTCATGCTGAGTGTTCATACCTGCTTTATATTGTTGATTGCCAGGGACAGAGATAGAGCTTGTGCGTGTGTATGTGCTATGTGTACGCCTGTTATGTGTTTATTGTGTAGAGTCTAAGCCTCGAGTACTCACGAGCTTTCGAGCTTACGTATTCGAGTCTTCCGTGTTCAGGGTATCAGCGACGAGATTAGTAGCTGTGCTTGTTGATTCGGGATCGAGGATTATCTGGGAAGCTTTATGCTAGTTTTGTATAATGATCTGATCTGTATTGTTTGTGTTAATATCTTTTGGGCTTGTGTAAGTAGTGGATTATATGTAGTAGCGTTTATGTGAAAGTTTAATATAATAGTGATTTCAGTTTATCCTATGACGTGTGTATGATAGAGTATTGAGATATTGCCAGCTGTGAATTGTATTGACGTGGCATTTTCCGGGATCGGGAGGGGTGTTACAGCATGGTATCAGAGCTTGTGGTTTGAAGTCTGAGTATCATTAGTGGATGCTTAACTTAAACCTTGTTTCGATCCATGGGGGATCCATTGCGATTGATTTTAGTGGAATTAACTAACCTGGCTTAGTGTATAACGCTAGGTGATTTATCTGTGGTTCTCAATTGATTTGTTTATGCAGATAGTTATGGCAGATCAAGGCGAGGAATCCGACGCGGGCAAGTCGGCAGGGGACGAGTTCATTCGTAAGTCAGAGCTTCTAGGGGTATTGACCGAGTTCTACAGGCAGCAGAGAGAGCAGGAGCGGGAACAGGATCAGGGTACGGGACCACGTGCTGGGGGTGGTCAGGATACAGTTACGGGTGCCTCTTCATCTACGTCTCGACGAGGGGGTTCGTTTAAGGATTTCATGACCGGGAATCCGCCAGAGTTTAGAGGCGGGGGTGAGCCAGGGATGGCTATGGCATGAGAGCGCGAGGTAGAGGCTGCTTTTCGAGTTGCGCATGTGGAGCCAAGGGATATGGTGGGGTATGCAGCTTATCTGTTGAGGGGAGGGGCATCTCAGTGGTGGAAATCTATTGAATCAGCGATGACATCTTCTGCAGCTTATGCGATGACGTGGGATCAGTTTAGAGCCGTGTTCGAGCTGCAGTATATTCCCAGAGACGAGAGACGAGAGAAGGAGCGTCGGTTTTTGCATTTGCAGCAGGGTGAGATGACTGTGCAGCAGTATGTGGACCAGTTTAATGAGTATTCGCAGTTTGCCACCCATCACATCGCCACCGAGCAGCGAAAGGTCGATGCATTCATTGATGGATTGCGAGCTGATATTAGAGAGTTTGTTGGAATGCATGAGACGCCTACCTTCGCTAGAGCGTTAGAGATGGCCCGCATCAGAGAGCGGGAGATAGCCAAGCAGAGAGAGGACCCATCCTTTCAGCGTTGACGTGTAAGGACTCCCGAGCGGTCCTCGAGAGATCAGAGGCATTCCAGAGATGATTCCAGGGAACGGCGTTCGGGTCAGAGTTCAAGAGATAGACAAGACAGAGACAGGGACAGGGAGCAGGGGTCGAGTGGACAGAGACGGAGCCAGCGATCAGATAGTCAGAGTCAGAGACAGAGTTCGCGATATACAGGGCAGAGCCAAAGCAGTGTAGGGCAGAGGCCTCGAGAGGGAGGCGATAGGGGAGACAGTTCAGCCGGAGATCGGGAGTGCCCGAGATGCAACCGTCGCCATAGTGGGTCGTGCGTGCCTTGGTGTTATCGATGCGGTCAGCGTGGGCATGCTGCCGCCACGTGTACAGTCCCAGAGCCGTTATGCTTCCGTTGTGGGAGGCCGGGGCACAGAGTGCGAGACTGTCCAGAGTCGGGACCAGCGGTGCAGGGTGCGAGTTCCAGTGGGGCCAGAGCGGAACCGTCGTCATCCGGTCGTCGTGATATTGGGGCAAGGGGTCGAGTCTTTCAGGCGACTGCAGAGGAAGCTCGAGATGATGCTGATATGGTTTCGGGTATGTTTTTCTAAGCTTGCTTCATGTATGTGTGTCAGTTGTGGGGAGAGTTGTTGGCGTATGTCTGTGATAAGTGTATGTGTTCTGTTGCGTGTGACTGCTTTGTTGTGCCTGTGATAATGGGATTGTTATATCTGGGTATGTGTGTGAGAGTGGGATATATTGTGGTAAGATGGGTTATCAGAGTTCTGGGCTTGGGTATCGCGTTATGTTAGTAAATTATTCTTGTTGGGCTATGTGCGTTATATGAGTAATCCTTGTGAATGTGTTTGTGATGTGCTAGTGGATTGATCCTTCTGATAGTGGATTATCATGCTGATAGTGGATTATCATGTTGATAGTGGATTTAAATTCTTGTGTGTGCTATCCATATCTATGATATTGCGTTTTATGAGATGCGATTATCTGTTGTAGTGAAAAGAGTTGAGAATTTTGTTGTGATAGTGGATTAGTCTATTGAGAGTGGATTTAATCCCATTGTGAGTTTAACCATGTTTATGAGATTGCGTTTAGTGATTCGATGGAGATATCTTTATGTGTTGTATTAGTGGATGATCTATATAGAGCTATGCGAGTATGTGATGAAAGAGAGTGAAGATTGATGGATTGAGATTATATGTGGATCAAGTGGCTTATGAAGTGACGCCACGAGAAGACTCCGCGAATAGAGGATTTATCAGTTGAAGATATGCGAATTAGGGGATTTAACCGAGTTGCTAGTGGATTGTCTAACTGTGAAGTGAAGACGTGTATTAGTGATGATTATGACATTCAGAGATCAAATGCGAATTCAGCAGAGTTGTTGATAATAATATCGAGAGTTATGAGCTAAAGTTTCGGGAATTTAACATAGAGGTATATAATTGCGAATGGGCTTACGATAGATTCCGGGGACGGAATATTTTTAAGAAGGGAGGATTTGTAACATCCGGTCTTTGAGATAATTGCGTGGAATTATTTTAGTGGATATTTAATATATTATTATTGTGTGGGTCCAATAATAGCCCGAGTAGTGGATTATACGTGTCGGATTTATGAGTTATGTGTCTCCGAGTAATTAATTTAGTGGATTAATTATACATTTGGGTTCGTGGATTTAAATGGGTTAAGTGGATTTTAATTGTGAAAATGTGATTTCGGGTTCGGGTTATTGGGTCGGAACCCGCTAAAAGTGGAAATAATATATGTACGTTTCCTTTGGTTTCCTTTCTTCTTCCTAAAAGAGAAATTGTGTAAGTGTGTGTGAAAGTATGTGTATGTTCATGAGTTCATCAGCCCAAGAAATCATCTTTGTTCCAAAAATTGGTTGCTGAAATCTAATCTTCATTCTTGAGCTTGGGATTGCAAAGGTGAGAAACCTATGAATTAATCCTTTAATTTTTGTAATATATGTTGTGGTTAATTGAGAGTTGGCTCAAAAGCTTGAAAGGAGAGTTATGTTTCTGATTTGGTGGGTTATTGGAGCTGGAGATCGAAATTATGGGGGTGTTGATACCCTGGTCAGATCTGATCGACGAAGAAGAAGGAGGGCCAGACCGCCAGCGATCGCGGTCGCGATCGGGGGTCGTGGTCGCGACGGGAGGGTGGCGAGCGCGGGCGTGACCGGAGCGGCAGCGTGGGCGCGACCGGAGCAGGGGGATCCGAGGGTCTTGGGCTTGGTTCTTGTGGACGTTGAGGTTTATTTGGGTATTTGGGTTCCATTAGGTTTGTTTTGGGTCGGATATATTGTGAGTCGGGTTCTGATCGGACTTTCGGGATTTTCGGTTGGGATTATTTATGGGGGTTTTGGAGTCGGTTTCGTTTGGGATTTTCGAGCTGGGTTTTGATTGAGTCTTCGGAAGTTGATTGAGTCATTTATTGGGTAGTGTTTCGGTTGGGCCTTTGGGACTCGATTGGGAATTATTTGGGTCAGGGTTGGTTTGATTTATTGTGAGTTGAGTTTATGTGTCAGTTGGATTTGAGATTAACATTGTGGGATCCGTGTGTTACAGGGACAAGCAGACAGCGAGACGAGCCGAGTCGAAGGTTATAAATTCAGTGTGTGGGACTGATTGATCAGGTGAGTACCCGAGTTCTTTTCTAAACCGCGGGACTGTTTTCCGAGTCGTGGTTGTGTAGCTAGCTTCGTGTATGTGTATATTGTGTATACTGTGTACTGTGAATGAGACAGGGACGCGAGTACAGGTATGATTCTGTTTCCCACATATGTGATATATGTGCATGAGATGAGATCCAGTCCGGGGGGTCCGTGATGAGTTCCATACGGACAGTGATTCGCGATGTGTGATCGCGCGGGTTGACTGTCCCTAACAGTCTTTGGGGCGTGTATACACGGCAGGGCCTGTAGCCGGTTCGCGCCCGTGCTACAGGGTTGTGGCTAACCACCAGTGCGCACGGTCGTTAGCTGGGGAAGGGTCCCCCTCAGTGATTCTGTGTGTAGGGCTTCGGATCTCATGCTGAGTGTTCATACCTGCTTTATATTGTTGATTGACACGGACAGAGATAAAGCTTGTGCGTGTGTATGTGCTATGTGTACGCCTGTTATGTGTTTATTGTGCAGAGTCTATCCCTCGAGTACTCACGAGCTTTCGAGCTTACGTATTCGAGTCTTCCGTGTTCAGGGTATCAGCGACGAGATTAGTAGCTGTGTTTGTTGATTCGGGATCGAGGATTATCTGGGAAGCTTTATGCTAGTTTTGTATAATGATCTGATCTGTATTGTTTGTGTTAATATCTTTTGGGCTTGTGTAAGTAGTGGATTATATGTAGTAGCGTTTATGTGAAAGTTTAAATTAATAGTGATTTCAGTTTATCCTATGACATGTGTATGATAGAGTATTGAGATATTGCCACCTGTGAATTGTATTGACGTGATATTTCCAGGATCGGGAGGGGTGTTACAAAAATAAAATTAATATATCAAAATAAAATTTGATTTTAAAAAAAAAAAAAAAAAAAAAAACTTTAAAACCAATCTTTAAAGAAAGAAAGAAAGAGAAAAAAAAAATTTGAAAATACACACAATCAACAAAAAAATACAATTTTAAAAAATATTAACAACAAAACAAAAAAGATATTAAACTCAAAAAAAAATAATAAAATGCTCAATTGCTCCCCCTTTAATTTCTGAAAGCTGCTTCCCCCTCAACTGTATATCATATTTATCAACTCAGCTTCTCCTACAAAATAACAGATAAAAGTTATCAGATTTATTCAAAATCAGATACAATTCTTTTCTGCTCCCCCTGCACATTGACAATCCAGATCTTGTTAAATTCCAAAGAATATTAACTTTTTAAGATTCAAGAATTTAACATCAGACTAAAATCAATAAAAAATGAAAATTTTAAAATTATAAAATGAAACTACTGAATTATTAAATCTTAACGATTCAACATACCTAATTTGTATAACAAAAAATTAAACCGTTTTTCATCTAACGCTTTGGTAAACAAATCAGCTAGTTGATATTCAGTGGGCACAAAATATAATTCTATATTTCCATTTTCTACATGATCTTTTATAAAATGATACTGAATGTCAATGTGTTTTGTTTTTGAATGTTGCACCGGATTTGATGCAATAGCTATTGCACTCTGAGAATCACAGTAGATTGGTATTTTCTTTGGTGTAAACCCGTAATCGCGCAGTTGGCTCTTCATCCACAACACCTGAGAACAGCAAGAGGATACGGCAACGTACTCTGCTTCAGCTGTAGACAATGAGACGCAATGTTGTTTCTTGGATGACCAACATACGGGTTTGTCACCTAAGAACTGTATAGCTCCATACGTACTTTTTCTGTCCATCTTATCACCTGCGTGATCAGCGTCAGAAAAAGCAGTTAGCTTAAATGAAGATTCTCTAGGATACCACAAACCAAGATTTGGAGTTCCTTTGAGATATCTTAAAATTCGTTTCGCAGCTGTTAAGTGTGATTCCTTAGGATTTGCCTGATATCTTGCACAGACACATGTAGCAAACATAATATCCGGTCTACTAGCTGTTAAGTACATTAATGACCCAATTATACCTCGATAATGAGTCACATCTACAGGTTTCCCTGAGATGTCTGCATCGAGTTTTGACTTTGAATCCGGAGCCATGGGAGTTTTCATAGGAGTACTGTTGACCAAGTTAAATTTCTTTAACATGTCTTGTATATATTTTGACTGATTGATAAAAATACCATCAGCTAATTGTTTTACTTGTAATCCTAAGAAAAAATTTATTTCCCCCATCATGCTCATTTCGAATTTTTGGGACATTAAAAATGCGAATTTCTTACAAAATTCTGGATTGGTAGACCCAAATATTATGTTGTCTACATATATTTGTATAACTATGATATCCGGCCCCTGACGTTTTATAAACAGGGTTGTGTCAACTGCACCTTTTGTAAATCCACATTTCAACAGATATGTTGAAAGTGCATCATACCAAGCACGCGGTGCTTGTTTAAGGCCATACAGTGACTTATCTAAAATATATACATGATCAGGTTTAGAAGGATCAGTAAAACCTTCAGGCTGATATGTATATACTTCATCTGTTAGTTCCCCGTTTAAAAACGCAGTTTTAACATCCATTTGATAGACTGTAAAGTTTTTATGAGCGGCAAAAGCTAAAAACATTCTAATGGCTTCAATTCGTGCAACTGGTGCAAACGTTTCATCGTAGTCAATCCCTTCTTGTTGGATGTATCCTTTGGCAACGAGACAAGCTTTATTCCGAATGATTACTCCATGTTCATCTTTCTTGTTTTTAAAGATCCATTTCGTGCCTATAATGGATTTGTCTTTTGGGTGCTCAACAAGTCTCCAGACCTTTAACCGTTCGAACTGGTTCAGTTCTTCTTGCATCGCCACAATCCAATCAGCGTCCAGAAGTGCTTCTTTTACATTTTTGGGCTCTATTTTACTTAGAAATTTTGAAAATAAACATTCATTTATGGTTGCCCTTCTGGTTTGGACTGACGCGGATGGATCACCAATAATGTTTTCTATTGGGTGATTTCTTGTCCATTTAAAAGTATGTGGAAACAAATCTATTTGGTCTTGATTGGGATTACGATCTAGATATGGTTGGGGAGTTACTTCAGATGTTGTAGGTGGGACTTCTGAGGTAGGAGCTTCTGAATGTTCAGAAGTTATGGGGGTTTCAGAAGAATTTGGAGGTTCAATGGGTTGTACAATCTCAGTAGTCGACTGCACATTTGCTGTTGAGACTTCTCCAGTTTCTTCTGAAACTTGTTGTTGAGAAAGATCAGAGACTACACCTGGGGTCTTGATGATCACATACCCAGAAAAAGAAACTGAAGTTAAAGAGAGAGAGATCGGGGGCTCAAAAGAATCGGCTGGTGAACAAAGTGAGCTGGGATTGATTCTTCATGAAGATGTTCCAGTTCCTTTGAACATTCAGTCTGATATTTACAATTTTGTAGAATATATTGATTCATATGAAGATGTTCAAGTTAAGCATCATGAGTTGAGTATTCAAGGAGTAGGAGAAGGGAGAGAGGAATACATTGAAGTGTCTGAAGATGATGATGTAATTGCTTTAATTGATATTCATTTTAGAGCTGAAAGGATTGAAGAGGATAGATGATGATGATGATTTTAACTGTTCGTGAAAAAGAAAGATGGCACGATGCGAATGTGTATTGATTACCAGGAGCTGAATAAGTTGACTATTAAGAACAAGTATCCGCTGCCGAGGATAGATGATTTGTTTGATTAGCTACATGGGGCAAGTGTGTTTTCTAAGGTTGACTTAAGGTCGGGGTACCATCAGTTGAAAGTACGAGAAAAAGATGTACCGAAGACAACTTTTAGGACACGTTATGGGCATTACGAGTTCTTGGTTATGCCATTCGGGTTAACCAACGCCCCGGGCGTCTTTATGGATCTAATGAACAGAGTTTGCAGACCGATGTTAGATAAGTCGGTGATTGTGTTCATTGACGATATTTTAGTGTATTCCAAGTCTGAGGCCGAGCATGCTGTTCATCTAACAGAGTTATTGGAATTGTTAAGAAAAGAGAAGTTGTATGCCAAATTCTCAAAGTGTGAGTTTTGGCTGCAACAAATTCAGTTTCTTGGACATGTTATTTCGGGAGCTGGGATTTCAGTAGTTACAGCTAAAGTTGAAGCCATAAGAAACTGGGAACCGCCTCGTTCAGCTACAGAAGTTAGAAGTTTTCTTGGGTTGGCAGGCTACAATAGGAGGTTCATTAAGGATTTCTCGAAGATTGCAGTTCCTTTGACTGCATTAACGAAGAAGAATGCACCGTTTGTTTGGGAAACTGTGCAACAAGAGGCCTTTTATATCTTGAAGAAGACGTTAAGTGAAGCGCCGATACTTGCTCTACCGGAGGGCAATGAGGATTTTGTGGTATACACGGATGCTTCGAGGTTGGGATTGGGAGCTGTACTGATGCAGCGTGGAAAGGTTATAGCGTATGCCTCGAGACAACTTAAGCAGCATGAAAAGGATTACTCAACTCATGATCTTGAGTTGACAGCTGTTACTTTTGCTTTGAAATTGTGGAGGCACTATCTTTATGGAACTAAGTGTCAACTCTATACAGACCATAAGAGTTTGAAGTACATCTTCGGTCAAAAAGAGCTTAATATGAGACAACGTAGGTCTATGGAACTTATTAAAGACTACGATTGTGAAATACTCTACCATCCTGGAAACGCTAACGTGGTAGCCGATGCTTTGAGTCGCAAAGCTTATTCTAAAGACTACTGCTACATGATGACGTCTACGATGTTAACCTCCACTATTATTGATGATGTCAAAGCTGCTCAGGAGGAAGTATTGAAGGGAGAAAATGTTGGTGCTGAGGATATTAGGGTACAAATTAAGAATATGGAAACAAGTGAGTCGGGATTGAAAGATATGTATGGAAGGATCTGGGTGCCGAAGTTTGGTGGTATGAGAAAGGTGATCATCGAAGAAGCACATCAATCCAAGTTTTCTGTACATCCCGGAGCACAAAGACGTACAACGAGCTGAAAGCAGACTTTTGGTGGCCGGGATTGAAGAAGGATATAGGCCATTATGTTGAATGATGTCGGACTTGTCGGCTTGTGAAAGCTGAACATCAGCAACCATACGACAGTTTGCAACCGCTTCCCATTCCGGAATGGAAGTGGGAACACATAACCATGGATTTCGTCACCAAGTTGTCGAAGACTAGGCGTCAGCATGATGCAGTTTGGGTGATAGTCGATAGGTTAACTAAGTCCGCACATTTTATTCCGATAAGAGAGAGTTATTCCTTGGAAAATTTGGCACAGATTTATATGGACGAGATTGTTTCTAGACACGGAGTACCTAAGTCCATTGTATCAGATCGAGACAGCCGATTTACTTCAAACTTCTGGTCGGCTTTGCAAGAAGGGTTGGGAACGAGGATCGCTATGAGTACGGCTTACCGTCCGACAAACCGATGGGCAAAGTGAAAGGACTATCCTGACACTTGAAGATATGATGCGGTCGTGTATATTGGATCTCGGTGGTAATTGGGACGATCATTTGCCACTAATAGAGTTCTCGTACAACAATAGTTACCACGCGACAATAAAGAAAGCGCCGTTTGAGGCCTTATATGGGAGAAGGTGTAGGACTCCTACGTGTTGGAGAGAAACCGGAGAAACACCGATTGCTGGGCCGGCATTGGTACAGGAAACGAATGAGAAGATACAGTTGGTTAGACAGAACATGAAGGCGGCCCAGGATCGACAGAAAAGTTATCATGACAGGAGGCATAAACCAATCAGTTTTGATGTAGACGATTGGGTTTATTTGAAGGTGTCACCTACGAGAGGTGTTACAGGTTTTGTTAAAAGAGGAAAGATGGCTCCGAGATTTGTTGGACAATTCAGGATTATAGAGAAAGTGGGAAATCAATCTTATCATTTGGAGTTGCCTGAAGAGATGTCGGGCATACATCCGGTGTTCCATGTGGGAAATCTTCGAAAGTCATTCACCACCGGAAACGAGGATTGCGCAGATCTCACAGAATTGCAAATTGATGAAAGGCTCCGATACGTGGAAGAGTCGGAATGTGTTCTGGATACCAAAGTGAAGAAGCTAAGGAGTAAAGAGTTAGAGATGGTGCTTGTACGTTGTAAGCATCATAAAAGAGCAAATCACACTTGGGAGACAATGTCTGAGATGGTGAAGAAATATCTGCAACTGTTTGAAGCCAAATAACTTCGAGGAAGAAGTTTTAGCGTGTGGAGCCCATGCTGTAACATCCTCGGATTTAAATTATTGTAATTGGGATACTTAGACGAATTTTTGTATAATTAAGTTGAATTATTATGTATCTGGATATTTAAAAAGTTGGTTGGTATTTCAAGAAATTAAGAAATTTGAGAATTTCAATTTTTAGTTCTTAAGTATAATTGATTAAAAAGATAGTGAAGATGAAAATCAGTATTTAACGAAACCAAATAAGTTGAGGGGCTAAGTGTGCCAATAGCCAAAACTTGAAAAATAAAAGACCTTTGGTCTTTTATTATGGTTAATTCTCATTTCAAAAAGTTCTCTCAAGCCCTCTCTCACTCTCACTCCAGATCCTTGCTGAAATTCAAAATTTTGAAGCAAAATTCGTGGATTAAGGCTATATATTAACAAGATTTAGTTGGAATCAAGGTAAGAAATTACATTCTAAGTTTTGGGTTTTATTTTGAGAGTTATAAAGATGAAATTCGGATTTTAATATGAGGAAAATGTTGATGCATGTATGTTTAATCAGTTGGAAATCAATAGTTGAACATCTCTGAAGGATTGGAAACAAGAATCAACCGTTAATTCGTCCAAAAAAGTAATAAATCTGAATTTTTATGAAGTTTTGTGTTCTTGAGATTTTTCCTCATTTTTGTCCAATCTAGACGAATTTGAGTGTTAATGATATGGAAAATGATGTAGAAACATTCAAGATATGTTAATATAACATTATTTTAAGTTGCATGTGGTTAGAAATTGGTTTTGAAAATTTTTGAGTAAAACCCGTAAGTTGCGACCTGCATTTCTGCAAGTGAACTCGATGAGTTCTATGGGGAACTCGGCGAGTTCCCAAGAACACTTGAACATATCTTCAAAAATTCATAAGTGTTGGATCCGAATTCGGTTGGGACCCGAATTCGGATGAGACCCGAACTTAAATGGAACCGAATCTGGACGGAACCGAACTCGAATGGGTAAAGTAATTCGGATGGGTCCGAAATCCGGCCAAGGATCCGAAATTCAGACCTGAACTCGGCGAGTTCAATGGAGAACTCGGGGAGTTCTATGCTATTCTTGTGAAATTCGGATGGGTTTTTTTTAAGGACACGAATTTATGGTTAATTAAACACACTTTTGAGATACTTTTTGTATTATATTAAGGCATATAATGAAGGGTTATTTGGGAATAATAACACACAAAATGATGGTTTTTAATGTGAGTTTCGGATGACGGTTCCGAATGTTGTAATACTTTTATTTGTACACATTGATGCTAATTTGTTAAAGAACATATAATGATGATATGTTTTCCATATAAAAATGTAACAGGTCCCTTGTGGTGTTGTTTAACCCACAGTGGGGTACTTTGTGATCCTGTTGAAAGCCCGAGGAGAAGTAAGATAACTTAAAGTTTAATAACGCACCCACTGTGAGTACATATGATTTCGCATGTTTATATCTGCTTTATGTTAGCTATTGCCTGCTGAGACATGTTGCTTCATTATCATTTGGAATTCTACTAACTTGCGTAGATTTAGATGCACATTGATCATGTTGCATGTCCGTTCATTTGTTGTGCATCTATCGATGGACCGGCGGGTCACATCTGTTACTCCGATGTTACTGCGCTATATGACCCGGAGCTGATCCCTCCGAGGTTCTGGTAGGCAGTAAGTCATCCCCGATGTTATGTCTGTCTCAGATGGTTGGTTTAATGTCGAGCTTTGGGCTCGAAGGAGTTGCGGCTCTTGCTCCGTACTTGGTGTACGAAGAGAGTATACGACGTTGGTCGTCGGTGTTACTCTTGGGGCTTCATAAAGATTTATAAAATGCGTAAATCTGTGTATTCACTAAGCATTCGCTTACCCTTCAGTTGTTGAATTTTTACAGGAAAAGGAAAATCTGCTGCCGGACCTTCTAGTTAGGTCGTTTGTGAAGTATTGGAAGATATCTATTACTCAATCGGTAAATGTGCTATGGGACCAATGTTGTAATATATTTGGGATGTTGTAATAAAGTTTGAGTATGTAGATTTAGACTTGAAACTTTGTAGCACCGTAGGGTGTTTGACAATGTTGTATTATATTATTTATGTATTTTTATGCTTCCGCACTGTAATTTAAGTATCCAGATCATTATGTAATTCGTATTTGGTGATTAATCCTGGGTGTTATGTAATTGTGGTTAAAATGTGGCAAGGGTGTCACAGTACGTTATTGCATGAAATAAAAGGATAGAAATGTCGCCTGATGATAGATTAAGCATAAAATAGAAGAAATCCTCGTGAAACTGCAATAAAAAGAGGTTTTTGAGTGATTGAATGTTCGAAAATGGCGGTTTTGGGTACAGAGTTTGTCGACAAAGCTGGGGGGAGAAAGGTGAAAAAACATTGACCCCGGTTACCTTAAATAATGTGAACTTGGGCCAAGTTTTGAGCCCAACCGTCAACAACAAAAACAAAAAAAAAATGAGCTGAAAAATAAAAACAAAAGATTGGCCTATTACAAAAATCTGATAAAGAAAAATAATCGGAATAAAAATGAAAATAAAACTAAATCTAGAATAAGTACAATAAAAAAGACAAAAAAAATTTTACACTTTAAACAAATATATTAAAAAATCTTTTTTTTGTGTATTTTTCAAGTTATTCAAACTAAAATAAGAGAAAAATAAAATCTTTTTGTATTTTTCAGATTTTCAAATTTAAACAAGATACTAAAAATATTTTTGTGTTACTCAAAATATTTTCAACTTTATATATATATATATATATATATATATATATATATATATATATATATATATATATATATATATATATATATATATATATATATATATATATATGTATATATATATATATATACACATATATATATATACCTATATACAAAAAATTCAGAAAAAAAATTAAATTAAATTAAATTAACTTGAAATAAAAATTCTCCCTTTCTCCCCCTTACAAGTGTGCACACTTATAAAATTGATTTAAAAGGTTGTGCAAATTTGTAGGAAACTCCTGCTCAATTCAACATTTATCCTCTTTAAAGAAACCAATAACCTCGATAAGCTAAAAAAGTCCTACAAACCTTGATATTATTAAGCTTCTCACTCAGCATGAACATTGCACATAGATTTATCAGTTTAACCACAATTAAAGACGTAAATAGATAAACGAACACTATAAAATAATTTTCTAACACGTCCCTTGAATTGAATTAACAGATGTCTTCTAAATAAAGAAGTTTCAGTTATGAGGATAACATGAAACAAAATTATCTAAAAAATATTTGAGAATCTACTAGAGGGCGGATTCAACATGCCAATATGAGATACTAAGAACTGAAAACTAGGTTCGTCTAAAGCCTTAGTAAATATATCAGCAAGTTGACACTCTGTGCCGAAAAATATAATTCTGTTGTCCCTTTTTCTACATGATCTTTAATAAAGTGTTACCTGATGTCTATGTGATTTGTTCTTGAGTGTTGCACGGATTTCAGAATATAGCAATCGCACTTCGCAAATCACAGTAGATTGGAATGTTAGTGAGTGAAAAATCATAATCACGTAACTGTGTCCTCATCCATAGTACCTGAGAGCAACATGTTGCAGCTGCTACGTACTCAGCCTCAACTGTCGATGTGAAAACACGCTTTTGCTTTTTGGAAGACCAACTCACTGGTCTATCACCCAAGAATTGTATTCCATCGGATGTGCTTTTGCAATCCACGCGGCACCCTGCAAAGTCAGAATCAGAAAAGGCAGCAAGATCGAAATTGGTTCCCTTTGGATACCATAGACAAGGATCAGGTGAACCCTTAAGACAACGAAAAATGCGTTTAACCGTAGTAAGGTGTGATTCTATAGGGTCGGCCTGAGAGCGAGGCCGTAAGGTAGAGTAATGAACCAATCATTCCTTTGTGTAAGGTCGCCTTCCTACGGATCCTATCTTGACGCGACGCCGTCCAACGAGTGCGGAATCCTCGTTAGCGGCTTGACGGATAGACCATGCACACGAAAACCGGAGACACACACGATGATAGACAAACAATAGAACGCCCCGACACGTGATTCTCTCCAAGAACAAACTCTCAAACACCTTGCAAGTTCGAGATCGCCTCTGCACTAATCCAATATCGAATTCTGCAAAAGTTGTTAATTAAAACGAATTAACCCTTAATTATAACACCTGGTTCGAACTTGCCCAGGGCAAGTTCGACTAAGCCCAAGGCCCTTCGAACTTGTCCTCCATTAGTTCGAACCAGTTACTTTGAACTTACCTTTGAACTTATCTTTGAACTCATGTTTGAACTTATCTTTGAACTTATCTTTGAACTTATTGTAACACATCTATTACACCAAGTTCAAACATACATACAATCAATATCAAACATATAACAAACATATATCAAACACGTATTAATATGCAATAACGAACAAATTGACTATTACAAAATACTGTATATACTTAGACTGTTATCGTCACACAGGATGCACTAACAGACTCCCCCTTGACGATAGCTTCTAACTATATATTTTGTCTAAGTACTTGAGCTATATAAACTACTACCAGCATACAATCCCTGATCTATACAAACTCTAACTACCTTCTGGAACTTCCTGCCTTCTGATCTCTATCCTTCATGAAAGAAGATCAGCTGATCGTGAAGCTTTCTCAGGTCGTCCTTAGATGAGTTTATCAGATGCAGTGGATCATATACTTTCAAAATCACTTTGTCCTCGTAGTCCTCCATCACTGCTTCCGCCGTCTCGTTGTTAACATACCACCACTTCATGTTTTTCAGTACATCTTGTGGCAATGACTTCATTGGCACTTTCTTGAGGCATCGGACTGGCTTGTAAACCATCCTAGCCCAAGGCTTTCCAGTGAGGGGATCTACTCTTGACGGATCTTCAACTCTTTTCCCGGATCTTGGCTTAATCCTTTCAAATCTTCCAGATCGACTCTCCCTTCGAATAATCTTAGCCACAACTTGACAAATTCTTATAGTGCTAGGAAACTGGGCACTGGGAAAGGAATTGTCCCAAGTACTTGGAAACGGTTAAGGTCGACCGCATTGAGACTTCATGTATCTGAATCAGTCACTTCTATTGTTCTTGGATATGTGATACTCAATTGAACAAAGTTTTATGCATAATGTATGCAATGACTAAAATGAAGTGAAAAGAGATGACAGATTCAGTGGAAGCATAGAGACATCTTAGAGAATACTCTGTTGGACACTATTTTTCATGTCATCTATAGTTTATCATGGTGTAGTAAACAACTTTGTAGTTGAATTATTGCAAATACTTTTGGGATAAATAAAGAAATTTTTGGAGTTGAAAATTTATTGCTTGAAATTCCTATTGTTTAAGATTACTAAACCATGATTATTGACTATTGATTCAAGTGGAGCTTGAATAGTAACTTATCAATGGAGATTGGACAAGCTAGTAGTCATATTCAGATAAAAAGGGTTACCATGTTGTTGTATAAATTGTTCAAATGTTCAAATGCAGTTTCATTGAACTTGTTAATTCTTGAATGCTAGTTCAAGAGATTATATGAGTTGGATAGTCAGCTGTGATTATATAGATGAAACTAATAAAATGCAGAATTAAATGTAAATGAGTTACATGGAGGTTAATTCACTTAACTTGTCAGAAACAATCAAAGATTTGATTAGTCAGGATTGTTTAGACAAGAATTAATCGTATTTTATAAAATTACATGTGAAATGTATACAACTTGTGTGATGGTTAGTCAAGTAATAGCCTTTGACCAGTTTAAACACTCGTCGGCAAGCTTGACGGAATACCACAACGAAGTGTTGCAGATAACCAGGGTCTGGTGGTTATGGATACTTATCACAAATTTTGAACACAATGTTATTAAAGATATCTTGTTAAGATATAGATAAACCGCATACTGTCAGATTCAAGACTAAACATCTAAACGTATCACTAGTAGCAATTAATCTGAATTGCTAGAGCTCCAAAATTTTAATCCTGGTGTCTTTATGAGTGATTTACCAGTTCCCCTAAAGATAATGGATATAAATTTGTAAGGAGATTCAGAATGGGTCTGAATAGTATTACAAGAAGTTGTAATAAAGAACTAGTGTAATTTTTCAAAGATAAACGGTAATAGAATTTAAGTAAGTTAACTAGTAAACACTCCCACTAAGATCATGTCTGAAATTAATTTTTCGATAGATCGTGTTACCGTTACATTTGATAAAGGAACAGTAGCATTAAATTGATGGAAGTCATGTTGTGTTTATTGAGATAAAGGAGATCAACATGATATCTTTAATGTCGTTCTATTTTGCATGTTTTAGAAATCCAAGAATAGATTTGAAGTTATTCTAAAACTATTCCATAGTTCCTTGTTGTCGTGGGAACCACGACGAGAATTAAAAGGCTACTGTGGTTTTTGGTTGATATTCATGGGTGATGAATATAGCAAAGGTTGGACCAAAGTCACAGGTATTTGTTGCGAACAAATATTGGATTAACCCACCGATTGAGACCACTTTGTGGATTATAGTCATGAGTCGTCTCAAAAAGGTAATCCTTAGTACCTGAGATGTCTACGTACTTTAGTGCGGGTGCTGCTGTACATTTGGCCTAACCTAACGTCATCCGTAACTGGGTGACCATAACGGTTCGAGGCTGGTTGCAGTGGGAGTCGTGCTGGAGGCCTAGATAGTCAATATGGGATTTGCACCTTCTTTTAACTAAGAAGAGATATTTCTGGCCCCTCGACGATCGATACTGAAAGAAATGCATGGCCATGCTCGGACAGAACTGATGTGTTCTAATCTGTCTGTTTCAGTTCAGTATGAGATCAGGGAGTCGAGAAACATAATCGTGTTTGCTACGGTTGATCTAATCCATGCCTAGCTGTGACAATGAAATATCGCGACGCATGGGATTGACCTGAGATTTGACTCTATCTTTGAATTGAACTTCCATTAGGTGTTCTAGCTTTTGATTTGCTAACTTGAAGTTACCTAGATCTATGTTAACAGATTCCAGTTTCTCATTAGCCTCTAACACCTTCTGTTCAGTTTCTTCTACCTTTTTATTCAGAGATTCTATTTTCTTATTGAGTTCCTTTTTCTCCCATTCATGATAGTTTCTATCATACCCCATTTGAATCTCATTATCCTTATAATCATTGATATGTTTTTCCAGATCTTCTATGGCTTGCATATATTCATATCTCCTTTCTTCCATCTTAGCTAGAGTTTTGCACATGCTCTCATTATGATCTCTGTACTTTTTAACCATATTTTTGCATGATTGAGAGCAGAGTTTAGAATGGGAGTCAGAGTTTTTATGACCTTGGTTGCCTAAAGTGTCTAGCCATGACCTCTTTTAGGCGCATGCTGCAGCACAGTATGTCGTCTTACACAAGTGGGAGTATGTTAGTGTATAATGTGTAAAGATGACATTACTACTGCATCATGGCTGATTTCATAAAACACTTAAGGGTCACACCGATGAGCACAACTGAGCAGATGCAATTAAAATATTGAATAAATGATATTGGATATTGTTTATGACACGAAATGATCATTGAGATTAAATTAACGTGTGATTAATTATATCTCAAAGTACGGGGACTAAAAGTGTAATATTAGATATTGTATTGATTTAATTGTTACTGGATGTCTTTTATTTAGTATTGGATATTAAATAAAAGATGCATTTATTTGAATTAGTATTATCATCTATTATTAGATAATTGGATGGATAATTATAAACAAATAAATAAGAGATAATTATAAATAATTATCTGGTCATTTATATATTATTAGATAATGTATAAAAGATTAATATTATATAAAGGGTATATAATTATAGAGATAATTATATAAGGTTTAAATAATAAAGATAATTATATAAGGTTTAAATAATAAAGATAATTATTAAGATATATATTATATTATTATATTAGAGTTTGACTAAAACTTAAACTCTTAATAATATATATATATATATATATATATATATATATATATATATATATATATATATATATATATATATATATATATATATATATATATAAACATACGGCCACATATATGTAGATATATATACATAATGATAAACCCACGGTTGGTAGGTTTTTACACAAAAAAAAAAAACAAAACAAAACACAAAAAGTGTGTGGTTTTTTTGGTGAGGTGCGGCCTGCTCGATCGTGTCATCACTGCTGGATACCAAAAGCATCCTATTCGCGTATTTTTGTCATAAAAAAGAAAGGTACGGTTTTATTGCTTTCTCGTTTACTTATCTTATGTATACTTGATGATCCGTGTATGAAATTCGTGATTTTAAAAAGCTTCCGTTGTGCATTTAATGTGATTAATGTTTATGTTTTTATGAAAAACGATACTAATCCCCAACAATATGATATAATAAAAGTTTAGAAAAATATAAGAAAGTAAATCCTATTCATATATATTTAGAAATATATAAAATTAGTAGGTCGTAATAAATAATAATATCATTTTTATATTCTTTTGTTAAAAAAATATTTATATCTTTACCTTTTAATTTTCTATATTTTATATATATTAAAACTATCCGCGTAATACGCGGGTAATAAACTAGAAGGATCGAATTGTATCCGAAGAAGAGGGGAATACAAAAAAGTAATAAGATACTAAAAAATGATTAAATGTGAAAACGTTGTTGTTATGTAAATCTTTTGGGATTTTCCTTTTTGATCTTTGTCGACACATCTTTTGGGGCCACATAAATACAAAGGGTAAAACCGTAAATTTCCTGAAATTGCCAGATTGGAAATTAGTTGCCGCATAAGACTATTGAATGACAAAACGGCCTTCCTTTTTTTCCAAATTCCAATATATAAATAGCATCTCAACGCTTTCACACTTTCGGTTTTCTCTCTCTCTCTCTCTCTCTCTCTCTCTCTCTCTCTCTCTCTCTCTCTCTCTCTCTCTCTCCACCGTTCGTTCTATCTCTCTCTAAAAAAAATCTCCACGAAGAACATTTCTGATCACTAGATCAACCGAAATAAGATTTTTCGCATTTTTATTCCATTCGATATACACATCTTGATGAAGAAATCTGGATTTTTTGCTGCTTCCATGGCTGCCGCTTCAGCTACAACTGTCATATCTGGCTCCAATTTCAAAAATCAATGTTCTGACGAGGTAAGCAATTAAATTCGACACTAGACTAGTTTCAAAATCAAATTAATTACGAATTCTGTTATTTTACTCTTCGATTTATGAAATTTAGTCATAAATTCGATAGAATTTTCGGTTTTTGATATGATTTAGGATCATACACGATCAAGCAAACAGAGTGAAAATTCGAGTCCAGAGAAAACAAATTGTTGCTTAGAGAAATTTGCGCCGAGGTTTGATGGATTGAGGTTCATCGAAACGCTTGTAACTGCTCATCGATGATTATATGATAGGATTTAACGAGATCTCGTAATTAGTTATTATATTTTATTTGTGGTTTTTCCGTTCATGTTCATGTGTGATTTGAACGATGACAGTTTGTTGCCATTAAGCCGAAGGCTGCTATTTTTTTGGTATAATGATTTTGTGTTATCAACGTAACTAATTGAAATATTATTATCAATTTATTCTGTTTCATGAATTCGGAAATTCGGATGTGGAATTTCATATGCCCTATTTTGTGGCTTTTTTTCACTTTTGTTATTGGTCAATCATTAAATAGTGTAGTACATGTGTTTCTTATGATATAATTTTTTTTTACTACACATGTTTCTTGTAACACTAAGTTCTCCAAACACATCAACTATCTCAAACGTATCATATATTAATACTTTTATAGTTTATAAAATTTCTTATCAATTATTATATTATTCAATGTCTCATTTATAAATAGTGAATAGTAAGATGATATTTTATAATAAAAAAAAGATTGTCCACTCTTTGGGGTCTCTACTGAGCGGGGTACTATATCAACATGGAAGAGGTAAATTACGAAACCCCAGATTAACAAAAGTGTGCACGGTTTGAACACTAACCACCGTTATGGTTTTCATGTCTCAAACTACTAGACGATCGTTTCGAAGACAATTAACATGTTTAATCAGTTATTAATTATACTAGTCATGATGGCCCGTGAGATGCACCGGGCTGAATGATTTTTTAATTAAAATATTATGTAAATGTTAAAGATGTGTGATTGTTATGGTATTACTAAATGAAATTAATAAATGATCTTCGTAGCTACATCTGACATTAAATAAATTAATCAATGATTTAATATTAGATATAATCAAAACGTGATATTAGATTACTACCTACTCGATAACTTATGTTAGTTTTTATTTTATCAACTAAAATAAACTAACTAATAAAATAATTTATTTTGATCTAAGTAAATTATCATTATAAATTATTACATTGAATTTATTGTCATTTAACTCAATTTATCAAAGTAAATTACAAGAGAAAAATTTATTTTGATATAAACAAATGATCGTTATAGTTTATTTTATGGAATTTATTAATATATGACTCCACTTTTCAAATTAAATAAACTAAATAATAAAATAACATATTTTATTTTAAAAAATTAAATATTGTAATTTTTTACATTTATATAATTACTACAAACATGAAATCATTTAGGCTTAAGATTGCCATTGATTCATGTGAATTTGATATTTATGCATTGAAAAAAATTATGAGACAAAAATATGTGTGATAGTTAAAAAATATTTTGCTATTGCATTGACAATAATATTATATAGTTGAATATACTCAAACAAAATCATGTCAAACCAAAATGAATTTTCACAACCACCATACTTGTTGTGTTCTATTTTTTTCATCATCCTGCAAGTATAAAATACAATTTCTCGAAACAAGATAAGATTAAACTCAAAAAATACATGTTAACGTATTCAAAAACTGTTCCATAATTCATTTTCTAAAACCACTGAAAATGACAAATACATATACAAAAGTATGTAATTGATTGAAATTAATTCCTTAAGCAATAACAAATATACACTTGATAGTAAAAAAATGGTAGATAAATTATGTAATGAAAATGTGGATGATATCAACCTTGACCATGTCAATGCTCGTTCTACTCCCATGCTTCATCATCCTACAATGATAAACAAAAATATTAGAAATGTAAGAATACAATTGTAACATCCGGCATTAAACCAAGTTAGCATCTATGACCTAATCATTATTTACTAGCAAATTATAACCTAATCAGTGGTCATTAACAATTAATCAAAGTGATTAACAATGTTCATGAAGAAATTCAACTCAAATGGAATCAAATTCATCGGTGCGATGAATCGGGAAATCAATTAATCCGATCGATTTACAACATGATGGATTAATTCAACTAAGTACATAATTAAATTATGATTAGTAACACTAATCATACACTAATACACTTACTTAACATTAATTATACAAGACTAAAACAATTCATTAAAACAATGCATCCAAAAGTATTTATGAAATTACAAAAAAAAAGGGAAATACAAGAATACATTTCTAAATACTTTTATACAAAAAAAATACACCATAAATACACCCCTTAGGCCGGCCCTATGAAGGACAAAAAGGACTTGTTATATATATTTTTTACTCAACATATCAAAATCAAATCATCCTCTTTCAACTCACCAAAGATCTCGCACTATTCTTCATCATTTCACCATTTTTTTCTCTATAAATAGAGACCCAATTCCTCACACGTTCTTCACACCTTTAAAGCAAAAACCCCTCCTTCTTTCTCTATTCAAAACCGGCCACAAGGCCCTCACAAAGCAAAATTTGTGCAACTTTATTATTCTTGCAATTTTCAAGTGTTTTGGGTGCAACTTTTGCAAGAGTTTCAACTTTTACTCAAATTCATACTCTAAATACAACAAAGTAAGTAAATACTAACTTATTTCATCTTATATTTATCTTTATATAAGTCTTGCATAATATATATAATCACCAACAACAACAAGTTTCATAAAAACTCAAGTTTATAAATCACTAGTTTTTGTTTTTAAGTTGTTTTCTTCAAATGTGTTTATAAATATATAAACACATCACGTAAGTGTAAATATTATGAAAACAAGTTATATAAGTGTATTTTATTGTCAGGATCTAAAACTGAATAACCAAGATTAACTGATTTGAAATTTATCAGAGTATAAATCAATAATCTTGCTTTGAATCAAAGTTTAATTAAGAAGTTTGCGGAATAACACTTAATTATTTTAACAAAAACTTTCAGAACCAATGAAGCATAAAACATAAGAAGTAATCAAGACTGTTTGTATTGCTGAATTCAATGATTACAATCACCTCTAATCTGTTTGATTAGACGAAGAACACAGACTGTTCTTAGGGTTTTACAACCTTAGAGGCTTAAGAAAACTTAAACAATAAAGCAATTACAGACTCAAAAATACGCAGAAAACTTCTACAACTTCTATGACCTATTCTCTGTATTTATATTGCTTTTTGGACTTGTTTCCTTGAAGGACTATGACTTCTCTGATAGTAGATATGCTGGAATCTTCGTGTAGATATCTTTCCTGAAAATCAGCACTTTCTGTTTATGAAACTGTTGAGCAGCTTGAATCTCTTGACAGCATGAACTGAGCAGCTTGAGTTGTTTTGCTCTGGCAGCTTGAACTTTTACACTGGCAGCTCGAGTTTCTTCAACTAGCAGCATGAACTTTGTATTTACATGAAAAATCTACTAACAGTCTGAGAAGTCTAACTAACAGTTTGAATGTACTTAAACTATTTCCCAACATTTATAACTTTTATACAAGTAGTCTTTAAATAAACAACAAGAATCACTAGTCATTTCAAGTTTATGAAATACAGAATTTCGGCAATAATGTTGCATCAAGTTTGAAAAATCATAAGTAATTCATAACTTAACAAAATGAGTTGATTCTTGCCTCAAAAGTCAGATGTATGTCTTAACTAAAAATCTGGAAGTTTTCATAATTTATTATGGAGTTTACAACCCCCAGATATTATTTGGGAACCCGAAAGTTTGACAGCTCAAAAATGGCCAACATAGGGTTTTTAACGAGCTTTTTCCCTAACCTAAACACCTCGAAAAATGACCTTTCTTGACTTTAAAAATTCTTTGTATATAGTAGTTTAATGTCCAAGAAAACCAAAGCCTAAATCGTTTTGGAGCTTGGTCAAAAACAGCCTCAAAATGGTCGTTCTTGACTTACGTATGGGAATACTGCACAGGGCAAACTCATAATTAAGTTTCGATTGCATGATTGCTTATATGTAATACATAACATGGAATTTATGAATTTATAAATTAAAACTCAATTGTTGATGTCCATACAAGTCATATTTACGTGTAAACCTATGAGCTCACCAACAATTTTGTTGACGTATTTTAGCGTGTATTTTCAGGAAATTAAGGCAAGTGCACCGCATCGGAAGTATTTTCAAGCTTCCGTACTTTTGGAGTCGCATTCATTTTCAAACTCTCGGAGATTTATTTGCATTATTTTGGTTAATTTAATTATGTATTTAAATCTCTGTAATTTGCGAACTATACTTTATCATTTCGGGCTATGTAAAACATTTCTATATTTTTAAGTTATATCGATGTATTTTGAAAACATCCATATAGTGGTCGTTCTTTATGATTATGTTTACGCTTCCGTGACGTCACACTTCGTTGCCAACCGGGGTAACGGGGTGTGACAGATTGGTGTCAGAGCCATAGTTATAGTGAACTAGGTTGCATTAGTACCCTAGACTATAACTGCACTTTAGTTTTACTGATTTTTGATAATATTTTGTAACTAACTAAAAGACTATAAATGGATCTTGATAGCAAAAACATGTCGAACAACGCCATCATCATCTTGTCCGATTCTGAGGATGAGTACACCCCCATGAGCCCCGAAGTCACTGAGGTTTTAACCGAAGCAGAACCGTCTGAAGAAGACCCCTCCGAAGAGCCGATGGAGGAGTCAGAAGAAAAGCCCATGGAAGAAGACGATGCCGGAGAGGATCCACCACCCCCGGTGATCCCCTCCTACACACCATATCACCCCGAGGTTCTGTAACAACCTAGCTTTTGACTTAACTTTAATTTCTGTTTTTGATTCAATAATGTAATTTTTATTACATTATATGTATTGTAATTTTAATTAAGTAACGAAAAATTTAAATGAAGATAAATCTGTATTTTTTAATAAAAATCAGATGTGGAGGGACCAAATGTGTCAATATTCGATAGTTTAGAAATAAAAGACCAAAAGTCTTTCATTTCTCTCATTACATCATCTCTCAACATTCAAAGTCTCTCAATCTCTCTCTCTAAAATCTCTAAAAAACTGCTAGAACATCAAGATTAGAAGAGGAAATCGTGAGATTAACTGAGATTATCAAGAATCAGAAGAATATTAAGGTAATACAATTAATTTCTAAGTTTTAGTTTGTATTTTTAAGGTTTAAAATGCATCGAATTCGGATTTAAAATCTGTAGAAATTATGTTGCATGTTTAAAATATTGGTTAGAAATCATATGTTGAAACTCATAAATGATTCAGAAACAAAAATCGTAGCTTAAATCATCCAAAATCATCAAAAATCTGAGTTTTTATAAAACTTCTATGTTCTTGAAAAAAATTCAACATTTTGGACAAATCTGGATGATTTAATGTGTTAAAGATGGGTAAAATAGTGTAAAAACATCCCAAAAAAATGATAATATAATCTTAGATTCAATTGCATGTGATTAAAATTTAAGTTTGGTGAATTTTTGGTAAAACCCGTATGGGTCGACCTGCAAATCTGCAAGTCGACTCGGCGAGTCGCCAAGAACACCATGAATTTCTCTTAAAAATTTTATAAGTGTTGGATCCGAATTTCGATCAGATCCGAGTTCGGATATAATCCGAATTCGGTTTGACCCGAGTTCGGATGTGATCCAAATCCGTTTTGACCGAGTTCGGATGTATAATCTCGGATCCATAGACTTTTCGGATGCATTCGAATTCGGCCGGAGATCCGAATTTCGGACCTCCACTCGCCGAGTCGTCTTAACCGACTCGCCGAGTCGGTCCCAGATGGTGCGAATTCGGATGTTATTATTAAGATCCGAAATTATGGCTAATAAACTAACTTTTGGATATGCTTTTATGGCTTAATGAAATATAAATGAAATATGAGATGTTCAAATGCAAGATTTGGGCATACAATACATTTGAAAAGATTATGAGTTATCAGAATCAACTTAATGAAATTCCAAGGGTTGATAATGATATGTTATGATAAATTCTGGACAGGTTCAGTTAAATCCTAAACACAGATTTAAAGATATTGAAAGTGGGTCACTGATTAGAAAAGAAAAGCCAGAGATCAGATAGATCAAGATTAAAGATAAATCTTGGGATAACTCAGGTGGTGGATATAAATCTGCTTGATAAAGACCAAGAACCAGTGAGTTATAGATATTCAGTTTTTCATGCTAGACTTCCGGTTGAGATATATTGTTGATGATACATTATTTGACATTCATACTTGCTCAGCTGGATTGTGACCTGTGCACACCATGGTTCGGTGATGCCCTGTGGATCATGATAGCTATTTGACTTATCATCTCGCATGACATTGTATTTACAGTTCGATTCATATATTGCTATGAGTTTATTACTATCATGACCTTGATGACTTATGCTTTCATTATTACTCGCATCTTTGACATATTGATTCAGCTTAGCATGATTAGCTTTGACGGTCTATTGTTCTAGACCATGCTATTTCACCAGTTCTATTGAACTTGGTACAGACACTCAGATGTTCCCCCATGAAGACCGCTGGTAGCTAGCCCAGCATAAGTGGATAGCTTCCACTAAAAGCGTGAGTGTGGGCTGAACATCATCCAATTCTAAGAATTCTATATCTCAATCATGAGTGGCTGTAGCGGCAGTCCAGACATATCACGCTTTGACCCATGATCCGCTTGATTAATGCATGTAATCTGAAAATCTATATTCTCACTAAGCTTTGCTTACAGTTGCTATTTGACCTTTTTACAGGAAAAGATAAAGGAAAGTCACCTGCCGGACGTAGTTCTTAGGTCTTACAAGATCAAGATTGAAGTTTTCTATAGACCACTACTCAGCAAAACCCTTCGGTACTGATTGGCAGATGATAATTGTGGTGGTCTGGGTAGATGTGATTTGATTGTATGATGACATGAATTAGATTAGTCTGGTACCCTTTATAAGTTTAATTTGAAAATTGTAATCTAAAATTGTATTAAACTTATCCTAATGTTTGTACTTGTAATCTGAAATTCCGCAACTTAAATTACTCTATCTTAGTTATGATTGATATCGTGTTGCATGATGTGGGACCTAGACTCTGAGGACTGCCCCGTAAGGGAAGGTCTTCACAGGTTCCATCATTCAAGTTGTCCCGTCCCCACCCCAATGGCCCAAAGATGTTGTTTACACCCCGAAGAGGGTAGTCATACCGAGGCGGGAGTCTATTCCCATCCCGGCTCCCCAACCAAGTCCACCACCACAGCAACGACGGACAAACGCCCGAAGATGGGGCTGGATGCCCGAGACCCTCCAAGAGTGGATGCGGGAGGAGGGAATCCCCTCCCACATTGAGATCGGAGGACCATCCTCCGCACCTACCCCACCGCTCAGCCAAGAACTCGCCGAACAGACCATACCTCTCTTGGTAGCACGGTCTTCTAGGCACGACCTTTAAGTGCGGTTGCTTAACCAAGACATTGGAGAGATGTAAAACTCCAACCTATACTGGGCCAACCAGCACGCCCTCGCCATCCAACAGGCCGGGCTAGATGAGCTTCGGCAACGATTAGCCGAGACCGAGGCCCGTAATGAGGAGCTGACTCAGCGCCTCAATGCATTGGAAAAGGAAGAGACCCTCAATCACTCCCACACCTAGTACCTGTCAGGATCTAAAACTGAATAACCAAGATTAACTGATTTGAAATTTATCAGAGTATAAATCAATAATCTTGCTTTGAATCAAAGTTTAATTAAGAAGTTTGCGGAATAACACTTAATTATTTTAACAAAAACTTTCAGAACCAATGAAGCATAAAACATAAGAAGTAATCAAGACTGTTTGTATTGCTGAATTCAATGATTACAATCACCTCTAATCTGTTTTGATTAGACGAAGAACACAGACTGTTCTTAGGGTTTTACAACCTTAGAGGCTTATGAAAACTTAATCAACAAAGCAATTACAGACTCAAAATATGCAGAAAACTTCTATATTCTTCTATACAATATTCTGTCTATTTATATTGCTTTTTGGACTTGTTTCCTTGAAGGACTATGACTTCTCTGATAGTAGATATGCTGGAATCTTCGTGTAGATATCTTTCCTGAAAATCAGCACTTTCTGTTTATGAAACTGTTGAGCAGCTTGAATCTCTTGACAGCATGAACTGAGCAGCTTGAGTTGTTTTGCTCTGGCAGCTTGAACTTTTACACTGGCAGCTCGAGTTTCTTCAACTAGCAGCATGAACTTTGTATTTACATGAAAAATCTACTAACAGTCTGAGAAGTCTAACTAACAGCTTGAATGTACTTAAACTATTTCCCAACAATCTCCCCCTAACTTAAATTCTTTACACAAGACTTTAAGTTCTATACAAAAATGGAAATGAATAAGTAAACTGTTATTTACAAACCAAGGCTTTCAAAAACTTACAACTGTGCAAGTTTCTGATCTACAGCCTTCAAAAATTCTTTCTTCATCTCATCTTTATCACAAGATACCCTAACAGATTTTATCTGAAGTAGCATATCTTTTGGTAAATCATAAAATTCGAGATTGAAGAATATACCAAGTCCATCTGAATATTTGATTCTGTATGTCCTTGACTTGACAAACTGATCAACTTGCTTGACCTTCTTCCCCTTCTTCACAGCATCCTCTATTTCTTTCCTTGCAGATTCAGGGTCAACAATTGATTTTAGATCTTTAATTACTTGCTTCACTTATGGTAGAGCAGATCTAACTTGTGATACAGACCCAATGTTGTGCATTCTGATAAGCTCATCTCTGGTCAACTTCTGAACCATCTGCCAAAATGTATCATATTCTTCTTCTGGTCCAGACTCTCTTCTTATCACAAACTTAATTTTCAAGTCACGGTCATCCAGTGACTTAGCAAACCAGTAGTTGATCAGAGGCTTTGTGAAATCATGCTGATCAATCCGCTTCTCTATCTCCATGGCCTTTTGTAGTTGTTGCTCAAAGAGCACCCTTTTAACCGATGAAGGAATAGAAAGAGCAGCTTGATCAGTGGGAACAGGTATACTGGAAGCAGCTTCTGATAAGCTCATCTCTGGTCAACTTCTGAACCATCTGCCAAAATGTATCATATTCTTCTTCTGGTCCAGACTCTCTTCTTATCACAAACTTAATTTTCAAGTCACGGTCATCCAGTGACTTAGCAAACCAGTAGTTGATCAGAGGCTTTGTGAAATCATGCTGATCAATCAGCTTCTCTATCTCCATGTCCTTTTGTAGTTGTTGCTCAAAGAGCACCCTTTTAACCGATGAAGGAATAGAAAGAGCAGCTTGATCAGTGGGAACAGGTATACTGGCAGCAGCTTCAGTTTGGACTGATTGAGTTGATGGTTGGACTTCTTGGGATGGTTGAGCTTCTGGAGAGACTTTTGTTCTCTTTCTTTTGTCCATCTCCTTGTCATGAATCTCTTGCAGCCTTTCAGTTGTCATGGACTGAGCCATTTTCTTTGGAATTCCAGCTGCAAATGCAAAATTTATCAAAAATCTTCTGTGCTCAGCTTTAGTGTGCCCTGTTGGCATCTTTCTCTTCTTTTCACCTTGTTTGCCCACAAACCCCTTTAGGTAATCACCTAATGTCTCATCATCATCTATTGGGGGCTGGGCTTGCTGATCTAATTCTTTATCCTGTTCTTCTGCTAACCTTTTGGCAACTTCAGCATCAAAGGCAATCTGGGCTTCTTTGGAGGAGAATTTGTGCTTTGGAGACTCAATAAGAATGCCCTTGCCTTTGTCTTTTGCAGCAGAAGATGTTGCTTGGACTGTACTCGATGGAGCTTAAATGCCTTCCCTGATTACAACTCCAGTGACTTTTGAAGGAGCAGCTTGAGTTTCTAGGCTAACAGCTTGAGAAGCTGTTGGGACTGCTAGCCTAGAAACTGGGACTGTTGGTGCTACTTGGACTGTTGTTGTTGTTGGAGCTGCTTGGACTGATTTAGGAACCTCCTGATTCTCCCCCTTTTTGGAAGCATTGGTTTGGTCAGGAGGACCTACAACCTTTGCCCTTTGGGTTTGAATCAAACGCTCTAATTGAATGAGCTTATTTCCACAAAGGGTAAACCCCTTATGAAGATAATCCATCCTCTGATTTTGAGCCATTTCTGATTGCTTTAGGGCCATTATTTGTGCACCCTGTGCAACAATGATGGACATTTGGTATTCCAACATAGCTACAACAGGTTTCAGCTTGGGATCCGTCAAAAGCATGAGTTGCAGACTAGTCTCAAGATCAGAAAACACCTGTGGTGCTTGTGATCTATCACCGACATTAATACCAGAAGTAGAAACCTCTGGGCCCCTCTGTTCTTGGTTCTGGGGACTTCCAGCTTGTGTTTGCACACTTGCTGTTGCCATGGGCGTGGTCTTAGCTATGTTGGCACTTTCCTGTGCCTCTTGTGCAGAGACATCAGTAGTCCCAGCCACAGAACCCATATGAACCATCTCTGAAGAGATGTTCACCTCCTGAGTGAGGATGGGAGTTTCCTCTAGTGGTTCCCTTTGGATATGCTGTGCAGGAGTATCCTCCTGCACAGGGATATATGGCTCTTGCTGATGGGAGGAGGAGGAAGGAGCTCCTGGTCCCCCTTTTCTTTTGTATATATTTCTGAGTGGGCGTGTTGGCTGTACAAAAGGATCAGTGGGAGTTTGTGTATCATGAGGAGTGGGTTGGGGTCTTGGGGGTGTAGCAGTGATGTTAGGCTGAGCCTGCTCAAGACCCTCTCCTCTGTTTCCTGAAATGATGTTCATCATTGCAGAGGGCAATGGAACATCTACACTGACAAGATTGGCACTTGGCTTTATCAGCCTTTTGATAGAAGATAGTGAGTGCCTATGGGAAATATGTATCCTCTTATGTAAATGAGAAGTAGTGCAGGTGTGTGCAATGATTTCTGCCAAAAATCTTGGATACATTAAAAACTTCCCATTCTTTAGGGAATGATGCCTTAACATCCCCTAAAAAATCATGTTTGAAAAATTGAACCGTTGGCCTGTTGAAAAGCACACTAAGGCAGTGGCAATGTTAGAAGAAAATTCTGACCAACCAGTTCTTTTGGGGCTCATACACTGCTGAATAATATGTACAAGAAATTTCCATTTAGGAGAAAAATGGGCTTTTAAGAAAGTAAAAGAATCAGCAGGGCCCCTATAACCAATGTTTTGAAGACCAAAATGTAAAGCTTGAAGGGATAGGTCTGTTATACCTGAGGCATCTTGAAGATGCAAATGGTGCCGAATGGATTTCTCAGTAATGATGATGGGAGTGCCATCAATTTTGGATAGTATAGTGGGAATTCCATTGATGGTTTGAAAAGTGGCACGGTTCCAGAACTGTTCAATATGCGATATGTATATGGTGGGATTGATATTGAGGGCATGGTTGATATGGGAGTGCCTGAGGAAATCCATCATATCATGGAACGGCTGAAGTTCAGAGTGTTTGAGAGAGTATGGAAGGCAGTTGTGTTCTTTGACAAACTCCATGGATGATCAAACGATGGTTTTAGGGTTTGAAAGAAGAATGTGTGATTCGTTCAGAGAGAAAGTAGAAGGCCGTGGAAGAAAAATATGTAACTGGTAGTTACAACTGAACGAAACTGGGACCTTTAAAGGTTTCGAAAAGGTTGGGTCCCGCGCACACATTTGAAAAATTACTCAATTACCCTGCACACTTTGACAGATCAAGTGAAAATAACTAGCAGTCCGAGAAAATGAACTAGCAGCATGAGAAAATACTCATGCTGTTAGTGTAAAATTGTGCAACTTTTCAATGGAACAGTGTCTCCCCCTTAAATTAGCATACTGAGTTGATAATAATGAAAACCAATTAATCCATGTTTACCATACCAATATTTGATATTAGGAAAGTGAACCTTCCCACATCAAAAGGTTTTGTAAATAGATCAGCTAGCTGATCATCTGTATGTATTTTGGTAACTTGGATTAACTTCTTTTCATTACAATCTCTGATGAAGTGAAATCTGATTTCTATATGCTTGGTTTTTGGGAATTTCACTGGGTTTTGCACAATGCTAATTGCACTTGAATTGTCAATATAAATAGGAGTGGATAAGAAGTTCATACCATAGTCTCTTAGCTGATTTTGAATCCACATTACCTGGGAGCAGCAGCTTGCAGCTGCTACGTATTCTGCTTCAGTGGATGATGTGGAGACAGTTGTTTGCTTTTTTCATTGCCAAGAGACCAGTCTTGCTCCTAAGTATTGACATCCACCAGTTGTGGATTTCCTGTCAATGTTGCAACCACCATAGTCACTCCTTTTGAGTTGCCTCCAAATGCAACAAAACCTCCATCAAAACCTTTGAAATTTGACAAGCATTCAGAATTGCCTGTCATGTGCCTAGAGCATCCACTGTCCAGATGCCATCTTGTTCTATGAGGAGACCTGTGGTTGCCCTGCACAAATAACAGCTTAGTTAGTAGTGGAGTAAACCCAAACCAAATTGGTTTTGGGTTGGCCTTGTACATTGACATAACTAAAAACTGTTTTTGACTTCTTGTATTTTGTGAGATCTACTGATGGAGTCTTTGGAGAGTATTTAGTGATAATATGAGGTATCCAATTATTTTGATCATCTTTTCTTCTGACAGTCTCAGATGATTCACTAGCAGCTCCAGTTTGATGCCCAGCAGCTGGAGCTGTGTTTGTAGTGCTAACAGTTTCTGTTTTTGCACTAACAGCATCAGATTTTGACTTAGCAGTCTGATCTTTTGCATTAGCAGTTTGAGCAACAGATTTGTCCTTGACACACCATATTTGTTTAAAACTTGATTTAGGCTTTGCCAAAACTTGTTTTTGATGTGTGGACTGTTTTTTATTAACTTTTGAGAATCTGTGATCAACTGTTCTCTTTGGAGCTGCTGTGGAAGGTTTCACTTTTGAGTGCTTTGCCTGTTTAGGATTTGATTTTGTGTGATGCACAGTCTGTTTTGCAACAGCTGGTTTGTAAAAACAATCCTTGGCTAAATGATTCTTCCTTCCACAGTGAAAGCATCTTTTGACAGTTTGAATTGGAACACCAGACTTTTCTGTCAATTTCTGGTTCTTGTTTCTCTGGTTTCCTCTTACCTGCTGTTGTTTAGGAAACTTTTGAACACCATGCTTTTGGCATGTGCAGATAGAAACAGTTTTACCTCTTTTAGTTCCTTTTGATGAAGATGCAGTGTTACAGTTAGAATGTACAGAAACTTGTGGAGTAGCATTGCATACACTCATCTTCTCTTTTCCTTTCTTACTGGGAACTTGGACTTCTATGGGTGCACTCTTTGTGTCACAGTCTCTATTTTGACTCTTATCTTCTTTTAATTCAGGACTGTTATCAAGAATAGGATCTACAATAGTCATAGACTCATCTAGTGGTTCATTGACAAGTCTATCAGCAACCTCACTCATTGGATGTATGTACTTGTTGTTGTATGGAGGAGGAGTAGCTCTGTATCCTATTCCTTCTTTGGGATTGACCTGAGATTTGACTCTATCTTTGAATTGAACTTCCATTAGGTGTTCTAGCTTTTGATTTGCTAACTTGAAGTTACCTAAATCTATGTTAACAGATTCCAGTTTCTCATTAGCCTCTAACACCTTCTGTTCAGTTTCTTCTACCTTTTTATTCAGAGATTCTATTTTCTTATTGAGTTCCTTTTTCTCCCATTCATGATAGTTTCTATCATACCCCATTTGAATCTCATTATCCTTATAATCATTGATCTGTTTTTCCAGATCTTCTATGGCTTGCATATATTCATATCTCCTTTCTTCCATCTTAGCTAGAGTTTTGCACATGCTCTCATTATGATCTCTGTACTTTTTAACCATATTTTTGCATGATTGAGAGCAGAGTTTAGAATTTACCTCAGATGGTAGTTCAGTGGAGGAGACATTTGATGTTTCTGCCATAAGTGCTTGATTTTGGAATTCTTCCTCTGTCTGATCACTCCAGTCAAACACATTGTCTTCTTGAGAGACAAGTGCTGTTGATGAGGAAGCTTGGATGGGCTGTGAAGTCCTTGATGGCTGTTGACCTTGAGATCTACATTCTCTGGCAAAGTGACCAAGCTTATGACATTTATAGCATTCCACTTTTGATTTATCAAAAGATGGTTTGCCTTCTGTTTTGGCTTGAAAGTTGGTCCTACCAGTTCTTTTCAGAAATCTTTTGGCTCTCATGGTCAGCATTGCATGTTGCCACTTTAAATCCATCTCTTCAAGATCATCTGGATGAATTTGTTCCAAGTCTTCAACATTTAGAGCAAATAATCCATCATTGGCAACAAAAGCTTCATAATGAGTTTCAGCAGAATTACCATCACCACCTGTAAAAGAATCACAGTTATTAGATTTTTCAGAGGACAGAAGAGCAGTGTTGTGATTATAAGAAAAGGATTTCTTTTTAGCATCAATCTCAGTCTCAAACACTCTTAAACTGTTATACAGATCATCCAATTCTATCTCATCAAGAGTGTCTTTTGTTCTCCACTGTGCAGCATAGACTGTCCATTCTTCTCCAAGAGATCTGAGAAACTTTCTGTTGACTTCATCTTGATCCAGATTGACCTTTGCACTTTCCAGTTCACTTATCAGTTTGTTGAACCTGTCAAAGATTTGAGTGAGGTTTTTATTCTTGCCACCAGAAAAGTTTTCATACTGCTGTTTCAAGAGGTCTTTTTAATTTCTCTTGGTACTGGCATTACCAGCAAACCTCTTCTCTAAGGCATTCCAAAGAGAGTGAGCAGTATAAAACTTTTTGAACTGATGTTGATAAGCATTAGGAATGGCTATTTGTAATAGTGTGAGTGCTTTCACTTCATTCATTCTAGCCTTCCTTTCAAGTTCAGTTTTTGGAGGGGTTTTGACTGGTTTTCCCTCTGCATCAAGTTCTGGATCAACTACAGGAGGGAATTCAACAGCTTCCCATATGGCATAATCAATGAATTGAATATGCTGTTGAATCCTGAGTTTCCACATCTCAAACTCAGTGGGCTTGAGCATAGGCACTTTGAGTCCTTGCCCAGATCCACTGCTGCTATTTTTCAAATTCCATTGTAAAAGATTAAAAGTTTGAAAGAAAGTTTTCGACTTTGAAAAACAAAGAACAACTAGTCTCTGATACCACTTGTCAGGATCTAAAACTGAATAACCAAGATTAACTGATTTGAAATTTATCAGAGTATAAATCAATAATCTTGCTTTGAATCAAAGTTTAATTAAGAAGTTTGCGGAATAACACTTAATTATTTTAACAAAAACTTTCAGAACCAATGAAGCATAAAACATAAGAAGTAATCAAGATTGTTTGTATTGCTGAATTCAATGATTACAATCACCTCTAATTTGTTTTGATTAGACGAAGAACACAGACTGTTCTTAGGGTTTTACAACCTTAGAGGCTTATGAAAACTTAATCAACAAAGCAATTACAGACTCAAAATATGCAGAAAACTTCTATATTCTTCTATACAATATTCTGTCTATTTATATTGCTTTTTGGACTTGTTTCCTTGAAGGACTATGACTTCTCTGATAGTAGATATGCTGGAATCTTCGTGTAGATATCTTTCCTGAAAATCAGCACTTTCTGTTTATGAAACTGTTGAGCAGCTTGAATGTCTTGACAGCATGAACTGAGCAGCTTGAGTTGTTTTGCTATGGCATCTTGAACTTTTACACTGGCAGCTTGAGTTTCTTCAACTAGCAGCATGAACTTTGTATTTACATAAAAAATCTACTAACAGTCTGAGAAGTCTAACTAACAGCTTGAGCATACTTAAACTATTTCCCAACATTAAGTAATTCAGATATTTTCAATTGATGAGCACAACTCTCAGAGTTTTGTTTTTCTTTTAAGCTTTGAATTTCTTCATTCAGTGTTCGTACATCTCGTAATGCCAAATGTTTATCAGTATTTAACTGAACGAGAATGTCGTAATTGTTCTTACGAATCTTTTCAGATTCAGTAAGTTTGGCAATCAGCTCAGACTTTGAAAATTTTTCAAATTCCATTATGAATTGCAGAAAAATGAACTTCCAAGATCTTTTATGGACTTATGAAAATTTGAATGAATCTTGATTGAAGAAAAATGAATCTTGAATGATTAATTTGTTAAAAATCAGCTCTGATTTGACTTTTTGACGTTCAAATTTTAGATTTTCTGCAGAAAAATGCCCATAACTTTTTTCTGGAGTGGAATTGGGCCTCAAAAAATTACCGAATCGACTATGCCTGTTCTAGAAATGTAGATCTCTTTTCAAGCTTCGATTTGACGTATGGTAGGCCTTCTAACGATGTTCCAGTTAAAAGTTATGGCCAATTTAAGCAGCTAAGGTCAAATAGTCAAAAGTATGATGAAACTCGAATGAATAAGGACTCAACTCGAATGAAGAGTAATGAAACTCGAATGATAAAGTATTAAACTCGGATGGTTAAGTGTGAAACTCGAATGAAACACAATCAAACTCGATTGAAAGAGAATGAAACTCGAATAAGCTTGATGAAACTCGAATGATGAAGTATCAAACTCGAATGATGAAAGGATCAAACTCAAATGATTAAAGACTAAACTCGGATGATTCCTTATGAAACTCGATTGATACTTATGTTTTCTCGGGTGATAAGTTTATAAAACTCGAATGGAGCATATCCTTTCTCGAATAACTCTTTGATCAACTCGAATAAAACAGAAACTTTCTCGAATAACTCTTTGATCAACTCGATTGACTTCTTTGTAAAACTCGATTTACACTATGAACTTAGTTTTGCCCGAGTTTCATCATTTTTCAACAAAAAACAAGTTCAGATTCAAAAATTTTAACAAAAATTCATGAATTGATCTGAATTTAACAACGAAGATTCGTTTTTCACACAGAAACAACTTTTGTGAAACAACTTTATCCAATTTTCGATTAAAAACCAAAAATTAATCAAAAACTTCAAGAACACAAACTTTTTCAATAATTCAGAAAAATCAAATTAAAATTTATGTGTTTGGAGTTATGATTTGACACTTAAATCCTCAGATTCGTCTTAAAAACTCTACACTCGATCCAAAAATCAAACACTTTCATCCACAACATCAAAAACCATTTTGAATTTCTGATTTTTCGAACCAAAAAAAATGTAACAGTGTTTTTCAAATTTTCGAATTTCAGATTTTAATTCATTCAAAATCACTCAAAAATCAGCCAAACCTGTCTGTGATACCAATTGTGAATTCATATTTCATGCAATTCATATTAGCATTAAACAATTCGTATGAACAATTATCACAAACACATAAAAACTGAATGCTTTAATTGAGTAGAAAGATATTACATTGAGTTCATGGCTTTCTTGCAAAGCACTTCTCTTCTCTCTATCAACATGCAACTGTATGTGTGTGTAATCTGAAATTTCTAGCTGCGCCTACTAACAGAACCATACACTTCTATTTATACACAATACACAAGTATTGTGTATTTACACATATAAACCCTAATCTATTGAGTATTTACAATTATATACAATATAATTTGTTTCATCTCTATTATTTATTCCCAACAAGGAAGCATTCATTGCTTAAGGATCTTTCATGGCATTGCCTTTAACAAACATTATGACTATGCACAATGCATATGGGAAGATCCGAAGGAAGTTGTGTTGGCCAAAACCACACAAAGAGCAAGGAAATTTGTGCCACTTCAACATTTTATACAAATTTTGATCAGGGGTATTTTGAGGGCTAATGAGGAAATACCGAAGACATCTAATACTCAAAAAATTCCCAGATTACATGATGATGACCCTTCATAGTGTTGTAGATGCTCCAAATGCCGATGTTATGCCAATTCCAGAATCTTTGCTTAAATATGCTAATCAAGAGGCTGAGAGTGTTAGACTATATCGTATAGATCATGCTCCTATGGAAACCTAAGAACCGGGATTTCTTACCAAAGGAGTATTAGGAGAGGAGGAATACCTGATGTTCAGGGAAGCCAACCGGATATTGAGGGAGAAATGGAGCAAGTGAGGGGAGGTGAGAGGAGTTCGGATTCGGAGCGTACCTTGTCAAATATTTCCGAATGTGGAAATGAGGGAGTGGTTGATGATGATGATGATGATGATGATGATGATGATGATGATGATGATGATGATGGCGATGATGATGAGAATAATGATGATAATTTAGGAGGTGCTGCTATGATTGAATTTTCTCAACCGGAGATTGATATTGTAGAGATTGCAAGGCTATGTGTGAGGGAGATCCCAACCCAAGAAAGCCGGGATGAAGCCACATCTACTGTTAGCTCTCATGAGAGAGTTAGCATTGAAATGGTCAGTACCCCACTGACAATTGCACACCTCACCACATACTGACCTTCTTCTCAACAAGAAGGTGTTTCAATTTCACACCGAGAATTTTCTCATAATCTATCCTGGTATCCTTTGGATACTATGGATACTGAACTCAGTACATAGCTGCCCGAGTGTACAATTTCTAATGCACAAGTCTTACCTCCTATACAACTTAGGACACTTGAGTCGACTCCATCCGTTGGAGTAAGTGCAGAAGCACTTCGTGTCCCTGCCGGAACAACTATAGTGTCCGAAGCATTTGTTGCTCCGTCACTTGAAGTAGTTGGAGGTCCGGTCAGAGCTACCACTTTTCCATCTCTGAGCACCGGCCACACAGAAGTAATTTTTACAATTTCTACTGTTGTGTCAACTAGAAGTCTAGGTGACCCAGTGGTTAAAATGTCACCCTTTGTTACTGAAGATAAACTAAATGAAGCCATTGGTGGAGTTACAGCATAGATGACAAATCAGTTCACTGAAATGATGAGCCAAATGTCTAATATTCAGAAATTATTAAATGGAAAATTTGTTGTTGAATGGGTTAAAGACAAAGATTCACAACAATAATTGATGACCTCAGAGACTTTGTTTATGATCAATTTGATGAGATGAGGGAAAGGATGACTGGCTTAGAATCTATTGTTATCAGTGCGTTAGGGTCATTGTCAGAAAGAGTATCAGCTGTTGAGCAAACATGCAAGACTTAAGCTTCAGCTCCTAAAAGAAAACATGATGAGCATGATGAAGAATCCGATGATGCTCCTCATGAGGAGGAGAAAAGGATGAATCTTGAAGGTACAAATACTGGACTTCAGATAATTCCTTATACTGAGAAAGAGAAAGAATCGGGAGGAGAAGAGGTTGGAAAAGTTGGGAGCTCAAAAGATGAACCTGTTGATGCTCAAAGTGAGCTGCGATTGATTCTATCTGAAGATGTTCCAGTTCCTTTAAGTATTCAATCAGGAATATACAATTTTGAAGAATATGATGATTCCGACAATGATGAAGAATGTTAAGATTTAATGATTGAGGGAACTGAAAAGGAAATAGAGATATCTGATGATGATGATGTGTTTGATTTGAATGAATTATTATTTAGAGATGAAAGGATTAAGGAGGAGGAAGAGTTGGTAGAGGAGATCTTGAAAGATGATGTACAAATGCCTACGGTTGAAAAGCCTGCGGTAAATGTTACAATCAAAGAGGAGGAGGTTAATCCATTTCCTGTTGAAAATGTTATACCTCAAGTTGTAAAGGAATTAAATGAAGTTGATTTGATGAACAAGTTCTATGAAAGTTATATCTTGGGTAATGAGTCTCAACGTCTACATCATTTAAGATTTGCAGTGCAGAAGGAAGTTCAAAGAGAGATTAATGATATGCTGACTCTGCTAAATGAAGATGAAGTGAGTAAGAAAAAGATCAAAGTGTTGGATTTATCAGCAAAACAAACTGCTGAGTACGTCAGAAAGAGAAATAAGCTTCCATATCTTGAAGATCATTCGGAAAAGAAAATCTTTTGTAAGAAGCAAGCTCCATGCACTTCTTGAAACAATTCAGAGTCTTAGAGCCTAACATGCTGAATCTAGCGAAATATGCTCTCTTTCTACAGAATAAGACTTAACCAATTGCAAAAGTAAGGAGTGAGTTCAGAATTGTGGATTTGGTGAAGATAGAAAAGGATAGGTTTGTGAAAGTATTCTATCCAACATTTACAGTGACCAGAACTGATGGGAACGTATATGTTTTCACTGAAGCTGATATGTTCAACATGAACTTGGTGGATATAGAAGATTTTTTTGATGAGCTCTGTAGAAACAAAAGAGATGAAAACTGTAGATTTGCACTAGAGACGTTGTTTCACTTTATGCACACCAAACTGGTGCTCATGTCTGTGCAAGATCGTCAGATCGGTGTTGAGAGAGGGATGAGGAAAATAAAGATAACTGCGCCAAATCGTTTTATCAGACAAATGGAAAATTTGAAAGAATTTCAAGTGGTTATGGCTAAGCACCCAGTTGTGATTTACAAAGATAAAGATCAAAAGTTGAGATCCATGCGGAGTGTAGAGCTGAACAAATTTTGTGATGGGACATTGTAGAAGGTGTTGACAGGCTTGAAAGGAAAACTTGTTGCCGATAAGAAAAGGAAGACAAAGAAGGGTGCTCTAAGTGTGAATGACAGAAAAATGATAGTGGAGTTCATCACGAAGATTGAATGGAGACTAACAAACAGAAAAAGTACTCGAAGATTCAAGATGAAGCTCGGACTGAAGGACTAGAAGACTAAAGACTCATTATCTTTCATCAAAGGGGGAGATTGTTGGAAATTAGTTTAAATTGATGAAAGAAATAAGTATAGGGGTATTTTTGTAATTAGTTAATAGATTTAACTTTTTGTATAAATAGGTAAAGTTGTACGGTGATTGGATAGATCGTACATTCTCACCTTTGCACGGAAATCATTGTACGGACCATGTCAACAGTGCTCTCATTCTTCATTTTGTAATTTCCAGATTTGTGCAAATATAATCATTCGGTTAGTGTTTCTTGATAGTTCTTAAATGTTTGATATATGTTTGTGATTGATTAAATGAGAATATCATAAACCCCCTGTAGTTTATATGAAATTACGGTTTTAGTCCCTGAAAGAATTTTATTACTTTTGTTGTATTTTTTTATAATAATTAAATTACATAAATGGTCCCTGTGGTTTATATGGAATTACGGTTTTAGTCCCTGAAAGAATTTTATTACACCACAAGTCCTTAAAATCGAAAAGTTGTAACATTTTGGTCCCTGAAACTAACGGCTGTTAACTTGAGCGTTAGTTTCAGGGGCATTTTTGGGACCATTTATATACATTTCAAACTTTCAGGGACCATTTATATACATTTGAAACTTTCAGGGACCATTTATGTAATTTTCAGACCTTTTATTCTTTAGTCTTTATTTCTCTTTATTTCTTTATACTATTATTTATTTTCATATATATTTAGTATTTCTTTTTTTATTATTTAATTATCCAAATGTAACATTTAATTTTTTATTCCTTTTGTTTTTTAATTATTAATTTTATTTGTATGTTTATTGTTATTATTAATGTTAACTTTTTTTATATATTACTATAATTATTTATTTAAGATTATTATATGATAAATCTGATTCATTTTTTTATTATTTATTGAAAATTCAAATCTTTCCCTATTCTTTTATTCATTTAAGAAAAATAAAAATAAAAATTATTTGTAGTTTTTTTGCTCAAAAAATCTATGTTAGACATTTTATTTCGATCATAGGAGTTGTTTTGTAATAATTATTATCTTAGTATTTAGTCTTGTTTTTATTTCCTTGTAGTTTATTTCTTTGTAATAGTAAAGGAACCAAAAGTGACAATATGTAATACTTAATTAAAGGAGCCTAGAAATAGGCTCCTAGGGTTTTGAAATGAAAAACACGGTTGACAATTTGAAAGAATACAGCAGCCGCCAACTTTAAATCTCTCTCAATATTCATATTGTCTTCTTCATCATTTCTCAATTATTGAGCTTGATTCTTCTTGGGATTTGATAAAGAACATTAAAGGTGCTGAAATATTATCGGGATTACTCATTACATTTGGTATCAGAGCCCAACGAGGTGGATTTCAACTGAAGGATTCGGATAACACTGGGTTTTTAGTGTGTTCTTCGTGTTCTTCCTTTCCACCCGGTTAGATCTTCCTTTATCTCTGTTTTTCCGTGTTTCTTGTGTTATAATAGTCATATAATCACCACCATATCACCCTCTACTGATTTTAAGCTCATTCAGTTCCATATCTCTGTTAAAATCATCAAGAATCGAACATTTTATTAAGTTTGAAAATATGGGTTTTTAGTGGGTTTTTTAACTTGTTTTATGCTGTTTTTAAGTGTTTTTAGGTTATTTTAAATCACCAAACATGTTTAAAATAGTTTATAAATCATTTAGAACTGTTTTTTAGGCTTTAAAACTGAAAAAATTGAATTCTGCTCAGTTCTGCCTTAGAAAACTTAAAAAACCTGTTGTATTTCGGATCCCTTACTGTAGCATTTCGGACCACCTAGGCACCAACTTCGGACCACCCATCGCCCTAATTCGGATCTCACTTCGGTCCAATTCGGACCATATTTAGGTGAATTTCGGACCATATTTAGGTGAATTTCGGACCCCCCACCAGCCTATTTCGGACCCCACTTGGGTCCCATCCGAACTTCGGACCATCCGAAGTTCAGATCAGGCTTTCCATTTTTACATTTGGGCCTTGTATTTAAATTTTTCAAATTTCGGACCATACCCATCTCGGACGAACCGAATTCGGTCCCCACCTGGACATACCCTGTCCACTGTTCATCCGAATTCGGTCCATCCGGATTCGGTCCCTTACTTCCATCCGAAACCAAGTTCCTCCGACATTGCAGTTCATCCGAATTAGGTCCCCACCCGCATCACTGTTCATCCGAAATAGGACTCCATCCGAATTAAGGCACCCATCCGAATTGCTTCTTCCATCCAAAATCATCCCATCCGAATTCTGTTCCTCAATCCGAAATCCGTCCTATCCGAATTCGGTCCTGCCATCCGAAACACTGTTCATCCGAATTCATCTTCCATCCGAATTCGGATCTAATGGTCTTAAGTCCAGCCCATCCGTGTCCAGTTTCCACCTTTAAGATCTTAATTTTTAATCAGCACCCATCATCATAATGTCTCGCGAAGCCCTCGTACTCGGATCTGAGAACAGACCACCAGTTCTCTATCCCGATGAGTACGAAGAATGGAAATCCCAGTTCCTTAAGTTCGTTAGAATGCAACCGCTCGGGAATTTGATGCTTCAGTCCATATCCGAAGGACCCGTAATCTACTATCGGGAGATAGCAGCCCGACCTGAGGCTGACCCCCCTGTCCAAGCCTCTAAGGTTGAAAGAGAACCGACAAATGACGCCGAGAGAGACCGACAGCACGCTGACAAGAGGGCAGAATATCTGATCTATCAAGCCCTCCCCACTGATATTCTAGTTGGTGTAGACAGCAAAATGTCTGCAAAAGAAATGTGGGACGAGTTGGAAGTCCAAATGCTGGGGGCAGATCTCGATGATCGTGCCAAAATCGAAGAGGCAAAGGCTAAGTTTACGGAATTCCGTGCCAAAGACGGGGAATCTATGCAAGCCACTTTCACCAGGTTTTGTGCAGTTCTTAACGAGTTGAACAAACTGCACATCAAGAAGGATAGGGATGCCATCAACATCCAGTTCTTTGCAGCCTTAGCCCCCGAGTGGCAGCTTGCATGTCGGGCTACGAAACGAGTCCTGAACATTCCTGAGGTATCAATTAATGTCGTCTTTAAGGAGCTTAAAAAGTATCAAGGGGATGTGGATCAACAGAAGCTGATGGCAAATCAATTGGCCTCTCTACTGCTATCAGCCAACACCGGGTTGAAACCAAATGATTCTCTAGCCTTGATCACTAACACGCAGATTCCAACACCATCCTTTGCTCCAGGTTCTTCGTCGTCGCAGTACATGTATGCTTCTCTTCCGCGTGAGGTCTATGATGAGGAAGAAGCTTCGATACAGGAACAGATAGCCTTGTGGATCAACCGTCTCCAACAGCGACGGTTCTCCAACAAGACTAACAACCAACTCCGTTATGACACCGGTCCTCGGAGGTACTCAGATGACAGAAGGGATGAAAGACGTGATGACCATCGAAGGGAGGAATTCCGTAGGGATGATAGGGATGATCGCAGATATGACGATAGACGCGACTATCGAGATGATCGCCGTTATGAAAGGCGAGATGATAGGCGTGATGATCGCAGGGACGACAGGCAGGACGATCGAAGGGATGATCGTCGGGATGACCGCCCGGATGAGAGGAGAGAGGCCGAACGAAGGGACAGGAGGCGTGATGATAGCCGAGAGCATCGCCGAGCCGATAAGAGGCCGGCGGAGAGAAGAGAGGAAAGGCCGAGAGCAGATGAGCCAAAACCCGCAGATGAACGTCTCTGCTACAAGTGTGGCAAACCGGGCCACTTCGCTAGGGAATGTAAGAACAATTTCGACAGAGACGTCACATACTACGAGAGAAAGCTCGAGGCAGCCAAGAAGAGAATGGATGCATTAGCCCTCGTCGCCTAGAAGGACTACTGGGATGCTGAAGATTCTGAAGACGAGGATGACAAGGGAAAGAATTGTTACATGGTTGATCGTATGGGGTTGGAGACTTGTGCTGTTTTCACTGCTGACAATTAAGATCATGCTGCTGAGGGGGAGACACTGAAAAATACACCAGCATGTCTGATGGCTACAACCAACGATCCCGAATGCTCTACATCCGGTTCTGAGTCCAATGAGGTATATTCCTATTACATTCCTGCACATGTAAATAAATTATTTGTAGATAATGAATGTACACTGCACACACATATTCTTGATCTACAAGCTAGATTAAATGCTGAAACTGCAAGGTGTGTACAGGCTGAACATCAAGCTCAAACTCTGAATGAATCATCTGAATTATATCATTCAAAGTGGTTAACTAATCATAATGTTATAAAACAGATGTTAATAGAAAAAGTAGATGTTCAGGATAGGAATATATATCTTGAATCTTGCATGGACACGCTTTCAAAAGAAGAACTCTCCTTAAAAGAAGAAATTTATGTTCTTACAAAACAATTAGATGTGGTAAATATGGAAAATATAGACAGTTTAGAAAAATACAAAATGATTGAAGAAGAAAGGATAAGTTTGTACCCAAGAATAAAGACCCTTGACGATGCATTTTTAAAAAGGGTTAAACAGAACAAACTATCCATTTAAATCAGCCCAAAGAAACTAGGTTTTACCATTCTAAACAAGGAATTGGTTTTAAAAATCCTAAATATTTGGAAAAAGCACAAAATGTTTTACCTGTATTTTATGACATGAACTATATGGGAGCCGGTCTAAAATCTTTCTTTTTTGAGTCATCAAAAGAAGTTTTAAACCAAGAAAATGAGAAATGTGTTGCTTGTAAAGATAAAGAAATTTCTTTTCAATATGAAGAACTTAACGAGAGTTATTCTTCCAGAGTACCCACTTTAGAGGAAGATCACTTGTCAACTTATTCAGAAGCTGAATTGAAAACAGAAACTGAAATATCAACTCCTCAACTTTATATTCCTGCAAAAGTTCTTCAACAACAAATCACTGTTTTAGAAAAGGAATTGAAGTCGTCTCAAGAGAAAGCACTTGATCTTCAAGATGCTCTTCTTAAGAGCGAAGAAGAATTGATAAATCAATCTTTTCAACAATCTGTGGAAGTTACTGTCTACAGAGAAAATTTTGAAATGGTTTCACAAAAATTGAAAGATCTTTCAAAAGAACAAACACTTTCTCATTCCATAAAAATTCCAAGTGTGTCATCAAATAAAGGTAAGGCTAAAACTGAATCTTCTTTTGTCATTTTCAAAGGTGATTGTTCAAAAGCTTTCAAAAATGAGGTTCCTAAAAAGGCTCAGATCAAATCCAAGTCTTTTAAGAAACCCACTCACCACCAAAAAGAAAAGTCTGTCAAGTCTAAATCTTCCATGCTTACTGACTCTAATCGTTTTGTTCCTACAGATCATATAAGGAGAGTCCCAAAAACCACCATGCTGGATTTTACAAGTTTTTTTGTGAAGAAGGCTTTAATGCTAAATGAATTTGTTACTAGAGATAGGATGTCTGTAATCTCTAAAGACAATTTATGTAACAATGTGCGTGACAATGCTTGTAATGTTGTACCGAATTCTGTTGTTCCGTTAAAGTACTCTTTCAGTGATTTATTTAATCTGTGTCCAACTCGATATAGACGACAGGTTCCTGAAATGAATGCTTTCGTGCCATATCCTGTTAAACGTATTCGGAAAAAGAAAACAAAAAATAGTGCATCATCGGCCACAATCAAAATTGAGATTTGTCCGTTGCCAAGGCCCAAAACCAAAGCAATGGTCAAAAACGTCTCAAAAAGTCAAAAACCAAAGGCAATTTCAGCGCCTAAGGTTCCAAAACCCAATAAATCCAATCTTCAATGGATTCCAAAGGGTTGTGCATCCGGACCACACACAAATGCTAATTGGGATTCTAAAACTGTACACGTGCCATATAAATCTGGAAATCCTAACAAAAAGGGACCCATATTGAGGTGGGTACCCAAGGTTGTGTGATCTTAATGCAGATGGTTCTTGGTTACTTCTGATCAAGACCCGTGCTTCAAAGAAATGGCTTCTAGTTACCTTAGACTAGGACCCGTTCTTTTGCTTGTCGGTTGTGCTTAAACTGACACGTTTGGCATCTGTGCACACAGCCCAGGACCCGGTCTTAACTCATCATGTTTTCTGAAATCTCGGTTCAGAACACGGTTTGATTGTGAATTAAAAAATGGATGTGTTTGAATGCATATAGTTTTTCATTATATGAATTTATGTGTTTTTCAAGCTAAGTCCATTTTGTATATGGATTCGGGTTGCTCCAAGCACATGACTGGAAGAAGAGAATTGTTGTCCAACGTTGTTGAACAATATTGCGGAACTGTAAAATTCGGGAACAACCATCAGGCTCACATCAAAGGATACGGGGACTTACTTCTAAATAATCTGGTTATCAAGGATGTTGACTATGTTGAGGGGTTATCACATAATCTTTTTAGCATAGGACAGCTCTGCGACAAAGGACTAGAGGTAACGTTTAGGGCTAAGAACTGCAGTGTTAAGAGTATGGATGGAAAAGAAATCCTAACAGGTTCCCGAAACTCTAACCTCTACACCATAGACGTGGCTAAGCTAATAGTGAAGGATAACATTTGCCGACTATCAAAAGCCTCTTCAAAAGACTCTTGGTTGTGGCATCGAAGATTATCCCATTTGAATTTTGATAATATCAACAAGCTGACTGCGAAACAATTGGTTAAAGGTCTTCCTGAATTGCGCTACGAAAAGGACCATCTGTGTGGATCTTGTGAGAAAGGAAATAATGAAACTATCATCTCACAAACCAAAGCCCGAACCATCAACAAAAAGAGTATTGGAGTTACTTCATATGGATTTATGCGGACCAATGAGGACTCAAAGCATAAATGGAAAACGATATGTGTTGGTTATCGTTGATGATTATTCACGATATACCTGGGTCAGGTTCTTACATTCCAAGGATGAGACAGCTCAAGAAATCATAGATTTTATCAAGAGTGTCGAGACCCAACAGCAGCTGTCAGTGCAATCAATCAGATCAGATAACGGCACGGAGTTCAAGAACTCGGTAGTTGAGGGCTTCCTTCGATCCAAAGGTATTCAGCATCAATACTCTGCTGCTCGAACACCTCAACAAAATGGGGCCGTGGAAAGGCGTAACCGTACGCTTGTGGAAGCCGCTCGTACAATGCTCACATACTCGAAGCTACCTCCGTTCTTGTGGGCCGAAGCCGTATCAACAGCATGCTACACACAAAATCGCTCTATCATCCATAAGCGCTTTAACAAAACTCCTTACCAACTCTTTTTGAATAAAGTACCTTTTATCAAGTACTTACGTGTATTTGGTTGCAGGTGCTATGTGCTGAATGACAAAGACAACCTCGGGAAATTTAACGAAAAGGCGGATGAAGCGATCTTCATTGGATACTCATCCAACTCGAAGGCGTATCGCGTATTCAATACCCGAACCAGAACAGTCAATGAAAGTGTGCACGTCACATTTGATGAGTTGGCTGAACTAGCACCCGAAGTTGATCAATCAGGACCACACATTACTCACATGACTGGAGACTCTTCCAATAACCCCATTTCTTTTTCTTCTTCTGATTTGGTTAATTTATTTGATCCGTTTTATGTTGAATTTTTCGTTCCTAATGCTAGTGTTTCTAATGTTGTCAATAATGTAGGTGATCCTTCCAGTTCAACTGCGCCACAAAGTTTCTCCGCTCCATCTTCTTCAACGTACCCTCATCCATCTACATCATCCACCGACACATCCGCAGTTGAATCTACTCCTGTAATACCCTCACATATAATACCAACAATTCTTCCCTCTCCTGAACACTCGGGAATCGAACCGGAACCAGTGGTACCATCATTTGAAACCATTGACCATGAATCTTCATCCATCCCCACATTAACCACAGAGGTTCCATCCCGAGCACCCCTTCCACATGAGATTAAATGGACCCGAAGTCACCCAACAGATCAAATCATTGGTGATGTATCAACAGGAGTCCAAACTCGTAGGGCATCTGCTAATGAATGCCTCTTCGCATCATTCCTGAGTATGATAGAGCCCGTTCGTGTGGATGAAGCCCTGACAGATCCAGATTGGATAGTTGCAATGCAAGAGGAACTCAACCAGTTTGAACAGCTAAGAGTATGGCGGTTAGTTCCCAAACCAAAAGACCGTACAGTCATCGGAACAAAGTGGATCTTTAAGAACAAACGAGATGAGAACGGCATTGTGATAAGGAATAAAGCAAGACTTGTTGCCAAAGGCTACCGACAACAAGAAGGGATAAATTATGACGAGACCTTCGCTCCAGTTGCACGGATCGAAGCAATCAGAATCTTATTGGCGTACGCGGCACACAAAGATTTCAAAGTGTACCAAATGGACGTCAAGACTGCCTTTCTAAACGGAGAACTTAACGAGGAGGTCTATGTTGAACAACCACAAGGCTTTGTTGATGCACATAAACCCGACCATGTTTATGTGATAGATAAAGCCCTCTATGGTTTAAAACAAGCACCTCGAGCATGGTATGATAGTCTTTCAAATTTCCTTATTTCTTCCGGTTTCAATAAAGGTGTGGTGGACACAACTCTGTTCACTAAAAGGGAAGGCCCACATATAATACTAGTACAAGTTTATGTCGACGATATTATATTTGGATCTACTGACAGTAATTTTTGAAAAGATTTTTCAGCTCTAATGGAGTCCAGGTTCGAGATGAGTATGATGGGGGAAATGAACTTTTTCCTCGGCTTACAAGTCAAACAACTTGAGGATGGGATTTTTGTGAACCAGTCGAAATATACTCTTGACATTCTCAAGAAGTATAAGTTAGACTCTTGCACGAGTATCGCAACTCCCATGGCCTCCAACTGTAAGTTAGACACTGATCCTTCTGGGAAAAGTGTCGATAATTCAACTTACAGAAGGATGATAGGATCCTTACTATACTTGACTGCCAGTAGGCCAGATATAATGTTTTCATCATGTCTTTGTGCTAGATTTCAAGTCGACCCAAAAGAATCACACCTAACTGCGGTAAAACGCATTTTTCGTTATTTTAAGGGTACACCCGAACTTGGTGTATGGTATCCAAAGGGAACCGATTTCGATCTTACTGCTTTTTCAGATGCTGATTTTGCAGGTTGTAGAGTTGACAGAAAAAGCACGTCGGGAGGAATTCAGTTTTTAGGAGATAGACCGGTGAGTTGGTCTTCCAAAAAGTAGAATTGTGTTTCCACATCTACAGCTGAGGCTGAGTATGTAGCAGCTGCAAGCTGTTGCTCTCAAGTGCTGTGGATGAGAACACAATTACGCGATTATGGATTCTCACTCACCAATATCCCAATTTACTGTGATTCTCGAAGTGCAATTGTCATCTCTTGCAATCCCGTGCAGCACTCTCGAACAAAACACATAGATATCAGGTATCATTTTATTAAAGATCACGTAGAAAAGGGAACCATTGAGTTGTATTTTGTTGGCACGGAATATCAACTTGCGGATATATTTACTAAAGCTCTAGACAAACCTCGTTTTCAGTTTTTAGTATCCCATATCGGCATGTTGAATCCGCCTTCCAATTAAATATCAGATATTGTCTTAAATAATTCCATTTCAATCTATCATGATTGAAATTCTTTTATTTTAGAAAACATCTGTTATTTAAATTTAAGGATTGTGTCACAGAATTGAAACTCAATATTTCCTTATCTGTGTATATTTTTAATAATTAATGATCCTGACAAATTGCTGTGTGAATTGTTCATTACGGAGTGGGATGCAAACAATATACAGGTTTGTCTGTGTTTATAAGGCGAAAAAGGGTTGTCGAGTTTAAATCTGAAAATGAAAAGGAAAAGAACCGGTATTTATTTGAGGGGGAGTATAGTTAGGATATTAATTTTTGTAATTCTTTATTTCTTTTTAATTTAAGTAGTCAATTTCTTTAAATTTTAGGTTGGTTATATTTTAGTTTATTTTTAACCTTAATTTAATAGGTCAGAAAAACCCAAAAAGATTTTAGTTGTTCAAATTTATCAAAAGCCAAAAATATTTTAGTTCATTCTATTTTATTTTTATTTTTATTTTTGTCCTAAGTTAAATACTAAAAGAAAAATATCAAAAAGATTTTACTTTGCTTTTGTTCATTTTTTTTAAGAAAATCACAAAAAGATGTAATATATTGGGCCAAATTTTTTTTCTTCTTGTTTCAATTTTTGTTAATAGCCCAAACTTATTTTTGTGTGTGTATGGTGTGTGATGAAACCGGCGGCCCAATTTTCCTGGTTTGGGCGCGGATCCTATGACCCGGATCCGACCCAGCTTCCTTTAAAAGGGTTAGTCAACGGTCAATATCTTCACTTTCAAGAAATTTCTTCACCTTCTTCTTCCTTCTCTCTTCACAGTCACACAACCCACCGCCCACGAACCACCATTTCTACCATTTCAAAGCTTTTGGACCACCGTTTTCGTTCGTTTTTCTTGTGTTTTCCATCTACGGCACTTCCAGGTAAACCATTTCTATCTTTATTTTAGTGTTTAACATCCTATATTATGAGTTTGATTTTCAATTTTTACTTAGTTTTTCTTCTCGTTTTTTCTTAGTTTTAAGTTGTTTAATGTGTTAGTTGTACTTAGTTGTAGTTAGATAAAATGTTCATTATATGATTGTAGTATAGGATCTTTAATTTCATGCATTTTCGTCACATTTCACTGTTCACGTTTAAATTTTGCATGAACACATTAACTGCACACATGCACTTCGGATGACCACTGTAGATCCGAATTCGGACTAACACCCGACTTCGGATGCCCCCACTTAGACTAATTTTCACAATTTTCAAAGTTCAATATCCTAATTCGGACCACAGTCCATCCGAACTCGGATGACCACTGTTGATCCGAATTCGGACCATCATTGTAATGCCAAAACATTTCAAAACTTTGAACCTAGTCTAAGAAAGTTTGTTACTGCTCATCTGAATTCGGATGATATCCGAATTCGGTTCCCATCCGAATTCTGGATACCATCCGAAATCATATCCGTTCCATATCATTGCATACATCAAATTCGGTCCTCTTCCGAATTCGGATCAACTTCATGTTCCATCCGAATTCGGAGCAGCATTCATTCCATACAATGTATTTCGGACCATCATCCGAATTCGGTCCCTATTGTCACCTTATCCGAATTCGGACCCCACTCACCATTCATGCATCATCCGGATTTCGGCCTGATCCGAATTCGGTGACACTATTCATCCGAATTCGGACCATCCGAAATCCAACACTTAGCATTTTTTAATTTTTTAATTTTTTTTAATTTTTAATTTTTCCATTTTTGCATTTTTATATAAATTCAAAAATACAAAAAATATTTCTTCCTCATCGTGCACCATTGATTAGAGTTAGGATTAGTGTTTGAGTGAAAAAGTCTGGTCTAACATCGGTCTCTTAACGATTGACTTTGGACTTTATTAGTAGAATTTTATTCTACTAATAAAGACCCGATGCTAAACAGATCAGACAGTTTCTATTTCACACTCATCTAGACTTCACATCAATGCATTATCATCTCAAATCTTATTATTCTAACTCTGTTGCACTTTGCAGGATGATGGAACCCGCAGTTATTCTCACCGTACCCCATTCCCCCATCCCAAACAACAACGCCCAACTCCCAGAAGAATCCATCCTACCCAACGCCGAGTTTGTCGAGTTCATTCCACATAACTGGCAACTCGACGTTTCCATCCTCACTAAAGAACCCCAAACCCTAGCATTCGACATCCTTACTTGCCATCCCATCTATTACAGCTTATCCACTGCCATAGCTGTTCCCCAGATATATCTCCAACAATTCTGGAACAAGCTGAAATATGTGTCTGACCCCGAACCTCATTTCACATGCACTATAGACTGTGTTCCAGTCGAAGTCACTATATCTGCCATCCGCCACATCCTTCACCTACCAGCCGAATTCTACCTTCCAACCCGTGAACATTTTGATCCCAACCCATCCATCACCGAAACCCTAGCTGAAATCCAAACACTGGGTTAAGATGGCCCTCTTTCTAAACCCTTAGACTTTCGCACAAAGAACCTTCAATCCCACTGGCGGATACTGTTTGATGTGCTTAACAAATGCTTCACCGCCAAGCATTCCGGACATGACTCAGCGTCGGCTCAGCTACTAGTCATGTTCACAGGCTTTGCCTTTGACCAACATGTGGACTATGCTGCTTTCTTATTTGAGGAGCTACGAAGAGTCCATGTAGAGAGGAGCACAAAGAAAGGAAGAAAAGATATTCCTCTACAACGATTTCTGCAACTCATTATACAGTACGCAATGGACCATGACGATGATATACATGAGCGTCCGGAGGCAGACGTCTACCCCACCGTGGCGATTCAGAAGTTAACTCTGCCAAAGGGGGCCCCGACAGTACCAGTAATGAAAATTCCTCTGTCTCTACTAATGAGGTCAAGGGGCATGGAGCGGATTAGGGCATATATTCAGGAGAGTTATCCGGATGTGTCTCAGTCAGAATCGTCTGAGACTAGCCAATCCGAAGGTGAGGCAAGTTTGAGTGAGCATGAGGGAGTTAGGGTGGATGTTCAGCAACCTCTGGGTATGGGTGAGGGGGAGACTGTGATAGTAAGGGAGGAAGCAGGAGGTGAGACGGCAGAGACGGCGGATTCAGAAAGGACCGTCTCTGTCGTGAGAGCGAGGGAGGTACAATCTGAGGGTGAACTAAGCCCTATTAGCCGGACTCCTCACTATAAGACCGTCCGTCCAACGGTCGAATTAACCACCACCACCCACTTGGTTTGCCCTCAAAGGGAAACCACTTCATTTCACGGGGTTCTACCACATACTCCATCGCCCTCTCATTCGGAGAGTGGCGGTGTTAAAAGAGGTCACACTCCTCCCCAGGTGACCGCACTTCATTCCATCACACTTCCATCCCCCCAAACACAAACACAGCAGAATGCCTCCGTGGCATCCCCAAAGAGCTGCCTTCGTGGCAGCTCCTCAAACTTCCGGATCTGCGCATCCTATTCAGGAGCCAGAGATGACGGAAGGAAGACCGAAAGTGGCTCCATCAACGCCATCCACTTCCGGCCATCTCCCAATAAATTTGGAGATGTTAACGGCAGCTTTACGTGCTGCCGGCGTGATCACCCGGGCTGACCTGGATGCCCAAAGGGAAGCTGCCGAGGAGCGTCACACCGCCCTACTTTCATTGATCAAGGGTAAGGGTGTCGCTTCCGAAGCTGGCCCCCCACCAGGTTCCCATTCAGTTCAACTTCAGATAGCAGAGCTCTCGGATAAGATCGATGCCCTTAACCGTTTAATTCTTCAAGTCCAAGAGCATTTAAATTCGAGAATGGATCGCCTAGAGTCGACGGTCATCGAACTCCAGTGCCGCCCTCAGGCAGAAGCCCCAAAGAGAAAGCATGACGATCGGGACGACCCTGATCGTCATGAGGGGGAGAAAAGACGAAAGGTTCACCATGAGGACCCCATGATTATTGTAGGGGGAGCAGAGGCTGAAGGCACAGAAATTCAAGGGTCTGGGTCTGGGGATCAGACTTATGAGGCTACGGAAGCATTGATGATAGAATATGAACCTCTACAGATTGAGGGCCCAGCTCCGTTAGACCCTATGTCAGCAATGGTGATCTATGAGCCTAAATACGATAAAGTCGAAATCATATTAGTGTCTGACTCAGACTCTGATACTGATAACGACTATACCTTTCTCACACCAAAGTCTGAACCCCAATCTCCACAACAATCACCTCCAATTCCAATTGAAATTTTGGATTCCCCATCCCATGAACCTCAAGAACAAACAACTTCTTCCATCCAATCACCTTCACCCACTCCCATAGAAACTCCATCAATCCAACCCTCTCCCACACCAAAAGAAATTCCACTAGTTATACCTACGCCATCAGTCCAATCAACCCCTCCAACTCAATCAGCTCCGCCTGCCCACATCACTGAAACATCCGGATCCCGAACAGTTGACTGTTTTCAAACAAAAGATGTCACCCCAATATACGACATGACAGATGTGGAATGGATAAATTGGTACTCACGAGGAAAAGTTCACAATCTGGATGCTGAAACAAAAGAAGAATTGAGTCAGGACCGGAGAGATCGAGTATTGAAACTTCTTGAGGCTCCTCCTGAAGAATTAGAAGAACCTCCGGTCCAGGGGTTAAAAGAATTTTTGAAGAAGTTCCCGGCTGATCAATTTCAAAATCCTTTCTTAGAAGAAAGGTTCAAAATGGTATTTAGAAAGAAGTCGGGATCTTACAGTAGACGTCTTCTGATGGTAATGACCGATGCATCTCGATGCGTTCAAGCTGAATACAATAAGATGATGCTAAGAGAAAAGAGAGAAAAGAGAAAATACTGGTCAAAGTCCAAAATAGTCAAGATCAATAACATCCATATGTACAAGAGAGCCAGAGTGTACACTCCAGCCTTCGAGGTACTCAGAGAAGACGGTACTGTTCAAGAATTGTATGAAAGCGACCTTGACTTTGTAAACATAGACGACATAGAGCTTCTGCACAACAAGATGAAAAATAAAGTCAAGGGTCGTCTGACACACATGACTGCTCTTGCAGCCCTGGTTCGATGCATGAATCGCCGATCAATCATAATGTGCCTCAGAGATTTCCAGATGGCAATTTAGAGTGCCTTAGTAAAAGTGGGTCTGAAAGCTCCTGATCAAGATATATTTTTGCTAGACCACTATCCGGCGTATAAAGTTCTGCTTCGAGGACAGCCAGGGGTTATATTTTTGAACCAGAAAGGATACAAAAGATTCATGCGCTTTGAGGATCTTCCATGTTACTCCGAAGGCACTATCAGATTGGTTAGAGCTGCGCTTACTCAGAAAGTTCAAGACTTTGACGCTCAACCAAATCCAGAACTTAGATGCTCACCGAAGGAGATTCAGGATATCCTCAGCGGCATTGAATACCTGAACGAAAGGCTACATTTGAGACAAGTGACCAGACGCTTCGACGTCATCCTTGGACTCCGAGAATCACCTGACCATGCCAGAGTTCCAGGACCTCCTAAATGATCGAAAATGGGGAGATTGTTAGACATTTTATTTCGATCATAGGAGTTGTTTTGTAATAATTATTATCTTAGTATTTAGTCTTGTTTTTATTTCCTTGTAGTTTATTTCTTTGTAATAGTAAAGGGACCAAAAGTGACAATATGTAATACTTAATTAAAGGAGCCTAGAAATAGGCTCCTAGGGTTTTGAAATGAAAAACACGATTGACAATTTGAAAGAATACAGCAGCCGCCAACTTTAATTCTCTCTCAATATTCATATTGTCTTCTTCATCATTTCTCAATTATTGAGCTTGATTCTTCTTGGGATTTGATAAAGAACATTAAAGGTGCTGAAATATTATCGGGATTACTCATTACAATCTAAAATCAGAATGATGTATTTATTTTCTCCATCTGTTTCAGGGAAAAAAATCAAAAATCATAATGGTTTGATTAAAATAAGAATGGTTCTTTTGTTTGAAAAAATCAGAAATCATAATGGTTCACCGTTTTTTAATCAAAAAAATTAAAATCAAAATTGTTCATCATTCATTTGATAAAAAAAATTAATCCCGAAATGATTATCGTTGTTTGAAAAAATCAAAAATCATAATGGTTCATCGTTTTTAAATCGAAATGGTTTATCGTTTATTTGATCCAAAAAACAATATCGGAGTGTTTCGTAATTTTTTTAGCGTAGTTTAATTAAAATCGGAATGGTTATTTTATTTAAAAATAAAAAATCAGAATGGTTCATCTTCTTTTATCAAAAAAAGTTAAAACCATTTTAATTTTTGATTGTTTTGAACAAAAAAACGGGAACCATGTTGATTTTGATTTTTCAAAAAAAAAAAAAGACTAAGCATTCTAATTTTAATTTTTTCGATTAGAAAATGACGAACCATACTGATTTTCAAACCATTTAGAATTAAATTTTTTATTAAGTATTTGCAATGAAGAAAATACGAACAATTTTGATTATATTTTTTTCCAAACGAAAAAAATCTTCAACACGTCCTTATTTTGAACTTTTTTGAATGGAGAAAATAAATAAATCACTTAAATTTTAGATTTTCCGAACAAAAAAAACTACTCTAGTTTTTTTTTTTCTTAAAATGAAAAAAAAATAGAGAAACATTTGGATTCTCAATAAATAATTGTAAAAAAATGAACCAGGTAATATTAATATTAACAATAAACATACAAATAAAAATTAATAATTAAAACAAAAGGAATAAAAAATAAAATTTATATTTGGATAATTAATTTATAAAAAGAAAGAAATACTATATATATATATATATATATATATATATATATATATATATATATATATATATATATATATATATATATATATATATATATGTATATATATATACACACACATGTATGTATATATACATATGAAAAGTATGAAAATTACATAAATGGTCCATGAAAGTATGAAATGTACATAAATGGTCCCTGAAAGTCAAAATGACAAAAATGCCACTGAAACTAACGGCTCAAGTTAACTGCCGTTAGTTTTAGGAACCAAAATGTTACAACTTTTCGATTTTAGGGACTTGTGGTGTAATAAAATTCTTTCAGGGACTAAAACCGTAATTTCATATAAACCACAGAGACCATTTATGTAATTTAGTCTAATATTTATGTGGTTTGATTTAGTTTACATACATTTTATTAACAACTTATATATTAAAAATTATCCACCTAATACGTGGGTTCGTAAAGTAGTTAAGTAATAATCAATATAACACTTTATTATCACTTCTTGACAATTTAATTCATCAGTATATCAAATATTATATTTAGGTACCTATCAACGAATATTTAATATACTAAATTAGTTAATATTTATTATCAAAAATATAATTATAATTTTATTTTATTAGACTAGTGACTAATTAAATCCTATCACCAATAGTATCTCATATTAATTTTGATTTGCACACATATTTGTTGATGCTTATCAGTGTGACCTTCTGATAACTTATGACGTCAGCTACGATATTTGGTGATGTTATTTTGACACACAGACATTTGCATTAACAATTTGCCATTTTATCTCAGATTTTTATTTTTATTTATTTATAGAAATATATGAGTTTATTAATACTATAATTTAAAAAGGAAATTAATATTATAATTTAAAATGGAAAATAATGTAAAAAAACCAACGTAGTTTTGATATTTTTTTATTATGCTTTTGTAACAAAAACGTTTCCATAAAAATTCCTCAACTTGAAATTTTTTACGTATTGTATTTTCTATGGGATTTTTGTAGGATTTTTTCATAAGATTTTGTTAATTTAAAGAAATTTTTAAGGAAACATTTTTTGTATAGTGATTTTTCAAAACGTTTTCAAGTTGATATATGAAAATGTTTTTTATGCAATAATTTGTTTGAAGATTACTTAAAGTATATTTGACTTTTTACATAATTTTCCTAATTTACAAACGTGATGAAAGTACTGTGAACAGTAGTTAATTTGATTCTATTAGTAATTTGTATAGTGATTTTTCAAAACGTTTTCAAGTTGATGATACATGAAAATAGTTTTTATGCAATAACTTGTTTGAAAATTTCTGAAAGTATATCGGTTTCTCACATAATTTTCCTAATTTACAAACGTGACGAAAGTACCGTGAACAGTACCTCGATTCTATTAGTTTGTATTGTTTTGCCTTGTTTTGTCTTTAACAAGTGGGGCTTATCTAGAATTATCTAGATCTAGTCATCTAGAATCATCAAATTTGGTCCTCAAACTTCCACGCTTGTATATCTTTCCACAACAATGGATTTAAACAGATAAGATATAAAATATTTAAGAGAATGATTGGATTATGAAATATGAAAAATTAAATAATATGAAATGCTAAATTAATATAAATTTTTCTTTTTATTTTGGGAGAATTTCATATATACCCCTTCAAAACTTCATAATATCATATATACCCAACTTAAAATTTTAATATCATATATATCATTTCTAAACATCACAATATCATTATATATATATATATATATATATATATATATATATATATATATATATATATATATATATATATATATATATATATATATATATATATATATATATATATATATATATTCGATTGATAACTTTTGTGCATCGAGGCACCATTGTGAACTTTTGTATATCAGACTATCTATCAAGAATGCACAAAGGGCATTTATGGGATATTAAATGTATGGAAATTATTTTTGAATTTAAATGTTTTTAAGATAACTAATAGCTAAATTTAGTATGAAAACTTCTCATTAACTTCTTTCCTAAAACCACTTCCTCTCTCTCTCTATCTCTATCTCTTTCCCCTCTTTCTTAGCCCCCTCTTGCTTGCTTCCATCCTCGGCCACACACCACCATAGCACCGCCACCACCACCACCACCGGCAATCGTCAACCACCAACCACCACCATTGTGCACCTTTTCTCCACCGTCATCAATATTAACATGCACACCATTGTCATCTCCTTTATTTATAGATACACCACCGTAACTGCACCACCATCACAACACCCGCCCTTTCCCTATCACGGTTCATGGCCGCTTCACCACCGTCCTACTCCCCACTGACCATCTCTCTCTCTCTCTACGGCCAATAATCACCGCTTTTTTTGAATGCATGATAAAATTTTAAATGATAAACACATTCGATGAAAAACGCGATAAAAGGATGCATTTTTGAATGATGAACAACTTCAAAGATAAAAGGATGTATTTTGATGATTTTGGAAGAGTTAACGATATACATGTATTTGATTTTGGAAGAGATGAACGATTTATGTTTGTATTTTTTCTGTATTTTGATTTTGGAAGAGATGAACGATATGCATTACTTATTTTTGGAAGAGATGAACGATATGCATGAAGAGATAACGACATGCATGTATTTTGATGTATTTTGAATTTGTATTATTTTTGTTAATTTTGGAAGTGTAATAATTAAATAAGGATTGCATAACTCATGTTGTACCCCTCCGCGAATTTCATTATGTGCACTTCATGCATAAAACTTTCTATTTAATTACCCTTTTGTCATTTGATCTAACCCACACATTCTTTTCATCCAAGGGACAGTGGATGTTCTTTTGTGCCTCGATGCACAAAAGTTCTCGATGGAACCTCCCTATATATATATATATATATATATATATATATATATATATATATATATATATATATATATATATAATATATATATAGGGAGGTTCAATCGAGTTGTGCATCGAGGCACAAAAGAACTGTATACATATATATATATATATATATATATATATATATATATATATATATATATATATACACATATATATATGTGTGTGTGTACACCCAATTTTAATAATTTATATCACATATATCCCTCTTAAACATCGTTAATATCATATATACTCAAATTTATTAATTTAAGAGTAAATTACAGAAATGGTCCCTGGTCTTTAAAAATTACATAAATGGTCCCTCAAAACACTATTTACTTGCAGAAATGGTCCCTCAATCTCTTTACTTTTTTCTAAATGACGATTTTGCGCTTATTCTCAAAATCTATTTTGGTTCCTTTAGTATATAATTAGTTATGGTTTTAGTCATTTTTATACGTTTTTGTTTTTGTTTTTGAATTTTAAATGCTAAATTAACAAAATGTGAGTTAAGTATTTTATTTCAATTCTATTTAATATTCAATTTATATATTTACATTTCATTTTTAAAATATTTATACGTTTTTATATATTTATACGTTACCAACTAACTATTTCATTACGTTGACATATTTTGATTTGATTATAATTTAAAAAAAAACTATATAAATCTAGGGTTTTATTTGTGTTGATTAAAATATTTTGTTACGTTAATACATTTTGATTTAAATTTAGTCTTTTATTCGTTTTGATTTACATATTTTGCTACATTAATCCGTTTCAATTAAACTTGGTATTTTGTTTGTTCTATTTTGATTATTTTGTTGTATTAATACATTTTGATTTAATTATAATTTTTAATAAAACTATGTCTACTTGACATTTTATTCGTTTTGATTTATATATAGTGTTAATACATTTCAATCAATTATAACTTCTAAAGATAATATATAAATTTTGTGTTTTATTTGTTTTTTGCTTATATATTTTGTCACGTTAATACCTATCGATTTAGTTGTAACTTTTAGCGTTTTGGTTTGTATATTTTGTTTATATGTTTTGAAACGCATATATATTTATACGTATATATGTTTTGAATAAAAACGTATGTATGTTTCATTACATACGTTTTGAAACCTATATAATGAAATATACAAACCAAAACGTAGAGAAAGAAATATACAAACCAAAACATTAGAAACTATAATTAAATTGATCTCATTACTGTGACTATTTACGCAAAAACAAATAAAATGCTAAGTTTATATATTTTTAGTAAAAGTATATTTAAATCAAATTATGATAACACAATGAAATTGTTAGTTACTAACGTATAAAAATATAAAAATCTATAAACATGTTAAAAAATGAAATGTAAAATAAATAATTTGAATATATACAAGAGAATTAAAATAAACTAATGAAATACAATAATTAAATCATATTTTATTAAATTAAAATTTAAATTCAAAAACAATAATAAAAAAATAATGAAAATGATTAAAACCATAACTAATTAAATACTAGAGGACCAAAATTGAATTTGAATATAAGGGCAAAATCGTTATTTAGAAAAATTCAATAGAAGAGGGACCAATTCTGCAAGTAAATAGTATTTTGAGGGACCATTTATGTAATTTGTAAAGAGCAGAGACTATTTCCATAATTTTAAGCAAACCACAGGGACCATTTCTGTAATTTACTCTTAATTTAATTATTTTTAAAACATTTAAAACTCATATTTAATATTGATCGTTAATTAATGACCATTATATCCTTACTTATTTCTTTTTTCAACTAAACCTTTAAAATATCATATTTATCCAACTTAAATTAAAAATATTCTATACTTTTATATACTTTATTTTGAGTAAATTACATAAATGGTCCCTGTGGTTTGCATAAAACTTTGGATACGGTCCATGTGGTTTCAATTTTACATAAACGATCCTTATGTTCACTGTTTACTTGCAAAAATGGTCACTCTTCCGTTAACTTTAACAATCAAATGGTTAAATCTTTTATAATGACCATTTTACCATTTTCTTTCATAACATTTTGGTCCCTCAAGTTTGTAGTTCATTTTAGTTTTGGTCTATCAAGTAAATTTTTTTATTTAACTCATTTATTATTATTATTATTATTATTATTATTATTATTATTATTATTATTATTATTATTATTATTATTATTATTATTATTATTATAACTATTATTATTGTTATTATTATTTATTATTAATTTAACTTTTTGCATATTAATTTATTGTTTATTAACTTTCCTATATTTTAATATATTTTTTAATTTAAATTACAAACTTATTTATTTATCTTATTATAAACAATAGTAACAAATTAGAATCCATTTCGTTTTTTTAGCTTTTTCGAATGAAAAAAATACAAAAGTTTTATTTTGTAGTTTTCCAACTCAAAGAAATTTGAACCTTAAGTTTTTATTTGATTTTACAAACGGAAAAAAGTTACTAACCATTCATGTTTTAAGTATTTCATTTTCTACACGTAAAAAGCTACGAAAACCAATCTGTTTTGCACCAAAAGATTCAACCCATTCCGGTTTTTTGTTTTTGAAAACGAAAATAAATACAAACAATTCTGTTATTAGTTTTTGCAAACGAAAAAACTACGAATAATTCTGATTTTCAATATTTCCAAATAAAAAAAAATCATTTTATTTTTCTAGTTTCGAACCAAATCATTGTACGTTTTTTTTTCTCAGAAAGAAAAACTACGAACCGTTACGTTTTAAAGTTTTTTTCAAAAAATGAAATAGTGTGTGCATTTATGTTCGGAAAACTAAAAAAGATGGAATAATTTGTAATTTTTTACGATTGAAAAAAGTTAAAAACGTAATGATTAGTATAACATAAAAATCGAACAAAAAAATAGACTATTTCATTTTTAGAAAAAGGTTATTTTGTACGTTTGGAAAAAGCTAAAAAAATCAAAAATGGTCTTTTGTTAAATTTTTATGTTATTCTAATAATTACGTTTTTAACTTTTTCCAATGGTAAAAAACTACAAATCATTCCATTTTTTTTAGTTTTTCCGAACAAAAAGACTACACACTATTTCATTTTTTTAAAAAAACTTTAAAACGTAATGGTTCGTAGTTTTTTGTAACACCCCTCCCGATCCCAGAAATGCCACGTCAATATAATATCATAAGTGGCAATATCGCAACGGATCTATAATACACGTGTCATAGGATTATGTCGATTACGACTAATTTAAAACTTTAACACATAAGGTTAATACATTCAAATCCCAAATTAACAAAACACAATAATCCCGATCACTGGATACATTATTCCCAAAATAACTATTACATGTAGCTCAAAACATTACATCAACAATAACCGATCTTCAAGTCAGCCCCGAATTTATCTCTGCGGCTGTTGTGGTCCCTTCTGATTCCCTGAACATGTTAGACTCGAATACATGAGCTATAAAGCTCGTGAACACACGAGGGTTGACACTGCACATAACACATAGCAAGAAGCATACAATCCCTGTCCCTGTCCCTGTAGCCCCACACATATCTCAGGTATGTAAACACAAGTATGAGATCGGAATAACACACTGGCCCTGTGGGGACCCTTCCCCGGCCGACACACCGCACACGGCAGTGAGCGGCAATAACCCTGTAGCACAGGAGCGACCCGGCTACAGGCCCTGCCGTACATATACACCCCAAGGACTGTTAGGGACAGTCAACCCGCACGATCCCTTTCGCGACTCACTGTCCATATGGAACACATCACGGACCCCTGAAACCGATCTCACATCTCATACATAACACGTATAAGGAATAGAATATACCTGAGGTTCACATCCCTGTCTCACATATATAACACGCACAAACATAGCTACACGGCTAAGACGTAAAAGATGGCGCGCGTTTAGAAAACGACTCGAGTACTCACCTGACTGATTTCCCGAAGTCTGAGCACCCTGATCGAATCCGGCTCGAGATCCGCTCGTCCCTGTAACACATAGATATTCCAACGATTAAACACAATCCCGAATAGCATCAGTCACATAATCACAAAGACCCGAGCTCAACTCGACCCGATAACCCCACGGAACCGAAACCCGACCCTAAAACCCGACACAAAGCAACCCCAAACGAGACCCTGAATATGCACAAAACCCGTCTCGAGCAACCTCGAAGGAAACCCGACAGTAACCCGACCCAAACCCTTAATTAAGGCTCAATTTGAATTTTCACTGCAGGCTATCCGTCGCGCCGCGGGCCCCCTGGTGGTCGCGCCGCGACCCCGCGAAAACCTAGACCTGGCAATATGGGACACGACACGACAGACACGACACGTATATGACACGAAATTTTCGTGTACAGGTTTGGTAAATTCGTGTTTCGTGTCAAAACAGGTTGACCTGTTTTTGAAATTCGTGTTTCGTGTCTTACACGTGTCAAACACGAATTTACCTGTATAAACACGTATAAGACACGTGTAAAATATGTGTGACACGGATGACACGTATAAGACACGCCTGACATGTCTAAGACACGGAATTCAATACTTTTGAAGTGTTGTTTGATACTTGTATTTATATGTTTTGGGATTTGGAATAATATATTTTGTGAGAACTTGGATTTATATTTTGTGACCACTTATTCAATTCAACAACATTCAATACCAAAATCAAAGACCAATTCATGGCTACTTACCTCTTGGAGCTCAAGAACACCCACACAAGAAGAAGAGGAGTTAAATTCAAGGTTTCACACCCAATTGGAGCTTGAAACTGAGCTCTGGTTGCTGGATCTTCTCACACACACACACACACAATACACTTTGTTAGGGATTTTAGAAGTCGATAAGGGAGAAGGAGGATAACATATATGTACGTCCCTATCTCAATCGGTCCCGAACCCATTAACCCGAACCCGATATCACATTTTCAATATTTATGCCCATTTAACCCATTTAATCCCGCGAACCCAAAAATATAATCCGTTCATTAAAATTATAACCCGATGACACGCAAGCCCCAATCCCGACACGTATCAATCCACGAAACGGGATATAATTGGACCAACCCAATATTAATAGATTATTTATCCACTAAAATAATTCCACGTACCAGATCGAAATGACGGATGTTACAAATCCTACCCTCTTAAAGAGATTCCGTCCCGGAATCTAATTCGAACTCTGGAATATGTGAGGATATCTCGATCACATCTCTGACTCGGGCTCCCAGGTAGCGTTGGTACCCTTATGGTGTCTCCACTGAACGAGTACCAAGGCAATCTCTTTATTCCTCAGCTTCTTGATCTTTCGGTCGGTAACGGACTCGGGCTACTCCACATATCGCAGCTGGTCGTCGACTATAATCTCGGATAGGGGCACATACTGATCATCTGCAGCCAGACACTTCCGGAGATGACTCACGTGAAACGTATCATGTACGCCGGCCAACTCTGAAGGCAATCGCAGTCGATAGGCCTGATCCCGGACTCTCTCCACAATCTCGAACGGCCCGATATATCGCGGACTCAGCTTCCCACGATGTCTGAACCGGATAACCCCTTTCCACGGTGACACTTTGAGCAGGACTCTATCTCCAACACAGAATTCCAATTCTTTCAGACGGCGATCGGCATAAGTTTTCTGACGGCTCTGGGCGACCCTCATATGCTCCCGAATCACGGCCACCTTGTCAATAGTCTCCTGAAGTAGCTTCGGCCCACTGATAGGTCGCTCACCGACCTCGCCCCAACACACTAGGGTCAGACACTTGCGCCCATATAGTGCCTTAAACGGAGCCATTTTGATCGTGGCGTGATAACTGTGATTATACGCGAACTCGACCAATGGCAGATGCACGTCCCAATTACCACTGAAGTCGATAGCACACGCTCGCAAGGTATCCTCGAGGGTCTGATTGGTGCGCTCGGTCTGCCCGTCAGTCTGCGGTCTGTACGTCGTACTCAGCTGGACCCTGGTGCCCAATTCCCGCCGGAAACTCTGCCAGAATCGAGATGTAAATCGCGTATCCCTGTCCGAAGTAATCGACATCGAATCCCATGCCACGATACCACCTCATTGATGTACAGCCATGCTAACTGATCCATGGTGATAGTACCCCGAACGGCTAAGAAGTGCGCACTCTTCGTTAGTCGATCCACTATAACCCAGATCATATCGTTCCCGCGGACTGTGCGTGGAAGCCTCACAATGAAATCCATCGTGATATGGTACCACTTCCACTCGGGGATCTCTAACGGCTGAAGATGCCCGTGCGGCTTCTGATGCTCGGCTTTGACCCTGAGACACGTCATACATTGCTCAACATATCGGCCCACATACCTTTTCATTCCTGGCCACCAATAGAAGTCACGGAGATCACGGTACATCTTAGTACTCCCAGGATGAACATATAGCCTCGAGCGATGCGACTCATCAAGAATCAACTGTCGCAGATTCCCAACCTTCGGGACCTAGATCCTATCATGGAACAGATACAACCCACGATCATCCCTGATCAACGACTCAAGCTGCCCGGTCAGACGCTCTCGCTTCACATTATCACCCCGCAGGCCCTCCTGCTGCGCTAATCTCAGACTATCAGTCAATGTCGAGGTAATCTCAAGCCTCGAAGCCCTGGATATCACAGTATGGCCGCATGCCCTACGGCTCAGCGCGTCAGCTACCACATTAGCCCGACCCGGGTGGTACTGAATCTCACAATCGTAGTCCTTAAGCAACTCAAGGGTACGGCGCTGTCGCATATTCAAATCTTTCTGACTGAACAGGTACTGAAGACTCTTATGGTCGGTATACACGATAAACCGAGACCCATACAGATAATGGCGCCAGATCTTCAACGCGAACACAATATCGTCTAGCTCCAAATCATGCACAGTATGGTTCTCCTCATAAGTCTTCAGCTGGCGTGAAGCATACACAATCACTTTTCCTCGCTGCATCAGAACACAACACAACCCAGATCCCGAAGCATCACAATATACCATGAAGTCGTCGATACCCTCCGGCAAGGCCAACACTGGAGCCTGACACAACCGGGTTTTCAGCTCTCTGAATGCACGCTCCTGCTCCTCGGACCACTCAAACGGAACGGATTGCCGTGTCAATCTCTTCAACGGCAAGGCAATCCTCGAAAAGTCCTGGATGAAGCGTCGATAATACCCGGCGAGACCCAGAAAGCGACGAATCTCTGGCACTGATCTCGGAGGCTCCCAACTCATCACTGCCTCAATCTTGGCCGGATCCACTTTAATTCCCTCAGCACTGACCACATGACCCAAAAATTGCACCTCTCGCAACCAGAATTCACATTTGGAGAATTTCGCATACAATTTGTTCCCTGCGCAGCACTGCATGTCAAAACCTTTCGGAGGTCCTGCTCGTGGTCCCCGGCACTCCGCGAATAGATTAGGATGTCATCGATGAACACGATCACGAATCTATCCAACATAGCTCTACACACCCTGTTCATTAAATCCATGAAAGCGGCGGGTGTGTTAGTCAAACCGAACGGCATCACAAGGAACTCGTAGTGCCCATAACGAGTCCGAAACGCGGTCTTTGGCACATCCACATCCCTGACCCTCAACAGATGGTACCCAGATCACAATTCGATCTTGGAGAAGAAACTCGAGCCCTGGAGCTGATCGAACAAATCATCAATACGTGGAAGCGGATAGCGGTTCTTCACAGTCACTTTGTTCAACTCCCTGTAGTCGATACACATCCGCATGCTACCGTCCTTCTTTTTCACGAACAACACCGGCGCACCCCACGGCGACGAACTCGGACGGATAAATCCACGATCTAAAAGCTCCTGCAGCTGAGACATCAGCTCTCGCATCTCTGTCGGTGCCAGCCTATAAGGCGTCTTAGCAATCGGCACCGCTCCGGGAACAAGATCTATACGGAATTCTACCTGGCGATCTGGCGGTAACCCAGGAAAATCCTCTGGGAATACCTCAGGGAACTCACGAATCACTGGAATATCCTCTAAGGTCTTCTTTTCCTTCCTCGCGTCAACTACATAAGCTAGGAAGGTCTCACACCCCTTAGAGACATATCTCTGAGCCCTGGCCATAGACACAATCCCGATATCTCCCTTACGACGCTCCCCATAGACAATAACACTCTCACTGTCAGAAATGGGTATACGGATGATCTTCTTAGCGCACAGAATATCAGCCCGTCTGGCAGTCAACCAGTCCATACCCACAATTACATCGAAGCTACTGATCTAAATCGGCAACAAATCGATCATTAACCGCTGGGAATCTATCTCTAACATGCAATCTCGATAAACCTGACTCACTAACATCGAACTCCCATCAACGCTCTCAACAATCAACGGAACAGACAAAGAAGAAGGAGACACACTAAAATACGCACAAAAGATAACAGACACATTGGAGCGATCGGCCCCGGAATCAAACAATACACGAGCTCGAAGTCCATTAAGAATGTACGTACCCGAAACAACATCTGCGGCATCCCGTGCCTCCTCCGCTATCGCCTGAAACACCCGCCCTCGGCCTCTCGGTATAGAATCACGCCGGCTAGATGACGACGGCTCAGCCCTGGCTCCACTCGAGCTAGCTCACTGAACTGCCGGCCCCGGCTCCGGACAGTCCCTGACACGATGTCCCGGCCTCCCACATCTGAAACACAGCGGCTCGGGAACAGTACACACTGACGCAGCATGGCCCCGCTGGTATTTCGGGCACTCCCGATTCCCATATGAACTCTCAACCCTGCTACCGGACGCCTAGGACCCCTGTCCCACACTGCTCTGGCTCTGCGCCCCCGACCCCTGGCTCTGGCCCTGACGCCTCGACCGGCGGTCTCGGCCTCTATCTCGATCCCGTCTCTGCCCTGAAGTCTGCCCCGAACCCTGGCCTGAAAACTACCACTGATCCGGACGCTGGTTGCTGGGAGCGTCCCCGGAGGACCTCCATACACTACCCGGCTGGTCCAAAGTCCCAGTACGCTGTCTCTGGGAAGAGGGCTGCTCCCTCTGCTTAAGGATCTCCCGCTCCCTCATACGGGCCATCTCAAGCGCTCTAGCAAACGTCAGAGTATCATGCAGCCCCACAAACTCTCGAATACAGACCGAAGCCCATCTATAAAAGCATCAGCCTTACGGCTCTCCGTATCAACATGCTGAGGCGCGAACTGTGAATACTCATTGAAACGGTCGACATACTGCTGTAGTGTCATATTACCCTGCTGCAGATGCAAGAATCGGCGCTCCATTTCCCGTCTCTCATCCCTCGGAATGTACTGAAGCTCGAACATAGCTCTAAACTGTTCCCAGGTCATGGCGTAAGCGGTGGACTCAGTCATCGATGACTCAAGAGTTTCCACCATTGTGAAGCCCCGCCCCGTAACTGATATGCTGCATACCCGACCATATCCCTGGGATCCACATGGGCCACTCGGAATGCAGCCTCGATCTCACGCTCCCATGTGATGGCCGCCCCCTGCTCACCGTCACCTCGAAACTGCGGTGGAGCCCCTGTCATGAAATCTTTGAAAGACCCACCCCGCTGAGAAGATGACGAAGCACCACCCCTAGACTCAGTCTCGGTATGCCGAAATGCTGGCCCCAAACTCTGACCCTTCTCGCGCTCTTGCTCTTTCTGCTGCCTATAAAATTCGGTAAGAACCTCTAGCAGCTCGGATTTGCGGATATACTCGTCACTGGGCGGCTTACCCGCGCCCGACCCTTCACCCTGATCTGCCATATTAATCTGCACAAAACGAAACTATTAAACACAAGGAATAAATTACCCAGCATTATACACTAAGCCAGGTCGGTTAATCCACTATATAATCACAAAACGATCCCCAATGGACCGGAAAAAGGTCTAAGTTAAGCATCCACTAATGATACTCAAACTTCAAAGTGTCCGAAATAGTGTATAATCAATAAGGTAAGCGTAGTTCCATATTTATCACTTTAGACAAGCATTAGATGTCACATAGACATGACTCAAAGTGTCTGAAATAGTGTATAATCAATAAGGCTCTAAACACATTGTGCAATCAAATGAAGTTTGGAGACCGGAGCAGATGTCTTCCTGTTTCAATATCAATTAACTCCAAATGAGAAAACGATAGATTATGCGGTATATCTCCATGAGAAATGAATTAGTGGCCTTTTAAGAAGCAACTGAGTAGGTAGTGGGGTATCGTGCTTGCGTCACTGGGTCCATGACGTCTTTTTCAATACCAAATCTCAACGAATAAGATTTGAAAGCATATGTAGGAAACTCAGCTATTTGTAGGTGTGGATATGATTTTTCTTTTCTTTTAATCCTTTCTCTCCCCTCAAGCTCTTAATTATCATTTTCCAACTAAAGCTCCCTCCGATTCTTTTATATCAGTAAAGAAAGATTTGATGCACCCCCATCTCCTTTCCTTTATATCCCTCTCATTTTTATTTTATCTTTGCTCGACCCGATCAACACCCCCATTGTGTTTGATCCTACTCAACTATATCTAAAGACCCTTACCTCTCATCTATTGGAAGGATTACTCCGTGGGTAGGTCATCCGGTTCTGGGTAGACCATAGGAGTGTGATATATGCCTGTATGTTCATATGGTGATATTGCGTCAGCAGATATCATCAAACGTGATGAACTTTGGGTTTTGAACTAGCAGTTATAACAGATAACATAGTATGCTCGTAAGAACTGCTTTAGTGATATGAGAGTGAACTCAATGAAAGAAATTTGAAGAGTATGGAGACGAGTGAATGAATTTGAAAGTATCAGAATGAGATAATTCAGAATGAATGAATGATTCTGATTTGAATGAGATTCGAATTCATATTGAGATGCGATAGCGGGATATGGAGAGAATTATCTGAATGAATGAATAAGAATGAAACGCAATTCAAATATGAACGAATTCAGTAGTGAACGACTACATAGGGTGTGAAGAGATTCTCATAGAATTGTGATCATAAGATCTGATTAGTCAGAATTAGCAAATCAGAATGAATGAATGTATCCTGATTGACATGAAAATTTGAACTAATCTTCTCAGATGAAACAAATAAAATTTTCTTCCCCTTATGTAACATTCTAATAATTAAAATGTTGTAATTGTAGACAATTAGTTTAAAATTTTAAACTAATGTAATTAAGTTGGATTATGAATGATAATCATGTATTTGGAAATTTAAAGTTGGTTGCTATATAAGAAATTAAGAAATTTTAGAATTTCAATTTATTAAGAAAGTATGATTAATTTATAAGTGTTAGTGATGATAAAATAAAGATGAAATCTTTATTTAAAAGAAATCAGATAAGTGGAGGGGTTAAATGTACCAAAAGCCAAAAATGACAAATAAAAAGACCAAAAGTCTTTCAATTTCATTTTAACCACTTTTAAGCTCTCAACACACACTCTCTCTAAGAAATTACGGTTCTTTCATCTTCAACAAATCAAGAACACAAATTCTAGAAATTAAAGGCTGAAAAGTTGGATTCAAGTTTCTAGGAAGGAACTATCATCATAACAACCAACAATTGAGGTAAAATTTACTCAAACTTTACGAATTTAAAGGTTTTCGGTTCGGTTTTATTGAAACCGAATCACAGATTCTGGTTCTAGATGTTATTGCATGTTGTATATTAAAGTTAAGATGCTTAAATCGACTGATAAACAAGCTATGTACAAAACTTCAGCCTCTGATTTAGCCCCTAAATACAAATTTCAGATTTTACTATGTGTTTAGTGTGTGTGTGTTCATCGGATTGATAAAAATGGCCAAAAAAGGGTCTGATTTGGAACAAAATATGTTAATATTGATGTTAAAAAGAGTATATATATATACGCTTGTATCAATAGTTTTCAGTTACTGGGTAAGTACAAAAATGATCAAATGAAATCTGGAAATGATGGAAAAATGATTAAGTATGAATTTGAACATGATGAATACAATTCGGATTCATCCGAATTTTAGATCTGATGAATCTCGGATGAAAAACTTGAATAATCATAAGTCATGACACGAATTTTGGATATCAAAGCATCCGAATTTCGGATCATATTACCATCCGAATTTCGGATGAATGGTTCAAAGTAAAATTTCTAAGGATGGAATCTCGGATCATACATGGGATTCGAATTTCGGGTCAATTCTCTAAATTATGAAACTTGATGAGAGTTTTGATGATACAAACATTGATGATAAGTTTTTCCTATAGAAAATGTAACAGGTCCCTTGTGGTGTTATTTAACCCACAATGGGGTACTTTGTAAATCCGGTTGAAAGCCCGAAGAGAAATAATAATAACTGAAGTTATATAACGCACCCACTGTGAGTACTTAGGATTGTATATGTCTACTTTTATTTATCGTTAGCTATTGTTCATTGAGCATGTTGATTCATTTCGTTTGACATTCTACTAACTAGCGTTTGTGTTGATGCACATTGTTGCTTGTTGCATATCCGTATTCTTTGTTGTGCATCATCTGATGGGCTTGCGAGCCATAATTGGTAAATCGATGTTGCCGTGGCTATATGACCTGAAGTTGATCCCTCCGAGGTCCCAATGGTTAGGTGTAGCATCCCCGATGGTAATTATCGCATCAATTGAATGTGTGATTCCGTGCAATGGCACGATAGAGTTGGGGCTCGTTTCGTACTTCATGTACGAAGAGAGTATACGGCGTTTGTTGTCGGTGTTACTCTTGTGTGCTGCATAAATATCTGTAGAATGTATAATCTCTGTATTCACTAAGCTTTGCTTACCCCTGTAGTTGCTCACATTTTTACAAAAAAAGAAAAATCCGCTGTCGGACCTTCTAGCTAGGTCGTTTTTGAAGTCTTTTGAGGACCACTACTACTCAATCGGTAACTGAAATCATGGGATCAATTTTGTAATATTTGTGATGTTTGTAATAAAGTATTGAGTATGTAGATCTAGTCTGGAACCTTGTAGCACCGTAGAGTGTTTGATACTTGTACCTTAATTATGTATTTTATTTTTCCCGTTGTGTATTAAGTATTCAGATCATTATATAATGTATTTCTAACAGGCGAGACGCTAGGATAGATGATGACCGGAGGGATAATCATAGACGGGAGGACAGCCGAGACTCCCGCCATTGTTGGGTACAATTTATAATAGAGTTGAAAACAATTTATATTGTATAAAGTTTAGGGGGCTTTATTGTAATTACTTTATAGTTGTCTTTTGTATAAATAGATGTGAGTAAGAGAGTTGACAAAAAGTAGAATACGGTTGAATAGAGAGAAATTTGCTGTGCAAGTCACCAAGAACCCCAATGTAATATTCTCTTTATAATCATTCAACATACTGTGATTGAATTGTTAATTATTCATATGATTGTGTATTGATGAATGAATTGCTGAAATAATGAATTATCAATTGGTATCAGAGCCAGATATGGCTGATTGAGTGTGAATTTTTGAATCTGGATTTTAAAATTTCAAACACTATTTAATAAATTTTTTCGAAAAATCAGAAAATCTCTTGGGGATTTTGATTTTTTGGCTGAAATAGTATGCAAATTGGATCGAGTGTGCGAAATTTAAAGGCGAATATGATGATCTAAGTCTTAAATCATAACTCCAAACACACAAGATTTAATCTGGAATTTTTCTGAATTTTTGAAAATGTCACGTTCTTGAGGTTTTTGCCAAAATTCGATAGTATGATCTGAAATTACCCAAGAATACTTCACAAAAAGTGTTTCTGTGAGAAAATCGCATACTCGATATCAATTTGGAATCAATTCATCAATTTTTGTTGAAAATTGTGAAATCTGCACTTAGAAAATTTTAAATCTGTTAAATCTCGAATCATATTGAGTTTCATGCTTTAATCGAGTTTGATGGTAGTGATAATCGAGTTTTAGCTTTCATTGATCGAGTTTGAGTCTGTCTTAATCGAGTTTGAGACTGAGTTAATCGAGTTGTATAAAGAATTGATCGAGTTTGAGTATGTGGTGATCGAGTTTGAGACTGAGTTAATCGAGTTGTATAAAGAATTGATCGAGTTTGAGTATGTGGTAATCGAGTTTGAGACTGAGTTAATCGAGTTGTATGAAGAATTGATCGATTTTGGTGTTATAGTCATTCGAGTTTTATCTCTTTCAATCGAGTTTGGTTCTTCTCTATTCAAGTTTTATTTTTTCAATATTCAAGTTTTATTGTTCTTTATTCGAGTTTTACACTTCATTACCCGAGTTTGATCATTAAGCATCCGAGTTTTATTCTTAGTCATTCGAGATTGACCTTTACTGCTTAACTTTTGACTGGAACATCGTTAGAAGGCCTACTATACGTCAAAACGAAGCTTGAACCGAGGTCTACGGTTTCACTCCAGAAAACAATTACGGGCATTTTATTACAGAATAGTTGAAATTTCAATGTCAAAAAGTCAATTGAGAGCTTATTTTCAACGAGTTATCATTCACAGATTCATTTTCTTAGAGTTTTAATCTGAAATCACTCTTCAGTCCATAAAAGATCTTGGAAATTCAATTCCAGGCAATTCAATATGTTTCAAGCTAACTTAATAGCCAAATATATACAAATTCGAGAACTCAAAGCTACAACTGATATTTATCAAGAGAGATACAAGCTTGCTCAGGTGGTGGTTCTTAAACTTAAAGAAGATTTATCTAGTGCTGAAAATCAATTAAAGTGTTGACTAAAGAAAACGTTGAACTCTTAACAAAATTAAAGTCTGCTGAATGTGACATAAATGTTTTAATTTCTGAAAAACAAAAGCTTCATTGTGAAATATCTTAATTATCAAAGGAACTTCAAAATTCTAAACAAGAGAATTTACAGAATGCAACTCAGTTAAAATATCTTTTGCCTGAAAGATCTGAGTTGTGCAAGAAAGTTAAAGGTCTTGAAGAAACACTTTCTAAGACAAATCATACTGCTCAAAGTTATGTTATGAACAATTCTGAAGAGTTTTTGCTCTTGAAAAGGAGTTTTCTTTAACCAAAGATTTACTTGAGAAGGAAAGAAATGAGTTCTTACTTAAAGAACAAGATTTCAAAGCAAAATCTAAAGTGTTTGAAGTTGAAATAAAGGTGTTCTTAATTAAAGAATAATTTTTTAATGACAAAAATTCTTATTTGGTCATTATCAAAGCATTAGAAGATCAAATATTTCATCTTACTAAACAATTTAATAATTCCCCTTCTTCAAAAGAATTAGAGGTTAAGATTCCTTCAGTTTGTTTAGAACCTAAAGTTGATCAATCTGTTTTATCTTACGAAAGCGAAAAGAATCTAACTAAAACCCCTAAGTTTGATTCAACTTCAGATCTTAAACTTAAATATCTGTTAAAGATAAACAAAGGCAAAGATAAAATAGTTGAAAAAATTCCGGTCAAGATTCACCCTGGTGAATCTTCAAAAGCAAAATTTTCAAAAGTTTCTGAAAATACTGGTTACTCTTATCAGAAAACATCTTCACATAAAAATACCAACTATAATCAGAAACAGACGAGCACCAGATAGTTTTCAGAAAGAAGAGTTTGCAAAGATCTACTCGTTCAAGTTCCTTTGTAATTCATATATTAATTTTCATCATACAAATACAAAATTTGCTTGCTGAATTTGAGAGAGAAGGAAAAAGATTTAATCTGCATTGGGTACCAAAACCAAAGTACCAATGGGTACCAAAACCCGTTTTGAAATGGGTACCCAAGAGTGCTAACAAGTCTGGATCCAAATCTGTTTGGATACCAAAGACATCTTGATTTTTGCAAATCATAGGTTTCTGTACACATTAGTGCAAAACCCGTTCTTAATTTCCAAAGGCTTCTACTCATATCAGTGTAGAACCCAGACGTTATTGGTATTGGTTTTTAGTCAATTCAGACTAGAACCCGAGCTTCATTGGAAATGGCTTCTGTACCCCTCAGTACAGAACCTGAGCTAATGGCTTTCAGTTACATCAGACTGAAACCCAAGCTTCGACAACAAAGTCTTCTAATAATTTCAGATTAGAACCCGATTCTGAAAGACACATCTTTCTGAAATTCCTGCCCTGAATTCAACTCTGATACTATATTGACAAAGAGGGAGTTTCATTTTATAATTTTTTGCTCCTGATTTATTTTCCATGAGTTGACTAACTTTGTGTGCTTATTTCCAGGGGGAGTTTCAGACGCACTCTCACGATGACATTTTTTTCACAAAATTGTGTGTATTTTTCACGAAAATATTTTATGCACAGATAAAATGATTTTTGAGCTGAAAATCTTAATTTTTCATTCTCTGAATGTCTCATTGAGGTTAATTGATCTAATCTCTTTAATTTTTTATAATCTCATTGTTTTTGAGATTCTCGTTGTTATAATTCTTACTATGCTTTCATAATGGATTCTCTCATTATCTCCCATGATCCAATTCTTTCATAAGAGTCTGATTCATTTCATATCTTATATCATTTCAAATTTCATTCTGATATCTCCCAACTCTTCATTCCCCATATTCATTCTGAATTTTATCTCCTAATACATTTGAGCTGAAAATTCTAATCATTCTTTGTTTGATATCCCATGAGCTAAAATGCTAATAATTATTTCTGCTGACTCCGATTATGCAGCAAATTATGTGATAGGCATAAATATCGCTTCTATGGTCTAACCAGAACCGGAAGACCTACCCAAGGAGTAAACCATCTATAGTTTGTGTGGGTGAGGGTTCTTTAGGTCTATTAGTTGAGAAGAGTCAGTTATCACGGGATACTGACAAGGTCAAACAGAGTTAAAATGTAAGTGAGAGGGGTATATTGAAAGGAGATGGTAGTGCATCAGATCATGCTTTCGATATAAAGCTGACTGAATTTATTTCTCAAAAGTGAGCCGGAGGGAGCTTAGTTGAAAAATGCTGAAAGCTGATAGTTGAGAAAGGATTTGAAGAAAATATAATCCTACCTACACTGTGTCTGCTGGGTAAACCACATAATCTATCAAGCCCTAGGCGACTTGATATTGAAAACGACGTCATGGACCCAGTGACGCGTGCACTTAACCTCACCAACCACTCAGTTATCTCTCAAAAGATTTCTGTTTCAATAATGACGGAGATATAACACATTTCTATCGATATATCATTTGGATATTATTGATATTGAAAAAGGAAGACATTTGCTCCGGTCTCCGACTTCATATGATGCACATTGTGTCTAGAGCTGATAATATAGACTTTTTGGACACATTGAGTCTAACAGTCTGCAGCTTATGCCATGACTTGGGAGCAGTTCAGGGCCGTTTTTGAGCTCCAGTATATTCCCAGGGATGAGCGCAGAGAGATGGAGCGCCGATTCTTGCATCTGCAGAAGGGTAGTATGACTGTACAGCAGTATGTCGACCGTTTTAATGAGTATTCACAGTTCGTGCCTCAGCATGTCGACACTGAGATCCGAAAGGCTGATGCGTTCATCGATGGTCTTCGATCGGACATCCGTGAGTTTGTGGGGCTGCACGATACCCCTACGTTTGCTAGAGCCCTTGAGATGGCCCGCATGAGAGAGCGAGAGATTCTTAAGCAGAGGGAGCAACCCTCTTCCCAGATACAGCGCACCGGGACATCTGAGCAGCCATCATGTGTCCGCAGGTCCTCCGGGACGCTCCCAGTGATCAGCGTCCGGATTAGTGGTAGTTTTCGAGCCAGGGTTCCGGGCGGAGGGGGGATAGAGACCGCATATTGAGGAGGCAGGGCCAGAGTCAGGGATCTGGGGCTCAGAGCCAGAGCAATGTGGGACAGGGGTCCCAAGCATCAGGTAGCCAATTTAAGAGTTCTTATGGGGATCGGGAGTGCCCGAAGTGTCACAGGCGCCATTTGGGACAGTGTTTGTCGGATCAATTTCAAAAAGAGAGAATATTGAAAAATGAGTTAAGTCTTAGATTCATAAGTTTAAAGTGACAAAAATTAGCACGGTCTAAACAAACTCTAAGTGTTGAACTTTCACAAATAATGCACCATAAATTCTAAGTGATATACACTTTCGTGCTCGATGTGTTGGTAGGCATAATACACAAAGGAAATCCTTACAGCTATTAAAATAATCAAGAAGTAGTCATGTGTAACTAACTTAGATATATGATCAAATGGTCTTAATTTCTATGTTAGAGACATACAGACAATGATTCTAAATGATGTATGCAAATTTTCTGGGGGATGTATATCAACATTAAAATGCATCTTAAAGGAAAGAAAAGAAAATTTTTGAAAAGAAGAGGGAGTCAAAACAAGTCGCTTTGTTGTACGTAAGTACAGACCTGTCACCTCTGGTTTGACTCAAGTTACCAAGATAAGTCGCTTTGTTGTACGTAAGTACAGACCTGTCACTGCTGTCTTGTTAACTTAAAAAGAACTCTAAGACAAACTAAGACACTCTGTTGTATGTAAATACAGAACTGTGTCCGACGTTCGCCTTTTAAAGAAAATTTGCAATACCGAAAAGTTATAATCATTGTGTGTCTGCCTTGATCATAGAAGTATGTCTAAGAATGAGACACGTAAGGTAGTTTCTTGAAAAATAAAAAGGCAAAGGGAATTTCCATAGTGTTAAATGTTTAAATGGAAAAACATATCAACAATCGAGTTGGAACGTATATCACGACAAACAACCAAAGGAATAAAAATTCCTAAGTGTGAAAGTGAAATACTGAAAGTGCGTTTGACACTGCTATCTGATTGAACCTTCTTTGACTTTCTCGCAAAAATATTCTGCTAGTATAAGTTATAAGTTTTTAAAAGGTACTTTTGAGTCATTTTAATTTTAATTTTAAAATTTATTTTGTTTTATCTTATTTTATTTTACTTTATTTTATTTTATTTTATTTTATCTTAAGTAGAATAAAGGTCAAAGTTACAGGGATGTATTTTTAGTTGGAAATACAAAATTTTACTTGAAAATCTATTGCTTAGTGTTAATTGTTTTGCAAAGTTGAAAAATTCCGTTATACGAAAAAGTTGAATTTTATTCAAGTATTTTCAAAATTTTCACTTAAGTTCGAAATTCAGACAAATTCGAACTTAACTTCGAACTTGCTGGAAGTTCGAACTTATGCTAAGTTCGAAGGTAGTTGATATAAATAGGTCAACAATACTTCATTTAAGGCACCTACCTTCGAATTTACTTCTCGAACTTGTCTGCGACGATTTCGAACTTAATCTCGAACATCTCGTATTTCGAATTTCAGTCCTATTCCTCGAAGTTTTTCCACTATTTCTCGAACATACACGTATACTTTGGTATAGTGATCATCAAAATACTAAGTAAGTGTAGTTAGGACATTATTGTGGCAAAAATTGACCATATTTGATAGTTATGTTATTTGAAACTAGGTGATTTGAAATCACAAGTTTTGAAAAATAAAACTTCAAATAAATGATGCATTACTTAGATTAGAACCTAATAGGACTAAGCTACATGGTTGATAAAGTCAAATGGGGTGAAAATCATGGTTTTTAAGTTGAAAGTGACCGACTTCGAATTTGTTCTTCAGGTTCGAACTTGTCAGAAAGTTCGAACTTGCTAAAATATCTATAAGTTCGAAGTCAGTCAAGTTCGAATGGATGCCTCGAATTTATTCAAGTTCGAATGCCTTTAAATAATCTCGAATTTGTCTAATTCGAATGTGTTGGACTTCGAACTTATTCAAGTTCGAAGTTATGCAAATTTGAATATAACAAATTCTATTTTTTAATTTTCATTTCTACTTTTGTTTGATGATTTTGTGTGCAGATATGGGTGATCGTGCTTTTTATAATAAGCATAATATGGTCATGGCCGTGGATCTCCAACTGCCAGAGGCACAGCCTTATCGTCAAATGATTGAATTCCTGACGCAGTCTCGAGTTTCCTATGCACTTACTCATAATTTGCAAATTACCTTGACGTATGTAAGACAATTTTGGGAGCACCTTCAAGTGGACTGCTCGGTTACCCCTACTGTGCTGCGAACAAGAGTAGGTGGTCAACAAATTGCGTTTTCGGCTAATATGTTGTGGGAGATTCTACAATTAGGCACTGAGGACCAAGAAGCAGGACCGATAGATTTTCCTTTACCTATAAGGCAAGCGGCCTTTTTGAGAATGGGATATGCGCAAGACATAACGAAAGCTTCTTACGTCAAAAGCGGACTGATTGGACAATGGAGGTACCTGGTTCATGTTATCATGGTGTGTTTCGCGTCGAAGAAGGCAGGGTTCGACACTATGGTGTCAAAGCTGCAATCTGCTATGATTTCCTTGGTATACAACAAGAGGTTCAGCTTTTCAGAGATGTTTTTCGGGGAATTTGTCTACCAAATAACTGCTTCGATCATGGAACGATTCTTGATGTATCCCCGCTTTGCCATGATGATTATCCGCCAATTTTTTCAAAATCTGCCACTACTTCCTGATCAAAGTGGCGTAGCTTTGATTGATAAGCGCATCTTTGCTGACTGCAAGACCCATAATGCTAGAAGGACTGAGCAAGTCAGGCCCCAAGTAGCACCGTTGTTTGGTGCAGTAATAGATCCGGATTTTGTCGCTCCGGAAAGAGAAGACTGGATAGGTGAAGCACCCCCCAACAGCAGCAGCAGCAACAGAGAAGAGCACCGGTTAGAAGAACTTCGGCTGCTAAAACCATCTCTCGCTCCCAACCAGCCACTGCAGCTGCTGGGCCATCATCTGAAGCTGCTGGCCCATCTAGTTCGGCTCCACAATATGACCAGAGGGAGCAAACTCTGGAAGAAATTTGGGCACAAGGAACTGCTGCAGAGCAAGATATTGCTATAAAATTAGTTCAAGATATTTTGGAGCCTCCGGCTGATATGCATGACATTTTTAAAGAGATAGATGAATATCAACCCTCTAATGTAGACACAGAGGTTCATGCTGAATAATAGATTGCTAGGGATCAGACTGAGGCTGAGGGTCACATCGAGATCGCCTCCGAGTCTGCATTCGAATCTAGTTCTGAAGGTGAAGATCCGAATATCACAATCGACAGATTTGGATCTAGGTTAGTTGTTAGCAGAATGAGAATGACAAGGACAACAATTAGTGATGAAGATGCCGAAGAGTCTGAGTTTGAATTAGAAGAAGAAGCTCATCTCTTTCCTAGGCATAGGGCGAAAAGGCATAGATTCATGCAGGGAGCTCCATCCGCTTCTGCTTCTCCGTCTGTGTTACCGGCTGCTCCATCGTCATCAACCACAGCTCCATCTACATCCGCCTCTACTCCATCTACCTCGACTACATTCACAGAGAACCAGCGGTTTACAGAACTGAAGGGAAAAGTGGACTTCCAAACAGTCCAAATTTACCAACTTTCAACAGCCGTAAAAGAGCTGCAACAGCACAATGCACGCTTAGATCAAGAGAATGCCGCATTACAAATAACTGTGGCAGATCAACAAGTTGAGCTGAGGACTCAACAAGCACAAATTCTGACTATGCAGACTCTCATTGAGCAGATTATGAAAGATCTCTAAGCTCAGGGGGAGAGTAGCTGCAAAGATGATCAGTTGAGGAGAGTTAGGAGAGACGATGAGGAAGACGATGATCCAGGCGCACAGAAAGAAAATGAGCTAGCAGATCTTTCACAAAATACTGCTCAGCAAGCAATCCTTCAGGGGGAGCCTAGCTCTTCAAGTATGGGAGCAGGTGAAGCTCCAGAGAAATAAAAGGAGTCTGAAGCCTCAAAGGATGTTGAACAAGAAATGATAGAGGCTCTGATAGATCTTGATGATGAAGATGAATTCGGATTTGATCAGGAAGATCTTGAAGAAGGGGAGTTCATCCCACAAGAAGTTGCAGACTGAAAATCAGATGATGAAGTTATAGAAGATGAGGATGATAATGTTGATGAAATATTGATCCCACAGCAGCCTGTTACTGAACAATATGTGAATAATGATCAGAATGTGATAGACTTAGTGTGCTTAACTCAGCATCTAATGAAGAATCAGAGTCTGATACAGCTAAAAGGGAACAATCTAAAGAGGAGAAGATGAGATTGTGGTTTAGAAAAGAAGAGCAGAAGACTGACTTGGCAGTGAAGAAAAAGATGAGGCTGCCAAGTCCAGGAAAGCTTACAGGCGGAATTCTGAGCTGGTTCTTTGATAGGGAACTGCACCTTTTCTTTCTTAAAAGAAGGGACGGGCTTCAGTACTTGAGAAGAAGGCTCAAAGACTTCAACTCATTGCCTAAGTGTGAGGTAAAGTAGTTGGCCTGGAAGGAGCTTGCAAAGATTATCAGAAGGGAGGGTAGATCTGGAAGGTTTGAAAGGCTAAAGCCTAGATCGGGAAAGAGAGTAGAAGACGAGACGAGAATAGATCCGCATACTGGAAAACCATGGGCTCAGATGGTTTACAAACCAAAAAGATGCTTAAAGTAGGTTTCGTTGAAGTCTATGCCACATGATGTTTTTTCAAACATGAAGTGGTGGTTTGTAGACAACGAAACAGCTGAGGCAGTAATGGAGGATCATGAGGACAAAGTGATTTTGAAAGTATATGACCGTTACATCTTGTAAACCTGTCACAGAATGACCTGCAGAAACTTCATGAACAACCTATCTACTTCCACGAAGGTTGGAGATCGGAAGGCATGAAGTATCAAAAGGTAGTCAAGGTCTGTATAGAAAAGGGTTTGTATGCTGGTAGTATTTTGAATAGACCTAGTACTTAGACAGAATATATATCTAGTTAGAAGTTATCGTCAAGGGGGAGTCTGTTAGTGCACCCTGTGTGACGATAGCAGTCTAAGTGTAGATAAAGTTTTTGTAATAGTTCAAGTCTTCGTAATTGCACGTTTAATACATGTTTGATATATTTTTGATACTGATTGTATATATGTTTTTATCTTGTTTGTGATTGATGTTTTACTTAAGTCAAACATAAGTTCAAAGATAAGTTCAAACATAAGTTCAAAGGTAAGTTCAAAGACAAGTTCTAGAATAAGTTCAAAGTCCTGGTTCAAACTTAAGGTGGACAAGTTCGTGGGCTTGGGCCTTCTCGAACTTGTCCAGACTAAGTTCGAATCTAATGGTTATAATTAAAGGTTAATCAGTTTTGATTAACAATCTTTGCTGAAATCTTTGTTCGAGGCGATTACGAACTTGTGAGCGTTTGCAGAGAGTTTTCAGAGTGTTCTTGGAGAGAATCACGTGTCGGGACGTTCGTGTTTACGTCTATCATCGTGTTGGTCTTCGTGTTTCGTGTGTGTGATCAGTCCGTTAAGCCCCTAGCGAGGATTCCACACTCGTTGGACGGTGTCGCGTCAAGATTGGATACGCAGGTAGGTGACCTTACATTGTTTTTATGCTATTAAACTTAATATTTCGGTGGTATTATTTAGTGTTTTATTTGTTAGATCTATTTTTTCTCCTAATGGTCTTTCTATTTGTTCTTCTAATCCTATTCCATATTGTGTTCCTTTTGGTAAATTTTGTGGAATTTCTACTATATAATTTATATAACGGATAAATGGTTTGGTGTGTGTTATTGTTGAAACATTTTTATCTATTGTATGTGTATTTTCGATACTAATACTTTCTTGACATTCTATTATTAAATTTTCTATAGTAGTCACTTTTTTTTTAAAATTCGAATACGTAATCTTTTAATCATTTCTTGTAGATTCTTTTATTTCTTATTCTTTTGTTAAATTTGATTCCCTAGTTGACATTCTTGGACTTTCTGTTGGTATATAAACTCGATCTATAGAATTTCGTCTTAATAATGGTGTGGATATAACATTATTATAATATCTTTGGTCAACTATTTGTTTTGGTTGTTCTAAGAAAAGAAGTGGTTTAAAAAGTTTATCTATACAAATTCTATCTTCTGTTTTAAAAGTAATGCTATGATGTGAGTTTGTTAATGCATAATTTATTTGATATGTGATACTAAATGGATGAAATCCTTTGTCCAGGAACTACATTTTTAATAATTTATATCTTATTACGATAGTATTATCTAGATTTCTATCTTTTAGACTTAAATCTAGTTGTATATTGATGTCAAATTACATTTTTCCTTCGATTAAATTTCCTATTCCTTTTGCAATTATACTCTCATCTTTATTAATCATTCGGTTATCTCTTATTTCTAGTTCTATTGGTGTATCTCTGTCTATATATGTGATTTTTAGTATTACTTGGATTGTTGATATATGAATATATGCTATTTTTACTCTATCTTTTTCTTTTATTGACTCAAATCTTTTCCGTAATTGATGTTTGTTAATTATAGGAACTATTACATTTCCAATTGTTGCTTCTACTGTTATTACTTCCTTTCCGGATAATTTTCCGTAGCAAATTATATTTTTTCTAGAGATCATAATTTTAAAACTATCATATTTTGTAAGGTCTACACACTACGGATCTATCTAGACGCGAGACCGTCAACGAGTGCGGAATCCTCGTTAACGGGTTGACGGAAACAACTCTCACTCGGAACACGGAGACTATCAACAAGCTGTACGAACGAACACGAACGCACCTACTAGATGATTCTCTCCGAAAGAACACTCACAAAGCTGATAAACTCGAAATCGCCTTTTGCTAATAACTCACACGAAATCTGCAAAAGTCTGCTAATAATTCGAGTCTATCCCTAATTATAGATGACCATTCGAGTTTGTCATGGGCCAAACTCGAATCAGGCCCAAGGCCCATTCGAGTTTGCCCACATGACACTCTCGAATCTGCCTAGGAACACATTCGAATCTGACTTAGATTCGAATCTAATTGACTAGTGAATTCGAATTTAATCTAAATTCGACTTTCACATATTTAACTTATATTTGAAACTTATGTTTTTAACTTATGTTTGATTTTATCTTTGATCTTTATGTTTTAACTTCTTGTAATACGTTACATCAAGTCCAAACATACAATCAATAACAATCAAACATATATAAACATATATATCAAATACTCGTTAATTCCAAATACTTTGAATATTACTTGAACCAAAATGTTAGATCACTTAGACTGCTATCGTCACACAGGGTGTACCAACAGACTCCCCCTTGACGATAGCTTCTAACAATTCACACATTTGATTAAGTGCTTTGTTTATTTATTCAAACTGCTGCCAGCATACAAACCTTTCTCGATACAAACTTTAACTACATTTTCATACTTCCTAGCCTCACTATCCATATGATTGTCGCTTGAGATTCTATGAGAATGAAGCACTTGAAGGTCATTTTTAGAAAGGTTTACAAGGTGAAGGGGATCGAAGACTCTAAGAATCACCTTTTCTTCAAAGTCTTCCATCACAGCTTCTCCTGTCTCACTTTCCACATACCACCAATTCAGATTTTTCATGACGTCCTGTGGCATTGGTTTGAGAGGAACCTTTCTCAGACATCTAACTGGTTTGTATTGTATTTTCATCCATAGACGACCAGTTAGAGGGTCAATTCGAGTATGGTCCATGACTCGTTTACCTACCCTTGGATTGAGCCTTTCAAACTTCCTAGACCTCCCTTCTTTTCTTATGATCTTTTCAATTATTTCAGCGTAAGGGTCGTTGCCGATGTTGATTAGCTTCTTCCAAGCTAACGCCTTTATCTCAATCTTCGGCAAGGAGTTGAACACTTTCAGAGTTTTTCTGAGATACTGGAGACCATCTTTTCTTTTGATAATGAATAGCTGCAATTCCCGATCGAATAACCAGCTCAATATACTTCCTGAAAGCTCTCCAGTACCCGGCACACTTATCTTCTTCTTCAACTCTAACTCCTTTTGCTCTGCCCTGAACCATAGTTTTCTTTTCTCTTCATTGGTAAGCTCTCTGGCAGGCTCTTCTCTTGATGAATCAACATTTAAAGCAGCATTGACTACTTCTACGTTAATCACATTATTTCCGTCTATCACATAAGTATCTGTGATTGGGTTTTGCTGAACGATGATCTCATTTGCTTCATCATCTTCATCAGCACAAACTTCATCATCAAATTTCCAATCTGTTATATCCTCGGGTACAAATTCTCCTTCTTCTAACTCCTCCATATCGTCCTCAAAATCAAAGCCAAGGTCCATAGGGTCATCATCGAGATCCATTAGTGCTTCAATAATCTCATGTATCTCCGACTCTGTGGCTTTTGAAGAACTGGCTTCACCTCCTACGGCTCCCGATTGACCTGGCTCCCCCTGAGTCTCAGCATCCTGAGCAGCAGTAAAATCTACTGGCTCATTATGTCTTTGCGTGCTGGGATCATTGCCGTCATTATCTCCATCCCTATCTTCATCCCTGGGACGCTCTACTTGAACCCTGCAGCTTGTCTCCCCCTGAGCCTTTAGATTTTGCATTAATTGCTCAATCAGGGAGTGCATTGATCGTATTTCTGCCGCTTGATCAACTACAAAGGTTTTAAGCTCCAAGTTTTCTTCCTGAACCTTGTTCACAATCTTCTTCAGCTCAGCATTCTCGCTATCTTGTTGGGCATTATGCTTTTGTATTTCATTGAGAGCTGTTGTTAAACCAAAGATTTGAATTTGTTGGAAGTCAACTCTGCTCCTCAGCTCAGAATACCTTTGGTTCTCCATGAAGGTGGCTGAAGTGGATGGAATGGATTGGATGGGGGTTGGAATGATTGGAGAAGGAATATTTGGTTCAACGGGTGGTGGTGGTGGTGGTATGGTAGATTGAGCGGGTGGAGGTTGAGGTATTTCTGGCTGTGCAGCAGAAGCTGAGGTAGCTCCCTGCATGAAGCGATGACGTTTTGCCCTTTGCCTTGTAATCAACGGGGCAACGTCTTCTTCCTCAAAATCAGAGTCATCAGACTCCCTTGATTCTCTTCTCCTCGTAGCTTCTTCGTTTATTACCACTAATCGCGATCCATAAGTCCGTATGTGAACGGACGGATCTTCTGGTTCTTTCTCCATTTCAATTTCCTCCATATCTTCAGAATCTGTAGCGGAAGTGGACTTGTCATCACCTGCTTGCTCAGGCTGATACTCATCAACTTCCCTAAGTACATCAATCTCTCCCTCTGGTGGTTCCAATAAATCTCCAATAAGTTCAGCAGTTATTGCCTCATTAGCGTTTGGACCTGCTGCCCAAATCTCTTCCAATGTTTCTGTGAGCGGATCAGATTCAATTGGTGCATTTGAAGGTCCAGCCTCTTGTGGCTCTTGAACTTGACTAGTCGAAGGCCTATCTGCCTGAGTTAGACTCGCTGAAGGCCTTTGGCGTCTCCTTTGTTGTTGAGGGCGCGGATGTTGCTGATGATGTTGTTGTGGCTGTCTCTGCTGAAATTCCACCTCTCCTGCCCAGTTGGCATTGTCAGGTGCTACAAAGTTCCGGTCGAGTACAGCACCAAACAGAGGTCGCTCTATTGGGACAGCTAACCTTCCTCGGTGAGAGGAGCAATCGGCAAAAATTCTCTTATCAATTACTGCAACGCTCTGAATGTCGTTCAGTTGCGGCAGATTTGGCAGAAAATGCCTGATAAGCATCATGACAAAACGTGGATAAAGAAGAAATCTTTCCCTCTCCGGAGCCGTTATCTGATGAACGAACTCCGAGAAGAACATCTCTGAAAAGCTAAACTTCTGATTATAGACTACTGCGATTATCCCAGACTGGATCTTCGATACTATATAATCAAACCCCGCTTTCTTCGCCGCGAAACAAACCATGAACACATGTGCGAGATATCGCCATTGTCCAATGAGTCCACTCTTCATATATGATGTCTTAGTAACATCTAAGCTATATCCCATTCTTGTAAATGCAGCCTGCCTGATTGATAATTGGAAATCAATAGGCCCATCTTCCTACTCTTGAGTGCCCAATTGAAGCACTTGACGAAGAATATCGGCAGAAAACATCAATGGATTACCAGCAATTCTTGTCCTAGGAACTGTCGGAGTGACAGTGCAATCGACTTGCAAATGTTCATAGAATTCTCGCACATAGGGAATGACAATTTGGATATTATGTGATAGTGCATATGATATTCTGGACTCCACCAAGAAATCCACCATTTCGCGGAAAGCCTGCGCTTCAGGGACTGCATGGTCAGGGGAAATGACCTTATGATGCTTCGGAACAAAGACTCTATCCGCCATGTCTGCACAATATATCAAATAAAATATTAGAATTATTAAAAATGAATAAACTTGTTTAAATTCAAATTTGTTTAATTTGTACTTGTTCAAGGACAAAATCTAACACTTATGAATTTCTACAAGTTTAATTAAGAATTAAATTAAATAAATCAAATATAAAGACAAACTCGAACACTTAGATTCGAATGAACATATATTCGAGTTTGATGACACATTCGAGTTTAATGACCATTCGAGTTTACTGACAAACTCGAATCAGGCCACGAACAGACTCGAATGAGTCGGCCACCATCCTTACAAAATTTCATGATTTTAACCATGTTAGACTCAGAAAATCACATCTTTTAGTCCTACTAGGTTCTAATCAATGATATTTGTAATTAATTTGACTTTTTACCGGTTAAAAGTTTGTAATTTTGAAAAACCAACTTTCTACCAATAAAACTTCAAAATCTAATGATTTTGGCTTAAATGGAGTATAATACTACTTAAATCTTGTACAAATCACTTGATTATACCTAGATCTATGAGTAGTATCGAACCCACACGGACGGAAACTCGACAAATAGTGATTTCTTGAAAACGACAAACTCGAGAGAATAGATTCGAAATCGTCTAAACAAACTCGAGGAATAGAATCGAAAACAGATGAATTAATGAACGTTACTGTTAACATATTTATACCACCAACCTTCGAATCTAATGCCTATTTCGAATCTACTGACAGATTCGAGCCTAGCCATATTCGAGTTTAGGTTAAACTCGAATTACCCCTGAAACTTTGAAAATTTTGAAATAAATTCAACTTTTTCAACCTTATTGTGTAACGGAATAAACTATGCCAAATCTTTTACCCTAAGCACAAGATTTTCACGCAATGTTTATTTTATTCAACTATGAATGCACCCTCAGTAATTTTTGACCTTTTTCCTTAGTAAAATTAAAAATAAAATAAACTAAAATAAAATAAAATAAAAATAAGTAAAAATAAAATTTTAAAATTTTGAAACAAAAATTTAACGTAGACTTAAACTGTAAGGTCTACCACTGCAAGATCTATCTAGACGCGGATCCGTGAACGAGTGCGGAATCCTCGTTGACGGTTAGACGGACAACTCTCAACCAACGGAAACACGGAGACTATTAGACGCTGAACGAACGACACACGAACGATCCTACGTACTAATTCTCTCCGAAACGGCACTCACCTAGCTGATAAACTCGAGATCGCCTCTTGCTCAATTCCTCACGAATTCTGCAAAAAGTCTGCTAATCATTCGAGTCTATCCCTAATTATAGACCCTGATTCGAGTCTGTTGTGGGCCAACCTCGAATCTGGCCCAAGGCCCATTCGAATCTGTCCATCTGACAGTCTCGAATCTAGCCTATTTTCGAATCTATGGTTACATTCGAATCTATCACAGATTCGAATGTCAACCCATATATAATTCGAATCTAGCCTTTTACATCAACAACTAAGTGTTTGAAACTTATGATATTACCTTATGAATGATTTTATCTTTGTACTTTATGTTTGAACTTCTTGTAATACGTTACATCAAGTTCAAACATACAAACACTGATAAACATCAATCATACATAATATATATATACCAAACATATGCTAAATCACAATGTAAGACAACTTAGACTGCTATCGTCACACGGGATGTACCAACAGACTCCCCCTTGACAATAGCTTCTAATAATTCACACATTTGATTTAAGAACATGGTTTATTATTGATTCAAAACACTACCAGCATACAAACCTTTTTCAACGCATACCTTGACCACATTTTCATACTTACTAGCTTCAGCATCCATATGTGCGTCACTGGAAATCTTACAGTTATACAAAATCTGCAGGTCTTCTTTAGATAGGTTTACCAGGTGAAGCGGGTCATAGACTCTAAGAATAACTTTTTCTTCTAAGTCTTCCATAACCGCTTCCCCAGTTTCCGTGTCAGCATACCACCACTTCAGATTTCGCAAAACATTCTGTGGCATTTTCTTCAGAGGTACCTTCCTCAGGCATTTCACTGGTTTGTACTGAATCCTCATCCAAGGTCGGCCTGTAAGAGGATCTATACGTGACTTATCCTCGACTCTTCTTCCGACCCTTGGACTCAACCGTTCAAACTTCCTAGATCTCCCCTCCTTTCTTATTATTCTTTCAATCACATTCGCATAAGGATCATCACCAATATTTATCAGATCTTTCCATGCAAGCGCTGTGATTTCAATCTTTGGAAGGGTGTTGAATGCTTTCAATGTTCGCCTAATGTACTGAAGCCCGTCTTTTCTTTTAATTATAAAAAGTTGAAGATCTCTGTCAAAGAACCAACTTAAGATTCGCTCAGATAGCTTCCCTGTACCAGGCACTTTCATTGATCTCCTAATTGCTAACTCCTTCTCTTCGGCTCTGAACCATAGCTTCCTTTTTTCTTCGTTACTTAGCTCTCTTGCTGGTTCTTCAGTCGATGACTTAGGATTCAAGGCAGCATTCACTATGTCAACATCTACAATTCTATTTCCATCTATCATATAAGTGTCAGTGATAGGATTCTGCTGTACAACTATTTCGTCAGCTTCATCATCCTCATCAGCTACTACTTCATCTTCAGGTTGCCAATCTACTATCTCTTCCGGAATAATCTCTCCTTCTTCAAGCTCTTCATCTTCATAATCAAAACCTCCATCCAGTGTATCATCATCAAGATCCATGAGTGCTTCAATCATCTCACTGATCTCAAAGTCTGAAGGCTGTTTAGATGAACTAGCTTCACCCCTTTGTCCTTCGCCTTGACTAGGCTCCCCCTGAACTTGTATAACTTGAGCTGCAGGAAAATCTACAGACTCAAACTCTTTATTTGCACCGGGATCATCGCCTTCAGTATCATCTCTTCTCTGCACTTCCTGATCTCGGCACGATGTCTCCCCCTGAGCCTGTAAATTTTTCATTAACTGCTCAAGTAGGGAGCGCATCGACCTTATCTCAGCAGACTGATCGCAAACAAAGGTTTTTAGCTCTAAGTTCTCTTCCTGAACTTTTTCCACAATCTTCTTTAGATCGGCATTCTCCTTATCAAGATTTGCATTATGAGTCTGAATCTCACCGATTGCCTTTGTTAGGCCTAAGATCTGGATATTTTGGAAGTCAACTCGAGCTTTTAGCTGCTGAAACCTTTGATTGTCGGCGTATGAGGATGAGGTTGATGGGATGGATTGAATTGGAGTTGGAATGATCGGCGATGGGATGTATGGTTCATCATGAGGTGGTGATGGTGGAATGGTGGTTTGAGGTTCCTGAGGTTGAGGAATTTCAGTTTGCTCTGCTGAAGCTGAAGAGGATCCTTGCATGAACCTGTGACGTTTGGCCCGTTGCCTTGTCACTAGTTGAGAAACTTCTTCTTCTTCGAAATCAGACTCCTCCAATTCCCTGTCCACTCGTCTCCTAGAACCACCTTCATTTATAATCAATCGCGAACCATAAGTTCCAATTTGAACAGGTGGTTCAGTCGATACTGACTCAGGAGCTTCAACCTCTAACTCCTCCATCTCTTCTGATTCGGTTGCAGATGATGACAAAACGTTATCAGCCTGCTCTGGCTCATATTCCTCAACATCACGAAATATGTCATCTTCATCTCCAGGCGGACTAAGCAGCTCACCTACTAATGCTGCTGCCACATCTTCATTTGCATTAGGACCAGAAGACCATATTTCCTCCAAGGTCTGAGCAAGCTGCTCAGATTCGGGGACTGCACCTGAAGTCCCTGCTTCTTGTGCTTGTGGTGGTTCACTTGTTGAAGGCCTGGATGCCTGAATTTGACTAGCAGGTTGTTGCTGTTGGCGTCGTGAATCACGCGGCCTAGCACGCGGCTGTTGTTGGCGTTGCGGTTGCTGTTGCTGTTGCTGTTGCTGCGGTTGAATATCAACTACCCCTGCCCAGTTGGCATCACCTGGGGCTTGAAATTCCCTGTCTACTATAGCTCCGAACAAAGGACGAGCCACCGGAACCGCTAACCTTCCTCGATGTGAGGAACAATCAGCAAATATGCGTTTATCCATAACATTGACGCTCAAAGTGTCATCTGATTGTGGCAAATTTGGCAAGAAGTGCCTTATCAACATCATCACAAATCTTGGATACAGAAGGAATCTTTCTCTTTCAGGAGCTGTAATCTGATGGATGAATTCCGAGAAAAACAACTGTGAGAAGCTGAACTTCCTATTATACACCATCGCAATCACCCCTGATTGGATCTTTGAGACGATGTAATCAAAACCAGCCTTCTTTGGCGCAAAACAAACCATGAACACGTGGACCAGAAATCGCCACTGCCCTATCAATCCACTTTTCATATAAGATGATTTCGTAACGTCCAGACTATAGCCCATTCTCAGAAACGCGGCTTGCCTAATACTCAATGGAAAGTCTATAGGCCCGTCTTCTTGTTCCTGTGAACCCAACTGTAGCACTTGGCGCAACATATCTGCTGAGAAGACTAATGGCTGTCCAGCGATTCTCGTTCTTAAAACTGTCGGGGTGACAGTGCAATCAACTTGTAAATGGTCGTAAAACTGCCTCACATATGAAATAACAATTGGAATGTTATGGTATAGAGCAAAGCTAATCCTAGATTCAGCTAGGAAATCCAAAACTTGTCGATATCCCTGCGCCTCAGGGATATTATTGTCTGGATTAAGGACCATATTATGTTTCGGGACAAAAGCACGAACTGCCATATCTGCACAATAAATAAAACTGTTAGACTTATTAAAAATCAATAAACTTGTTTAAATTCAAAATTTGTTTTATTTTGTACTTGATTAAATACAAAATCCAACACAATTAAATTTCCACAAGTTTAATAAAGTTTAAATTAAACAAGGTAAATAAAGTACAGATTCGAAAGCAACAGATTCGAAGTGTAACGGACAGATTCGAAGAGTCCCTATTCGAGTCTAATGGACAGATTCGAAGAGTCCCTATTCGAGTCTAATGGACAGATTCGAATATCATGGTCATCTCGAATCTAATGATAGATTCGAGAAACCCATGAACAGATTCGAAAGTCCATGAACAGACTCGAAACCCCGTCGGCCATTGTTTCAACAAAAACCCAAGATTTTAACCATTTTGAACTTGGTAAATCACATACATTAGTTCAACTAGGTTCTAATCATTGATTTATGCTTTTAATTTGATCTTTTATTAGTCCAAACTTGGTAATTTAGCAAAAACCCTATTTTGACACATAAAACTTCAAAAATCGACGATTTGGCCTGAAATTGTGTATAAAACTACATGAAACTTGTACAATCAAGTTGATTATACCTAGATTCAGTAGTAGAATCGAACACACTAGCTTGAAACTCGACAAAATGTCGTTTAGGAGAGATACGGTAGACTCGAGGAAATAGAATCGAAATCGCTGAAATAGATTCGAGAGTATAGATTCGACAACAGTAAGTATTAAATGACTTCACTGTTAACCTATTTATACTACCAACCTTCAAGTCTAAGAGTAGATTCGAATCTACTGACAGATTCGAAGTACTCCTTATTCGAGTCTGTCTTAGATTCGAAACCTCCAACACTTAGAAAAATTTCGAAAATTTTGACATAAGTTCAACTTTTCCAACTTTTTTCTACGGTATTGTGTAACCAGATAAACTATGCCAACTCTTTTACCCTAAGCAACAGATATTTCACGCAATGTTTATTTTATTCAACTTTGAATGCACCCTCAGTAACTTTTTGACCTTAGACTTATCAAACCCGATCCCTTTGTTGTTCATTTGCAGATTCCTCCCAGTTCGCTTAATGAATCTTTTAACCCTCTGGGTCACCATGGCCAGTTGCCACTTAAGATCCATTTCCTCTAAGTCATCAGGGTCGACCTGATCGTAATCTTCATCCCAAAGAGCCGGATCATTGATCTTCCCTTGAACACAATTTCCATAAGCGGCCACAAACGAAGCAAGTAGATTCAGATGCTCTTCCGCTGACTTTGCGCTCATGGGCATCTTCGAATAGCTCTGACTGGTCGATGCCTGTTGGACTTGAGGTTGCGGTTCTTCCGATCTTCCTAACCCTAAGAACGCGCGATTTAGTGAGTCTTCGGACTCTGGTGGCGATGACGTTTCTCCGGTGAAAAACGCTGTAGCACTCTTCGGTTCAGCTGTCACTGATGATTTAGATGTCTTTCCAAAATACATAGCCGGATTCTGGACTTGCTCGTAATCAGTCTCAGCCTTAATCATCTCGAAGTGATATGCCCTCAACGTTCCCACGATGTCATCAAGTGATTGAGCATAATATTTGTCCTCATTAAGCTTAATCATTGCCACGTACATAGCCCATTTGGCTGGTAGGGCATCAAGAAGCTTGTTGTTCTTGTCAGTGTCAGAATACTCAATGCCATGACTTTCAAGCTCTGTTATCAGATGATAGAACCTTGTGATAATATCATCTAACTGTTCATCCTTAAGAGCCTTGAAAATCGCAAACTGTTGAGTCAACAGCTCTGTACGCTTTCTACGCACCCGTGGATTACCTTCACACCTTTTCTGGAGAGACTCCCAAAGTTCCTTCGACGTCCTTTGAGTCCGAAATGTGTGTAAGATATCTTGAGGTAAAGCCATACGGATAATGGAGAAAGCCTTGTTTTCAGCTTCAAATAGTTTCTTGTCATCTTCTTTCATCATCTGATATGACAAGACCTTTTGACGGCCTTCAACTTCAGATACTGGTGGAATGTACCCTTCATCTATGCACACCCACATGCGCATATCGTTGAATCGTACAAAATCCGTAAATCTGTCCTTCCACCAGTAATAATCCTCAACTTTCATCAGCTTCGGCGGTGCATTTGCCTTCCCAACTTCGTGATCCATCTCAAGGAATTTCTGAAGGTTTGACATCTTTTCTGAGAGAAATTGAATTTGAACTTAATTAATTTAATTGGAAACTGATTTAGACTAACTTATTCGAATCTAGATAGATTCGAAACTAATTAATATTAAATCTTTTGAAATTAAATTCGATTAAGTCTTAAAAGTCAATTAGATTCGAAATAATGTCAGATTCGAACAACTCCTTAGATTCGAAGTTATGTCAGATTCGAAGGACTCCTTAGATTCGAAGACCCTTAGTATCGAAGGCACAGCAGAGTCGAATGTCAGCAGATTCGAAGCACAGAATCGAAATAGTAACAAACTCGAAACAAACTCGAAACACTATAGACTCGAGATCCAATTCGAATGAAGTAACAGATTCGAAACAAGGTAGACTCGAAACTAACTGAAATTGACTCGAAAGGAGCGTATTTAGGTTAGACTCGAAAATAAAGTAAAACCCTAATTACCCCTATAGATTCGAGCGCCGCAAACTCGAAAAACGGCTAACACTTTGATTTTTTGACGTTTTACAGATTAAATCACTAATTTTCAAACGAAAAATAATGATTTCGACCAAAAACGTGAAAAACGACAAAGTGTTTCCCGAATATGAATTTGCTAAGCTCAAAAACACGTTTTTGAGAGCAAAACCGTCCAACTAGCGTCAAGAAACCTAGAATGTATCTGATGAACACGAAGAACACCAAGAACACTCCATAGTCTCTGATACCACTTGTAAGGTCTACGACTGCAAGATCTATCTAGACGCGGATCCGTGAACGAGTGCGGAATCCTCGTTGACGGTTAGACGGACAACTCTCAACCAACGGAACACGGAGACTATTAGACGCTGAACGAACGACACACGAACGATCCTACGTACTAATTCTCTCCGAAACGGCACTCACCTAGCTGATAAACTCGAGATCGCCTCTTGCTCAATTCCTCACGAATTCTGCAAAAAGTCTTCTAATTATTCGAGTCTATCCCTAATTATAGACCCTGATTCGAGTCTGTTGTGGGCCAACCTCGAATCTGGCCCAAGGCCCATTCGAATCTGTCCATGTTGACAGTTTCGAATCTAGCCCATTCGAATCTAAGGTCTCATTCGAATCTATCTCAGATTCGAATGTATTCCCTTAAGTAATTCGAATCTAGCCTTTGACATATACAACTAAGTGTTTGAAACTTATGATATTACCTTATGACTGATTTTATCTTTGAGCTTTATGTTTGAACTTCTTGTAATACGTTACATCAAGTTCAAACATACAAACACTGATAATCACCAATCATATATAATATATATATAGCAAACACATGCTAAATCACAATGTAAGACCACTTAGACTGCTATCGTCACACGGGATGTACCAACAAATTCAATGTTGTGCTCTCCTAACTCGATCGCCCATTTAGCTAGGCGACCTGATGTTTCTGGTTTCAAAAGTACCTGTCTGATCGGCTGGTCTGTCAAGACTACCACCGTGTGTGCTTGAAAATACCGTCTCAACTACCTAGCAGCATTGACCAAGGCAAGAGACAACTTCTCCAGAGGTGGGTGGTTCAATTTAGGGCCCTGCAATGTTCTGCTTACAAAATATATTGGCATCTGTCGTTTACCCTTCTCAGCCGATAAGACAGCACTGATGGTTTCATCGGAAGCCGCCAAGTACATAGTCAACTCTTCACCTGGAATGGGCGCAGTAATGGCGGGCAACTCCGTTATAGTCTTTTTCATTTCCTTGAAAGCGCTGTCTGCTTCAGTCGTCCATCTGAAACCGTTCTTTTCCAATTTGCCTTTAAGATTTTTAAAGAACGGAAGGGATCTTTCCGCCGCTTTAGACAGAAAACGAGTCAGCACCGCTAGCTTGCCGTTTAAGCTTTGGACCTCCTTGATGGTAGTGGGTGGGAGCAAATCTGCAAAGGCGAGAGCCTTTTTAGGATTGGCTTTGATGGCATCCCTAGTTATCAGGTGCCCCAAGAAATGGCCTTCTTCCACCCCAAACGTGCATTTCTTCGGGTTGAGTTTCATGTTAACCCTTTGATAGGAATATACAATAGTATATTCTAGAAAGGGCAAAATAGGAATAATGTTAGTAGTTAGTTAGAAATACAATCTATAAATAAGAGAAGAGGAGTGTGAGTTGGGTGTGAAGAATTATGATCAGATCTTGTTAGGCTCATTGTTAGCAACTTTGAGAGGGCTCTTAGCAATTTAGCTTTGAGAGAGGGAGTTTCCCTGGAATCCTTTGGGATTAGTTTACTGTTTTACTTAATATCTTACTGATTTTACATTCAGCAATACAATTGTTCTTCCTTTGATTTCACAATCTGTGTCATTGGTCCGATCTGCCCGCTTCTGTCTCTACCGATCACTCTGCTGCTTTTCTGCCTCTCCTTTTCGTTTTTTCTGTTTTGATCATGGAGACCAGATCTGTTCTGTCTCGTTTGGAGCAAAACGAGGAGCGAATTCGTCAATTGCAACTGGATGTCACTGAAATCAAGTCTATGTTGAAGTCTCTGGTTGCTGATCAAATTGAGGACGCAGAGTTTCGTAAGGAGATGCTGAATTAGATGAGGCAACAAGGGAAACAACATGATTCAGGCGGAGGAATGAGATCTGGAATTGTGTTCGATTCTGTTGACGAGAACGGTGATTTTCCTGGTGGCAGTGATGATGCTGACCAAATTCCTCAAGTTCAGATTCTCATCAATTTCACCAATCAATCAGAGATCAATCAAGGGGAAAACATTGTTCCACAATGTGATTGTGATGCAGTGAATATTGTGGGTGGAAAAGAAGATGTAGGTATAAGAGATTTTGTTGCTAACAAGGTGTTTGATGAAATGTCTACAAGAGATTTTGATGAAAATACTTTCAACGAAGTACATGGTGATAGATATGCTTTAAACAACGGCAAGAACATGGGACAACCTAGTAGTGATTTGTCCTATTTTCTCGTTTTCGGCTGGATTTCGAGTACGCAACGTTGGTCAACTATTCCAGACAACATGATTGTTTTTTATGGATTTATGAAGACAATTAAAGGGTGCAACATAGTGGGAATTCTTAGAGGAATCTACATTCATGCTGAACGATTGGCTGCATATTGGCAAAACGGATTGCTAATCAAGAACAAATATGAAGTTGTGACAAAATGGTTGGTGAAGTGGAAGAATGATATACACAGTCAACAAATCTTGAGGTCAAGACTTTCATAATGAGGGAGTATTGATAGGAATATACAATAGTATATTCTAGAAAGGGCAAAATAGGAATAATGTTAGTAGTTAGTTAGAAATACAATCAATAAATAAGAGAAGAGGAGTGTGGGTTGGGTGTGAAGAATTATGATCAGATCATGTTAGGCTCATTGTTAGCAACTTTGAGAGGGCTCTTAGCAATTTAGCTTTGAGAGAGGGAGTTTCCCTGGAATCCTTTGGGATTAGCTTACTGTTTTACTTAATATCTTACTGATTTTACATTCAGCAATACAATTGTTCTTCCTTTGATTTCACAATCTGTATCACCCTTCTTAGCGCCTGGAACGTCTTCTCTATATCTTCCAGCAAGGTCTTCTCTGTCCTGCTTTTGATCACAATGCCATCCACGTACACCTCTAGATTTCTTTCGATTTGCCCTTTAAACACCTGGTCCACCAGGCGCTGGTATGTGGCTCCTGCGTTTTTCAAACCGAATGGCATCTTGGTGTAACAGAAGATACCTTGACTAGTATGAAACGCGGTCTTATCTTCGTCCCTTTCAAGCGTCAATGACACATGTATGGGAAACCAGCCAAAGACTCCACCTTCCAGTCGATCTCTGGTAAGGGATATCAATCTTTTGGGTATGCTTTGTTAAGGTCTTTGAAGTCGATGCACATCCTCCAGCTACCATCTGTCTTTCGAACCATAACAGGGTTGGCTACCCATGTATGGTACTTGGCCTCTCTTAGGATTCCAGCCGCTACAAGCTTCGTGACCTCCTCACATACCTCCTGGTCACGTTCACGAGCCAAGGGCCTCTTCTTTTGGCAAATAGGGGTCGCATGGGGTTCCACATTTAAAGAATGAGTAGTTTTGATTATCCTACCTTCTTCGACTTCCAGCTGTCTGGGAATATCTGTCATGTCGTCAGGTGTCCAGGCGAACACGCCCTTATTTCTTTTGAGAAGACCTTCAACCTCCTTCCTTACCCCTTCGGGTAGGTTTACGCCTACAACCACTATATGCTCAGGATGATCTTCGTTAACAATCACGTTGGTGACGGCCTGTGATCCGTTTTCCTTCATGGGCTTCATGTCCATCGCCTTTTGCACCTGAGAACATTCCTCTGCCCGTTCCGGGTATTCTGTCAAGATGGTTGCTATACCACACGAGGTGGGGAATTTCACCATTCCATGCCCTGTGGACACAATGGCCTGCAATTTCCCCAATGAGGGGCGTCCTAAGATAGCGTTGTACGACGACTTGGAGCGAACCACAAGGAAAATTACCCGCAATTCTCTTTCCACCTGACCCTGCCGTAAGGAGACTCGTAAGTGAAGCTGCCCTAACGGCCAGGATATCTCTCCTGAGAACCCCTTCAGATGAGTTGAAGCGGGTCGCAACTTTTTTCGAACAGCATCGGGCATACGTAAAAAGCAATCCTCATAGAGGATATCACAGGCACTTCCTCCATCTAAATATACCCTCCAGACACGTACATCTTCGATAATTGCCTTGATTACTACAGGTCCACAGTGTGTCATTCCGCCTGGAGGAAAACTGATCTCTGTATCCCCACTTCCCCAGAAGTTTGTAACTTGTTCTTCTTGAGAGGGCATTCATCATCAACTGTCCGTATCATAAAAATTTCAGCTACAGGCTCTTTTAACTTCGACTTATCAGGCTCCTTGTCTTTCTGCCAGGCGTATCGCCTTTTTTGGCCTTGCTCTTTGGACTGTGACTTACCTTTAATATCCCTCACCAAGTGTGAGAGCTTCCCCATTTTTATAGAACCTTCGATACGCTTATGCAACTCGATGTAGTCGTTGGTGTGGTGCCCATTGTCTTCATGAAACTCACAATACTCCGCCCGATTTCTCTTTTTGGGGTCACCTTGCATGCGAGCTGGGGGTTTAAATGAGGAGGCAAGTGCCTCCGTTGCCAAGATCTCCCTAGGAGTCTTGATAAGTGACAGGAGGGTATCATTCCTCCTGTATCGATCTTCCCTGCGACCATATGGGGTATACTTTTCTTCTCTGTCACGACGTCCTCTGAACGAGGCGTCTGACTCCCTTCCCTGATAGGATTTGTTGCTTCTCTCCTGATGCGACTTCCGAGGGGGTTAATTTTGGGTGGATAGCTCTTTGGACCGTATGTAAGAATAGGCCTTTTCCAGGCACTCCTGATAAGAGGCTGGCAAATCTTGCGATAGAAACTCCACCAGTTGTCGATGTCTAAGCCCATGTATGAAACTTGAAACTTTAGCATCGTCCCCCAAACCCCTGATCTGTTGACTCTCCAGGTTGTATCGCTTCACAAAAGCTCGCAAACCCTCTGCATTTGTTTGCTTAATATTGTGCAGCTCCAGGTGGGTCTTAGTGTATCTCTGCTGCTGCATGAAATTCGAACGAAATTTTGTTCTTAACTCATCGAGGCTATTGATGCCACCTGGGGGTAACGATTCCAACCATAAGCGAGTAGTGCCCTTGAGTGTCATTGAGAACATATGGCATGCCACCGGTGGCACCCATTTAGATATCTTCATGGCCCCTGCAAACAGACGCCAGTGATCATCTGGGTCTCCCGTTCCGTCATATACCCCCACATTTGAGGGTAGTTTCAGGCCTTCTGGAAGGGAGTAATCTTCAATCCATTCTGCGAAAGGGAAAGGGTCCTCACCATCAACCTCTTGGAAATGGGTCTCCAGGTTAAGGGGTTTAGGCCGTTTCTGAAAGTCCTTGCGAGCCTGGCCTTGGGAGGTCCTGCTTCTAGTGGGTATTACCACTTCTCCCAATCCCCTACGCCCTTGATTTGTGAACCTCACCTGGGGGAGTGGTTCTACATGTTCTCTCCTTCTTGCGCTACCTAACGCCTCGGAAACCCTACCTTGCGTGAGGTTTTCCCTTCGAGACGCCAGGGTAGGTGGCGTGGCTAAGGGAATACGGGTGTCTTGCATCGTCTGCCTGGGCACAGTCCGCGGAAGGGGGTTGACCTCACTTCCTACTGATACCTTGGCCTTGGTCACCTGTGTCTCTTGAATCCTGCGAGCTGCTCCTTCCATCGTACCCAATTCTCGGGTGTCTATATACTCATCCATTTCTTCTGAGTCTACATCTTCGTATTCCATCATCACCTCATTGGTCTTATCCAGGAGTGGCGCCTCGACAGAACGAGAGTGTTCTTGCATGAGGGCCTGGAGTTGTTCAAAATTTGCAGCTACGAACTGACGGCTTATCACCCATGTAGTTGCTTCAGAGTCTAATGAGGGAATGGGTGCCTCAATGGCCGGAGAGGGTTCTGCCGCTCCCAGGGGCACCTGGAGACCCGCCTGGAGAGGGGGTAGTTCTCCGCCTGGAGGGCCTATTTCAGCTGCATCGGGCTTATCCATTCTGAACTTCTGAGAACTAAGCTAGTATCACCGTAACCAGTCGAGTCCCACGGATGGCGCCAATTGTTTGTGCGTCTGACAATCAATAATAATGGGTTAAGGTGGTAATTAGCTCAGTCACGCTTCTAGAGGGTTAACACGCCTGCAACAAGGAAACGAGAAGGCTATCGTTAGTGTCAACACAGGGGAAGCCCATGTGAGGACACTCCGATGCCAAAGTCAGCCGCCATGCTTAAGAATAGATGTAGAGAGAAAATGTATGTAAAGTGAGGAATGGTCATTACCCTTTTCTAGATGGTTGAACCCTATTTATACCTTATCTCTTCCAGACGAGGCGCTCATTTGGGAGATTCTTATTGGCTGGAGAGGAACGTGCATGGGAGTGACCTTCGCTATCCTTGAAGAGCCAATAGGACGCCTTACTTTTTTTCTCCCTTCTCTGCATGACGCTTGTTATCCGACAAGCTCCTGCAGCTCGCAGGTTTGTCGCTCCACGGGCCATTCGCGGGTCAAGCGAATGACTTCGGATCCCAGGGCAACCCTGAATTTCAGATATGGGATGGATTGGGCTCTTGAGGCCCATGGGTCAATTCGGGATTGGACCCACGTAAATTGTGTGTGTGTGTGTGTGAGACTTTAAACTTTTAGAAGGATATTGATATAATCTGAGGGTTTACAAGGACATGGGTATAATTTAAAAGGTTTAGGAGGATATGTATAAAATTTTCCCTTTATTTTAAATGGAATATAGTAAAATGTCATGACATAAGAAAAAGATGACAGGCGATAAAATATTTACGGGAACATATTTTTACTGATTTATTGGTATTTATAATATATATTTTAATTAATCAAATTAAAATCCTAATAAACCGTAAATTGACAAATGTAAAAAACAATAGATATCAATATCATTGTTCCATGTTGAGTTAATATTATGGATATTGATAGGGGAAATTGCAGAAAAAACCTCTAAGTTGGACCATTTTTGCGATTAAAACCCCAAACCATTTTTCATTGTACAAAAAACTTCGAACTGGTTAAAACTTTGTAAATTTGAGTTTTTTCAAAAAATCTAACTTGCCGGTTGCAACTTGATGACATGTAAAACTTTTAAATATATTTTTGCATAAAAAACCTCCAACTTGATTAGTTGTCTCAATTAAAACCCCAAATCATATTTAATTTGATAAAAAACCTCCAACCAACAAAAATAATTAAAATTGAGTTTTCACTGATTGCATTTTGATAACATGGATATTTATTAAAGTTTTATTTATCAAACAAAGAATTCGTTTCCCAATGAAATCTCCACCCTCTATGCTAGTGAACCTCACTGCTCTGACTGATCATATTTAGATGCTAAAATGGAATATAAATAAAGGAAACTGAACATAAAGTGAAACCTAAAAATGCAACTCGTGAACACAAAATGAAATTGATTCCATCGGCACGATTAAAGTTAAAATTTAAGATTAAACGGCAAAAGTTAATCGAACATACACACATAAAATAAACAACACTAAACATAAAAAGGAAATAGAGTAATCGGAATTGCCGGATGTAGAGAAAAGGAGAAAAGTTAATTATTATTATTATTGGTTAGAGTTGAGAAAAATATAGTTAAGAGTTTTAATCGAAAAAGTCACCAATTTCGGGGTTTTTATGCAAAAATTCAGTTTAAGAATTATACATGTAGTGTCATGTAGGCGCCACGTAAGTCGGGTTTGCCATGTGGACGCCACGTGTGTGTCATGTAAGCATAACAACCTATTATAACTGGTCAAGTCCTAATTTCAAAAGATTTTACCGGTTAGAGGTTTTTGTGCAACAAAAAATGATTAGGGGTTTTAATCACAAAAATGGTCCAACTTTAAGGTTTTTTACGCAATTATCCCATATTGATATATCTTAATTGTGATATGTGACAAATTCAAATAAAAGATAAAGAGTGAGAAAATACTTATGTCACGTGTCAATCAATAAATGTATTAGGTTGATTTTTAAAGAATGAGTTTGATCTATGTATCATTACTCATTTATATTTATTTTATAAATTTTTATAAATATATATTTTATAAAATTAACTCATGTGATACATGAGTATTAAACTTAAAGGATAACTGCGTAAAAAACACCAAACTTGTCGGTATTTTGTAATTAAAGCCCCAAACCATTTTTCGTTGCATAGAAAACCCCGAACTAACTAAAAATTCGTAAATTAAGGTTTTATCAATGGGTAACCGGTTGAAACCGTTTATTAATCCTACGTGGACCGGTAAATAACCTACGTGGAATAAATTTTAATCGTTGAAACCGGTTGTCAAGTATTACAAATCATTTAAACTCCCGTTGATAATTTTTAATTGTACTTTTTAAACGTGAATACATCATCAACGAGGGTTTAAATGATGTGTAATACTTGGCAACCGGTTTCAGCAATTAAAATTTATTTCACGTAAGTTATTTACTGGTCCACGTAGGATTTAAAAACCGGTTTCAACCTGTTACCCTTTGATAAAACCTTGATTTACTGATTTTTAGTTAGTTCAGAGTTTTTTATGCAACGGAAAATTGTTTGGGGTTTTAATCACAAAAAACTGACAAGTTGGTGGTTTTTTACGCAATTATCCCAAAACTTAACAAGTATTGTGTAATACTCATGTGTTGTGACGATACACATTATGCAATTTTTAACCAACAATTAACAATGATAATAAAATTACGACCAATTAAAAGTTAAAAATATGATAAAATAATAAGTTGAATAAGCTATAAAGAAAATTTTTAATTCAGTATGATATTTTGTTTTGATATCATTCTTAACATAGTAAGAAAAAAATTAACACAACCACGTAAATATAAAAAGGGTTTATTATGGGAAAAAAACCAAATTTTAAGCACTTGTAATTTACAATTTAAGACTCAATTAAATGCATTGATGGAATTATTATATCGGTTTCGTTCACAATATTAAATATGAAAAACAATGAGGAGAAATCATCATCGTTGTTTTTCGAGCAAGCTAACAACAAAGAACCGACATCGGTAGAATATGCATCAATCATCGATCGAAATATTTTAAAAATGACAATGATAATGAGAATTTATCATCGTTGTTTTCTGAGCAAACATAACAATGAGAAACCGACTCGGACACTTAAAACGGTTTAAATAATAAAATACGAAGTTGATGGGTGAAATGTGCCAATATGGCAAAATCACAATAAAAAGGGAAATAAATGCTCATTTATACAATCTCACTTTCTCTCTCTACTCTCTCGTCTCTCTTCTTCTCTCTCTAGAATCCACGGTTCTTCAAAAACAATTACAAATCAAGAACATCAAAAGCTTGGAATTGAAAACTAAAAACCTGGATTTAAGTGGCAAATAAGGAACTATTAACATTGCAATCAACAAATCCAGGTAAAACTTACTCAATATTACAAATTCTGGAGTTTTGGGTTCGGTTTTGTGAAGAACCGAATCATAGGATTTGGGTTCCAGATGTTATTGCATGTTATGGATTCATGTTGATATGTTAAAATCGAGTGTTAGTGATGCTATGTACCAAATTTCAGCTTCTGATTCAAGTTCTAAATACAATTTTGAAGTTACTATGTGTTTTTAGTGTGTGTGTTCATCGACACCTAAGAAAATCAGACAATAAGGGGCTGATTTGGTATATTTAAGTTATGTTTCATGTTAAAAAGTGTTAAACGAATACATTTAAGTTCATAACAATAGTTTCCAACCATAAAACATACATAAATGGCCAAAAGTGAAATCTGGAAAATAACAGAAATTGTATAAGTGTAAAATTCGGATATAATGAACACATCTCGGATCATCAGAATTTCGGATCACATGAACTTCGGATCATGCGAAGTTCAGATGAAGTGAATTTCAGATGGAAACTTCAAATTTTTACAAGCCATAGACACGAATTTCGGATGAGGATACATCCAAATTTCGGACCATGGTGTCATCCAAATTTCGGATGGATTACTGCTCAAATATTACTAAGTACTGGATTTCGGACCTCCCGAATTTCGTGTGCAACCGAATTCGGTTGGGATCCGAATTTCAGATGATTTTAACTAGATTTTCAAAATTAAGTTTTAAGCGGATACTAACATAGATACACTATTACACTGACATAACAGGATCTTTGTGGTGTTGTCTAACATACACTGATTCAGACCCTGTGACGTCCTCATGAATATATGATATAATTAATGACACCTGGATCAACACACAGCCCAATGATTAACATGATAATTAAAATTGATGACTTAATTCAGATTTAAGCAGTTCCACACTAAAGCAATAAAAGTATATGTCTACAATGATCAAATCTAACTATTACAACATCATAAATTGTTTGAAAGTATCAAAACCCAGCCCAAAGCTACAAACATCCATGTACCAATAGCTTTCAAGATCTCCGGGATATTGAATTGAAATGCCTAAGAAGAAGGTCCAGCTACACCTTTTCATTTGCCTGAAAACATTGAGAGTCAACAGTAAGCTAATTGCTTAGCGAGATAACAGATTATGTATTCAACAAATATTTCTCTACAAGCATAGTGAAAAAACAGGCAGTGTAAGCCCCATAGTATGTGAAAACCATGCAGTGCAAGCATGAGGTTGGCAGTTCAAATGTTGATCGGGGATGTGCCAAACCTGACCAGGAAAACGAGTGGGATGATCAGTCCCCGACAGTGGCCTGCTGTCAGCCCCAGTCCAGGTCCCATCAGATTGTGAAGTAATGATCATGCAGTGTAAGCATGATAGATGCACTTTCAATTGAACGTTGGCTACATGTTTGTCACATGTCAAGTACGAGTGTGCATCATAACAATGAATCATACATGAGTGCCAATTGATATATATGAACAATGTGAACATGCCATTGAAATGTAAAATGTGAATGCAAAGACAATAAATGTTAGAATAATAATCTATTACTCACAGTGGGTTGTACAATGTAAGTTGTCTCTGAATCAATGTGTGTTAGACAACACCACAATGATCTGTTAAGTCAGTGTAATAGTGTATTAATGTCAGTATTTGCTTAAAATTTGATTCTGGAATTCTAAGTAAAATGAACCGAAATTCGGATCACATCCGAATGATCCGAAATCCAGCCTTATGTATTTATATTTGAGAACAGTTGATCCAAACTTCGGATGAACAGTTGATCCGAATTGGCATTATGACTTAGTGAATTTTCTAACAATTTCCATCCGAGATGACAAATGGTCCGAAATCGGTTGAGACCCGAACTCGGATTGGGTCCGAACTCGGATGAACCGAATTGTGATCAGGTCCGAGTTCATACTTGTATAATTTCCAACATTTTTACAGAATTTCATTTGGACCATTTACACATGTTTGTGACTAATGATTATTGATATAACTTATTTGTACCCCTATTAACACTTTATAACATGAAATCCAACTTAATTATACCAAATCAGTCCATTATTCATCATTTTTTCAATGGTCGATGAACACACACACACACACACACACACTAAAACACACACTTTATTCCAAATTCATACTTATATCAGAAACTGAAATTTGGTATATAACATCTCTAACACTCGATTTTAACATATCCAATAGAATATACAGCATGCATTAACAACCTAAACCAGAATCAATGATTCGGTTTTTATAAAAAACCAAACACCATTTCTTCAATTTCACGAATTTTATGTAAATGTGACCTCAAATCGTTTGTTGTATTGACTATAGCTCCTTCCAATTAGCTTGATTCCAGATTTATAACACTTGATTCCAATAAATTTTGTGTTCTTGAATTGGATCCGAGAGTTAGAGAGGGAGGGAGAGAGTACGGTGAGAGGAGAGAGAGTGTGAAGATTCAAATGAAGGGTTATTTCCCTTTTTATTTGTCATTTAGTCACATTTGCACATTACACCCCTCAACTTTGTATTTTCTTATTTAGACCGATTTTTGAGTCGGTTTCTCATTGTTATGCTCGCTCAAAAGACTACGATGAAGATTTCTCCTCATATTTTCTCATTTTTAAATGATTTGTAATACTTGGCAAACGGTTTCAACAACTAAAATTTATTCCACGTAGGTTATTACCGGTTGACGTAGGATTAATAACTGGTTTTAACCGATTACTCATTGATAAAACCTTGATTTACTAATTTTAAGTTAGTTTAGGGTTTTTTATGCAACGAAAAATAGTTTGTGGTTTTAATCACAAAAAACTGACAAGTTGAAGTCTTTTTGCGCAATTATCCCTAAGTTATAAGGTTAAAAAACCAACTTATTATATATATATATATATATATATATCAAATGGTTTTATCTAATGAGATTTTTTCTTTTTTTCTTTTTTTTTAAAAATTTAAGTTTTCTATAACACGCCCTTATCTTAGCGTTATCTTTTATTTTAAAAAATTTTGTTTAGTCTTCTTTTCACATTTATTATTACAACATTTTCTTACACACTTAAAATTATGACTTTTAATTATACTTATGTTTGGAGATGTCTTTCGAAACTATTATGTTATGCTTAATTATATGAAAATACTTTATTATTCTGTAACACCCCTCCCGAGCATAGAAATGTCACGTTAACACAATATCATAAGTGACAATAACGCATAGGATGTAACAACCTAGATTTTATTTATGTCTTTTATTTTGTCTTGATCCAAATAATGTAAATTTAATTACATTATTAATTATGTAATATAATTAAGTTGGAGACTATTTAAAATTTAATTATATTTATGTTATGAATAATTAAAGATGATTAAATTAAAAGAGATGTGTTATACAAAAATGAAAGTAGGTTAAAATTAAATGGAGTATATAAACCCAAATAAATGATCATTAAGATCATTTACACAAATAAACACTCTCTCTCTAATCTCTCTAAAACTCTCGGACAAACCCAAGAATTCATCAAGAATTCATTGTAAATTGACAATCAATTGAAGATTCAATCCCAAGGGAGTTACAATCAACAACAATCCACAAGAATCTACAGAAATTTCAAGGTAATATTCTATTTAAATTCGAAAATTTAGTATTTTGGTTAGGTTTTATGAAAAACCGAAACCAAGAGATTAAAATGTGGAAATTATGTGTTGCATGTGTATAAATTTAGAAGATTATGATGAATTAATGATAATAAATGTAACAGAAACAAAAATCGGTGATTAGATTGTCCAAAATAAGAAGAAATCGGAATTTTTGTTAAAATATGTGTTCTTGAGAAAATTATGAGTTTTTGGATTATCTTGGTCAAATTAAGATGTTTTTGATCAAAGAAATTATATAAAAACATTCAAATAATGATATTACAACATTATAATACATTGCATGTCGATATAAATGAGTTTTAGTGAACTTTGACAAAAATCCGTATGAAGAACACCAAGAACAAATCTGGAAATTTATGAACATGAAGGATCCGAATTCGGATATGTCCGAATTCGGATGATGCACCACTTCGGTTCCCATACTTCGGAAAAATAAAAATTATTGTTTGTTAAGTGATGGTCCGAACTCGGATGACCCGAGTTCGGAAGGTACTAATTCGGATGTAGCCTATTTCGGACCCTTATACTTCGGACGATATGTTCTATTTCGGATTTGGCATATTGAATAGGATCCTAATTCGGATATTGTTATATTTCGGATGATTGATCCGAATTAGGATGATTGTTAACCTGAGTATTGAATGCTCATTTCGGACTGTACTTGGTTCGAATCCGGATGTACCACTTCGGATGCGTCCGAATCCGGCAATCCGAATCCTGGTCCCCGAATCCGGGTGAATCCGAAATAGAGGGATCCGAAACCCAACTTTTATATATAATTGATATTTCAATTAAATGAATGATTATATACATTGTTAAATGTATAAATAAAGGATTTTTTTGAGAAATATTGAGACAGAGAATAATTTGAGAATAAAGAAATTATCAGAATCAGATAGAATTACAGATTTTAATGACCAAAAGAAATAATGAAAAATGATGATGATACAGACGATGAAATTAACATGATATTATCATGAATGAATTTGAACAGGTTCAGTTGTTATCTGAACAAAGATTTAAAGACTTAAAGACTTGAAAGCGGGTCACTGATTTGAAAAGAATTGACAGATTACAGATTGACAAAATCCTGAGATAACTCAGGTGGCAGATTCATATATCTGTTTGACCAAGACCCAGACCTGTGAGTTATAGATATTCAGATTGAACATGCATAGATCCGGTTGAGATATATTGATGCTGACAGATTTATTGACATTCATTTATCAGCTGAATTGAGACCTGTGCACACCATGGTTGGGTGTTGCCCAGTGAATCATGATAGCTATTTGTTTATCTTTTCATATTTGTAACAACCCAACTTTTAGCCCAAATAAATATCTGATTATCGAACCAAAAATGTAATTTTATTACATTACTTTGAATTATAATTTAATTAAGTCTTTGAAATATTTTAATTAAATTATATAAATATTTAAATTATGATTTATGATTTAATAAATTATTAAGATAATTAAATAAAAGATATATAAGATACGAAAGTAATAGTGGGTTAAGTAGCAAACATAACTAGTTAGAGTATATAAACGGAATTTAAGTTTAGAAAATCAGATTTCTCTCTCTCTCTAGACTCTCTCTCTAAGATTTTCTCTCTCTACTCTCTCTCTACATCTCTCTAAGATTTCTTCTAAACCGACCGTCGGATCATCAAGATTTATACGTCATCGGGAAGATCTCGAAGGATACTACAAGAATATACGGTTGCATGTAGGATTACACACGAATTTGAGGTAATTATTGACTAAACTCCCTAATTTCAATATTAGATACCGAAACCTAGGATTAAATAGTAAGAAATTTAGGTTGCATGTTTAAAATTTCTGAAGATTATGGTAAATTTAAGTTAACAGAAGTATCAGAAACAGAATCTACGGATTAATTCATTCAAATAAGTTCAAAATCTGAAATTTTAAGTAAAAATGTGTTTTGACAAAAATTAATCTATTTTGAATGATCTTGAATGAATTATGATGTTATGGATAAGGAAAATTGTATAAAAACACTTAATTAATGATAACACCACTTTATATTTCATTGCATGTTACTAAAAAGTGTTTTTGGGCAATTTTAATAAAAATCCCTCTGTTCTTGGTTCTGGGGTCTTCCAGCTTGTGTTTGCACACTGGCTGTTGCCATGGGTGTGGTCTTAGATATGTTGGCACTGACCTGTGCTTCTTTTGCAGAAACATCAGTAGTGCCAGCCACAAAACCCATAAGAACCATCTCTGAAGAGATGTTCACCTCCTGAGTGAGGATGGGAGTTTCCTCAATTGGTTCCCTTTGGATATTCTGTGCAGAAGTATCCTCCTGCACAGGGATATATGGCTCTTGTCTAGGGGAGGAGGAGGAAGGAGCTCCTGGTCCCCTTTTCCTTTTATATAAGTATTTTAGTGGGCGTTTTGGCTGTACAAAAGGATCAGATGGAATATTTGTATCATGAGGAGTGGGTTGGGGTCCTGGGGGTGAAGCAGGAATGTTGGGCTGTGTCTGCTCAGGACCCTCTCCTCTGTTTCCTGGAATGATGTTCATCATTGCAGAGGGCAATGGAACATCTATACTTACAAAATTGGCACTTGGCTTTAACAGCCTTTTGATTGAAGACAGTGAGTGCCTATGGGAAACATGTATCCTTTTATGTAAATGTGGAGTAGTGCAGGTGTGTGCAATAATTTCTGCCAAAAACCTAGGATACATCAAAAATTTCTCAGTCTTTAGGGAATGATGCCTTAACATCCCCTGAAAAATCATGTTTGAAAAATTGAACTGTTGGCCAGTAGAAAAGCACACTAAGGCAGTGGCAATATTTGAAGAAAACTCAGACCAACCAGTTCTTTTGGGGCTTAAACATTGCTGGATAATATGCACAAGGTATTTCCATTTAGGAGAAAAATGTGCCTTAAGAAAAGTAAAAGAATCAGCAGGACCCCTATAACCAATATTTTGAAGACCAAAATGTAAAGCTTGAAGGGATAGGTCGGTTATACCTGAGGCATCTTGAAGATGCAAGTGATGTCTGATTATTCCTTAGTGATATTGATGACAGTTCCATCAATCTTGGATATGAGGGTAGGCACTCCATTAATGGTTTGAACAGATGCATGATTCCAGAATTGTTCAATATGGGAGATGTATATGGTAGGGTTAATGGATAGGGCATAATGGATATGGGAGTGCCTGAGGAAATCCATCATTGCATGAAACGGTTGAAGTTCAGAGTGTTTTAGGTTGTATGGGAGGCAGTTGTGTTCTTTTACAAACTCCATTGATGAAGAAACAACGGTTTAGGGTTTGAAAGAAGAATGTGTGATTCGTTCAGAGAGAAAGCAAGAGGCCGTGGAAGAAGAATATGTAACTGGTAGTTACAACTGAACGAAACCGGGACCTTTAAAGGTTTCGAAAAGGTTGGGTCCCGCGCACACATTTGACAAATTACCCAAATACCCTGCACACTTTGACAGATCAAGTGAAAATAACTAGCAGCCCGAGAAAATGAACTAGCAGCATGAGAAAATACTCATGCTAGGGTGAACCCCTTGTGAAGATAATCCATTCTTTTATTCTGTGCAGCCTCTGCCTGCTTGAGTGCAAAAATTTGAGCCCCCTGTGCAGCAATGATGGACATTTGATATTCCAACATGGCTACAACAGGTTTTAGCTTGGGATCCGTCAAGAGCATTAGTTGCAGACTAGTCTCAAGATCAGAAAACACCTGAGGTGCTTGTGATCTATCACTGACATGAATACCAGAAGTAGAAACCTCTGGGTCCGTAAGTTGCGACCTGCATATCTGCATGTGAACTCGGCGAGTTCATAGGGGAACTCGGCGAGTTCCCAAGAACACTTGAATATTTCTTCAAAAATTCATAAGTATTGGATCCGAATTCGGTTGGGACCCGAATTCGGATGAGAACCGAAATAAGTTTTGGACCTGAAATAGAACCGAACTCGGATGTGTCCGGAATCCGGTTTTGGGTCCGTACTTCGGACGTGAACTCGGCGAGTTCTCTGCGCTTCTTGTACAATTCGAATGAAGTGTCAAAATTTTGGATGGTGCCCCATCTCGGTTCATATTTCGGATGACTCAATTCGGACCAACTTCGGATGTGTCATTTCGGATGATTTAGAACCGAATCTGGATAATCCGAATTCGGATGGTCCTAATCTGAATGCAGTATTTATAATTCAAAATATATATGTACAACAGATTCCTTATATAAATATGAATGATCAAATATTGAAATCAAGATCTATAAAATTAAGAAATACCATCAAATAGAAATCATATGAATATATATATGCACGATCACATATGATCAGATTTCCGAAAATGCAATCTTATGAGACTTTGAGATTAAAGACCAACGAATGAACATTGAATTTATTATTCAAATGATTCTGAGGCTAATAAATATCAATAATGATATGATTAACAGATTGAGAGCAACTAAGCCAGAGCCAGAAAGTGCAAATAACCAGTAACGGTGAGTTGTAGATTTCATTTTAACTGCATATTATGTGAATTGAGACTTTTGTTGCATGAATCTGATTTATTGATATACTGATCTTGAGCTTATTGAAATATTGTCATAGTATATTTACTATGATTTGTTGAGCTGAGTATTTCTTCTTCTAGATTCGATTCTTTGACGAGTCACTTGATTGTTAAGCTTAACACCATCACTATTGCTCAGTGTTGGGTTAATGTTAGGCTTATGATGTGCTGATTTACGTGATGAAAGCACAGAGGGTAGCTAGAGCTGAGCATTCCGGTGATATCCATATAGAGCTTTTACTGGTAGCTAGCCCAGTACGTGGCTGATCCCCACTAATGATGCGTGTGTATGGATTTATCATCATCCGAGCATTCCTTATGAATTTGTCTAAAAGTCTCAAGAGCAACAACAGTTTTATAACTGGGAGCTGAGCAAAAGTCGCGCATCAAAAGAGCATTAATTGGCCAATGACCCTTCGAGATTGAGCTGTGCATGAGCCTAGTGCAGTGCATATAGAGCTGAGCCGTGCATGAGCCGAGTGCAGTGCATGTGCTTCCGCGTTCATAATTGCATGTTAAATGTGAAATTCTACATTCTCACTAAGCAATTAAGCTTACCCCGTTGTTGCATTATTTTTCAGGTAAAGGCAAAGGATTGGCTGGACCTAGTACATAGGTCAGGAATCTGAAAGAGCCTGAAGTGCATTAGAACCTGTTTCGACATCTTGGTATTTGGATAATAATAGAGCTTTGGGTTTCGGGTTTAGTTTATATTATGTGATTTGGTGTAATAGTCTAGATGATTGTACTTTGCTACTTAAATTCTGTCTCTGTTTGTAATTAACTTTATTTCCGCAATTGTTAATTTTATCTTAGTTTCCTGATTGATATTGCATTGCTAATGGGACCTAGACTTGAGACCTTTGAGAAATCAGAGGGTCTCACAGGATGGTATCAGAGCTATAGTTTGAGTGAATCATTGTATTACATGTAATACATGATCTCAAACTTGTGCAATGCTATAATATCAATCATGATAGGATGGCTTGAACTAAGATAGGTTTCAGAGACTAGTAGGACGGGGCATGAAAGGGTACAATGTGCTAGGCTAATGATCTAAACATTTAGTGATTTGATTTCAGAGCTATGTCAGGAGAAGGTGGACCATCAGGTGGCATGACCCCAGAGCAAGTCCTGGAAATGATGCAACAACTAATAACCCAGAATAATGAGCAACAAAACAAGTTTATGCTAGAGCAAATTGAATCAATAAAGAAAACTGAAAAGAGAAATAAACATAAAAAGAAGCAAACTGAACAGTCAAGCGAATCGGAATCCGATAATGAGCACGTCAATAAGCGAGTTGTGCAGCCAAAAGGCTGTAGATTCAAAGACTTCAAAGCGAGTGGTGCCTTAACGTTTGAAGGCACAGTAGATCCAATACAAGCGTTAGATTGGGTAAGTCATACTGAAGAGATCTTCAGTATCTCAGAATGTCTGGACAGCAATAGAGTTAAGTTTGCTACATCACTATTCGTTGGAGCTGCTAGAGCCTGGTGGAAAACACAAAGGAGCATCTATGGTGAGGAAGCAATTATGACACTGGACTGGGAACAGTTCTTGGAGATGTTCAACGCCAAATACTGTCCAACATACAAACAAGACGAACTCGAGATGCAGTTGATGCAATTGAAACAAGGAACTAAGACTGTTGATGAATATGAGCATGAGTTCTCGAGACTTTGCGGCTACTCGTCATATCAAGTAGCAACAGAAGAGCGTAAGATAAACCGATTCAGACTGGGTCTGAATCCAATATATAGAAGACAAATGAGAAGCATCAAGTTTACGACGTATCTCAGCATAGTGGAAGCAGCAAGGATGGTGGAGCGAGAATTCACAGATTCGAGTTGTGAACCGGTTATGATGGCTATAAATCCTACTTGTCCATGTCCACCTAAGAAACAGAAATCCAGTAGATTCTTTGGTTCATCAAAATCCAGTCAGCAGCAGTCACGAGCATCCTCTACACCTCAGAAGACTAGAGATTATTCCATACAGTCAGGAGCACGACCGTGTAAACGTTGTAACAAATTTCATAGCGGACGCTGCAACCCTATAGATGTGACCTGTTACACTTGTAACCGGATTGGACATGGAAGCGATGAGTGCCCAGAAAGAAACGACGTATGCTACAACTGTGGTGAGCGTGGACATTATGCCGAACATTGCCCAAATGCACGCGTGCTTACTAATCCTGAACAACCAGTTGGCAGAGCAATTCAACAGAGTACTACAATGATACCTACAACAAAGGCGCGAGCTTTCCATATTACTGCTGAGGATGCCGAGGAGACACCAGAGACGCCAAAAGACCACAATGGTAACTAATACTAAGTTTCTTATATGCTAAAATGATTTAATTCTGTTACCATATGAATTTCAATTCCAACATAAGTAGTGAGTTAACTGTACAACCCTGTCATCGATAGTGAATAATGCGGATGACATATGGGTCGTATCAGTTGAAGTTACGATATAAATACATGTCCAATAAGAAATTATACCTATAGGCAATATAGGTGTTGTAATCTGAATCATGTATGATTCAAAACCCGAGAGAAATCAAAATATAATCCTAAACACCAGCTACTTCATAAATCCTTGTAATCTAAATGATTACAGCGTGTCTTATAATGAGACAGAGGTAGAAGTTGCTGATCCAATAAATATTAATGAGAAGAGTATCTAAATCAAGTAATTAAGCACCTAATGACAACTTGAACGAGAATCAAAGAAGTCAGAGGAACAAAGCGAGAGTGATAAAGAAATAGATTGAGATCTTTGTAAAGTCAAGCAATTGGTCATAAATGGCCAATGAAAAGTCTGTTATATGTCAATATAGATGTAAGTGTTGGATTCTCATTATGTCGATGCGAGACTAGTGAGATAGTCCATATGGAATTCTTATTCCACCTATTTGTATATAAATGAGAAGCTTCCGCCAAAAGAGTAAAGTAATTTCAAATTCAGAAATTCACCAATGAAGATTCAAGCCTAAGTCTATACATATAATTAAACAGAATCAAAGATTATTGTTTTGTCGAAGCCTCTTGACCGAATTACACGATGAACTAATAGAGGAAGGCGATGACGATAAAGTAGAAGATGATCTAAATGGTCGTGGAGACGGTTATGGAACCCTGGTAACTCGAGACCTGACTTCAATAACAGAATCTGCCGTCATGTCTAATGAATCACACCGAGAAAGCCAAAGTAAATTATTGATTTCTATCAACTTGTTCCTTAGAATTCGATTCCGTATAATATTTGTTTTCTATGTTGTTAATATTCCTACTCGCTGGAAGATTCTAAAGCGTATGATCTCTTCAAGTTCGGGATCATAACTGATTTGTTTGAAATATCCATCAACCGCTGAAACCGTTGCGAAGAGGATGAGGACGATTGTAACTCCAAATTTGATTTTCTGTTTGAACTCCTGTTTTGATTGTTAAGTTTTTAAATGCAGCATTTCAACATTTTGCCTCAATCTTTTATTCTTAACTTCTAAACACTCGATCTTCTTGGAAGATTTTGCTTCTTGAGAGACTGCTTATGTAAAGGATGTGGCAGATATAGCAGTATAATTGGAGACCAAGGTAGGTAAGATGGAGTCGTTACACGAAGAGTTGACTCCGATTGTTGTGCCGGAAGATTGATTCCATTGGTTTGTTAGAGCGAAGAAAAATTATAAATCTTCATAACAAGACAACATAAATCAGAAATTGGTTAAGCGATTGATGATTGAAACATCATCAATAAAGAAACATAAAAGTACAGATATCAGACTCCCGAAAAGCTCTGTATCTATTTCAAGAGCAAATCAGAAGAGACATGAACTAACTAAAATATAGAGATGATAGTTAAATGGAAAGAGATATAAAGTTAAATCTCAAAAGCCCACAAAGTGACTATATCACTGATAATCAGAATTTCTACAAATCTCTTATGTGATTGCATAAGTTAGCAAATGAAAATTTTGCAATAATACAGATGAGAGATTTAAAAAGCCATAACTGGCTCAAGATCAAACGAAAGTGATATATGAGCTAACTCATGTATTGAGTTGCTATTTGGATTGATTATGGCGTAAAGCATAAAGCTCATATATTAAGAGTATGAATAATAAGTCAGAATTCTTAAAATGATCAAACAGCGAAATATTGAATCAAATATGAAGCTCAGAAGAGAAACTTGAGTTTCTTGTGCTTGAAAATTTCAAAGAAACATAAACCATGAAATACAGATGGTGCTCGTTCAGTGGAAACACCACAAAAGTTTGTATCAGCCTTGGGAATTAAGAGATATCATAAAAGCTATCTGCCCAAGTCTGTTCGAACATATCTAACTTCGGGGACGAAGTTTGTGCGTGGTGGAGCCCATTCTGTAACAACCCAACTTTTAGCCCAAATAAATATCTGATTATCGAACCAAAAATGTAATTTTATTACATTACTTTGAATTATAATTTAATTAAGTCTTTGAAATATTTTAATTAAATTATATAAATATTTAAATTATGATTTATGATTTAATAAATTATTAAGATAATTAAATAAAAGATATATAAGATACGAAAGTAATAGTGGGTTAAGTAGCAAACATAACTAGTTAGAGTATATAAACGGAATTTAAGTTTAGAAAATCAGATTTCTCTCTCTCTCTAGACTCTCTCTCTAAGATTTTCTCTCTCTACTCTCTCTCTACATCTCTCTAAGATTTCTTCTAAACCGACCGTCGGATCATCAAGATTTATACGTCATCGGGAAGATCTCGAAGAATACTACAAGAATATACGGTTGCATGTAGGATTACACACGAATTTGAGGTAATTATTGACTAAACTCCCTAATTTCAATATTAGATACCGAAACCTAGGATTAAATAGTAAGAAATTTAGGTTGCATGTTTAAAATTTCTGAAGATTATGGTAAATTTAAGTTAACAGAAGTATCAGAAACAAAATCTACGGATTAATTCATTCAAATAAGTTCAAAATCTGAAATTTTAAGTAAAAATGTGTTTTGACAAAAAAATAATCTATTTTGAATGATCTTGAATGAATTATGATGTTATGGATAAGGAAAATTGTATAAAAACACTTAATTAATGATAACACCACTTTATATTTCATTGCATGTTACTAAAAAGTGTTTTTGGGCAATTTTAATAAAAATCCGTAAGTTGCGACCTGCATATCTGCATGTGAACTCGGCGAGTTCATAGGGGAACTCGGCGAGTTCCCAAGAACACTTGAATATTTCTTCAAAAATTCATAAGTATTGGATCCGAATTCGGTTGGGACCCGAATTCGGATGAGAACCGAAATAAGTTTTGGACCTGAAATAGAACCGAACTCGGATGTGTCCGGAATCCGGTTTTGGGTCCGTACTTCGGACGTGAACTCGGCGAGTTCACCAAGCCAACTCGGCGAGTTCTCTGCGCTTCTTGTACAATTCGAATGAAGTGTCAAAATTTCGGATGGTGCCCCATCTCGGTTCATATTTCGGATGACTCAATTCGGACCAACTTCGGATGTGTCATTTCGGATGATTTAGAACCGAATCTGGATAATCCGAATTCGGATGGTCCTAATCTGAATGCAGTATTTATAATTCAAAATATATATGTACAACAGATTCCTTATATAAATATGAATGATCAAATATTGAAATCAAGATCTATAAAATTAAGAAATACCATCAAATAGAAATCATATGAATATATATATGCACGATCACATATGATCAGATTTCCGAAAATGCAATCTTATGAGACTTTGAGATTAAAGACCAACGAATGAACATCGAATTTATTATTCAAATGATTCTGAGGCTATTAAATATCAATAATGATATGATTAACAGATTGAGAGCAACTGAGCCAGAGCCAGAAAGTGCAAATAACCAGTAACGGTGAGTTGTAGATTTCATTTTAACTGCATATTATGTGAATTGAGACTTTTGTTGCATGAATCTGATTTATTGATATACTGATCTTGAGCTTATTGAAATATTGTCATAGTATATTTACTATGATTTGTTGAGCTGAGTATTTCTTCTTCTAGATTCGATTCTTTGACGAGTCACTTGATTGTTAAGCTTAACACCATCACTATTGCTCAGTGTTGGGTTAATGTTAGGCTTATGATGTGCTGATTTACGTGATGAAAGCACAGAGGGTAGCTAGAGCTGAGCATTCCGATGATATCCATATAGAGCTTTTACTGGTAGCTAGCCCAGTACGTGGCTGATCCCCACTAATGATGCGTGTGTATGGATTTATCATCATCCGAGCATTCCTTATGAATTTGTCTAAAAGTCTCAAGAGCAACAACAGTTTTATAACTGGGAGCTGAGCAAAAGTCGCGCATCAAAAGAGCATTAATTGGCCAATGACCCTTCGAGATTGAGCTGTGCATGAGCCTAGTGCAGTGCATATAGAGCTGAGCCGTGCATGAGCCGAGTGCAGTGCATGTGCTTCCACGTTCATAATTGCATGTTAAATGTGAAATTCTACATTCTCACTAAGCAATTAAGCTTACCCCGTTGTTGCATTATTTTTCAGGTAAAGGCAAAGGATTGGCTGGACCTAGTACATAGGTCAGGAATCTGAAAGAGCCTGAAGTGCATTAAAACCTGTTTCGACATCTTGGTATTTGGATGATAATAGAGCTTTGGGTTTCGGGTTTAGTTTATATTATGTGATTTGGTGTAATAGTCTAGATGATTGTACTTTGCTACTTAAATTCTGTCTCTGTTTGTAATTAACTTTATTTCCGCAATTGTTAATTTTATCTTAGTTTCCTGATTGATATTGCATTGCTAATGGGACCTAGACTTGAGACCTTTGAGAAATCAGAGGGTCTCACAATATTGCATTTAATATTGCTTCAGACTTTGCTTTATGATTCATTGCTATCATGACTTCTAAGACATATGCTTCCATTATTGATCAGACCTTTGATAGATTGATTCAGCTTGACTAGCCCTTATGGTCTATTGTTCTAGACCCGGCTATTTCACCAGTTCTTATGAACTTGGTAATGACCTCTGATGTTCCGCCATATTGACTTACTGGTAGCTAGCCCAGTATGTGGCTGATCCCCACGATTTAAGCGTGAGTGTGGCTTGAACATCATCCGATCTTATGATACTATATCTCAATCATGAGGGCTGTAGCGGCAGCCAAGACATATCACGCTAAGACTAATGACTCCGCTTGACACGCATGTTGATATTGAAAATCTATAAACTCACTAAGCTTTGCTTACAGATGTTGCATTAATATTTTACAGGAAAAGCCAAAGGAAAATCACCTGCAGGACCTAGTACTTAGGTCATTCAAGATCCAAGTTTTGAAGCTTTCTTAGACCACTACTCAACAAATATTTCTGGTACTGATTGGAAGACAACAATTGTGGTGGTTCTGGGTAGATTTGATGTAATGTGTGATATTATGATTAGATTAGATGTTACCCTTTTATAACTTTATTTTGAAATATGTAACTTAAATCCTAATCTGTAATGTACATGTAATTATTAATTCCGCAATTAATTACCCTATCTTAGTATGGTTGATATCGTATTGCATGATGTGGGACCTAGACTCTGAGGACTGCCCCGGAAGGGGAGGTCTTCACATAGGATCCATTAAACATGTGTCAAAAGATAATGCATAGCACTCATAATTTAAAACTTTATACACAAAGGTTAATCACATAATCACAAGTTCAGTACATTCGAAAACCCAGATTAAGCTAGCATAACCCTACCAGCTATCAGAGAACACGCTTAATACATACACATAGTATTGTTCTACAACATCCAAAAAGGAACTACCGCATGTAGTCTTAAGCATTACACACATGCAGATACAAGGTCTTCAAGCAATTCCCAGCTCTATCTCTGCGGCTGCTGCTGCTGGTCCCCTTTCTAAGTCCCTAAACATATTAGACTCGAAGACGTAAGTTGGAAAGCTCGTGAGTACGCGAGGGTTAGACTCTGCACAATAAACACATAGCACAAACACGTAGCACATAACACACATGGCAATCCCTATCCCAGTCCCTGGCAACCCACACATATATCAGATATAATCACAAAGGAATGATATCTGTAACCCAATGCGCAATCCCTGTGAGGACACTTCCTCGGCTAACAAACCGCACACAGCAGTGGTTAGCAAAACCCTGTGGCTCAGGAGCGACCTGGTCACAGGATCTGCCGTATATATACACCCAAAGGACTGTTAGGGACAGTCAGCCCACGCTGTCACTCATGGCGAGTCACTGTCCGTATGGAACTCATCACGGACTCCCTGGTGGATCTCATCTCAGGCATAATATAACACATATTACAGGAATAAAAGCATACCTAAGGTTCGTGTCCCTGTCTCATATACAATACACACAGATACACAATAACTACACAGCTATACTCTAAAAAGAGGCGTGCGTTTGAGAAAGACTCGAGTACTCACCTGATTGCCCTTACTGATTCACAGAACTCTGAACTCCCTGATCTAACTCAGTTCGCTGCTTGCTCGTCCCTTGAAGCTTCTAAACTCAACAAGAAGGAGATGAAGCTCGAATTCCAGCAATCGATTTCGGTTTTGGGAAGGTTTCTTGCTGTTGTTTTCACCAAACACACACAGTACACCTTTCAGTTTCCAATTAAGGAAAGGAAAGAAAAGGAAGGCACATATATATGCCTTCTAATTTTAGATAGCCCGGACCCGCTAACCCGAACCCGATATCACATTTTCACTATTAATATTCTTTCAACCCATTTAATCTCGTGATCTCAAATATATAATTAATTCACTAATATCACAACCCGGTGACACGTAATCGCAATACCGACACGTATAAATCCACTATTCAGGATATAATTGGACCAACTCAATATTATTTAAATATTAATCCACTAAGATAATTACACGTACCAGGTCCAAAAGCCGGATGTTACAAATCCTTCCCTCTTAATGAGATTCCGTCCCGGAATCTAACTCGAGCCTTGGAACAACTGAGGATATCTCGACCTCATCTCGGACTCGGGCTCCCATGTGGCGTTGGTACCCTTATGATGTCTCCACTGAACGAGTACCAAGGCAATCTCGTTATTGCTCAGTTTCTTCACCTTTTTTATTAGTAATGGCCTTAGGTTGCTCAACATATCGTAGTTGGTCGTCAACTGTAACCTCGGATAGCGGCACGTACTGATCATGGAAGGTATCGTGCACACCAGCTAGCTCTAGAGGCAATCTTAGTCGATAAGCCTGATCCTGAACCCTGGCAACAATCTCAAATGGTCCTATGTATCACGAACTTAGCTTCCCACGATGTCTGAACTAGATAACACCTTTCCACGGTCACACCTTTAGCAAAACCCGATCCCCGACCCGGAACTCTAACTCTGTCAGGCGACGATCAGTGTAGCTCTTCTGACGACTCAGGGCGACCCTCATATGCTCCTGAATCACTGCCACCTTATCACTGGTCTCCTGTAGCATCTCAGGCCCACTAATAGGTCGCTCAACGACCTCACCCCAACACACAGGGGTTAGGCACTTACGCCCATACAGTGCCTCAAACGGAGCCATTTTGATAGTGGCGTGATAGCTATTATTTTAGGTGAACTCGACTAATGGCAAATGCACGTCCCGACTATCATTGAAGTCGATAGCACATGCTCGTAACATATCATCGAGGGTCTGATTGGTGCGCTCTGTCTGCCTGTTAGTCTATGGTTTGTACGTCGTGCTCAACTGAACTCTGGTACCCAATTCCCTCTTAAAACTCTGCCAAAATCGAGACGTAAACCGAGTATCCCTGTCTAACGTGATCGATTTCGGAATCCCATGTCGTGATACCACCTCATTAATATTGAGTCGTGCTAACTGATCTATAGTAATAGTACCCCGAATGGCTAAGAAATGTGCACTCTTTGTTAGTCAATCCACTGTTACCCAAATCATGTCATTCCCGCGAACTGTGCGAGGAAGTCTAACAATGAAATCCATCGTAATGTTGTACCACTTCCACTCAGGGATATCTAACGGCTGGAGATGACCATGCGGCTTCTGATGCTCTGCTTTGACCCTCAGACAAGTCATACACTGTTCTACATATCTGCCCACATCCCGTTTCAATCCTGGCCACCAATAGAAGTCATAACGATCACGGTACATCTTAGTGTTTCCTGGATGAACAGACAATCTTGATTTATGCGATTCATCAAGAATCAACTGCCGCAAATTTCCAATCCTTGGGACCCACACCCTATCATGAAACGTGTACAACCCTCGATCATCCCTGAAGGACGTCTCAGTCTGCCTAGTCAGACGCTCCCGCTTCACATTATCATCTCGCAGGCCCTCCTGCTGCGCTAATCTCAAACTGTCGATCAGCGTCGATGTAATCTCAAGTCTCGTAGTCCTGGAAATCATAGTCTGGTCGCACGCCCTACGGCTCAGTGCATCAGCTACCACATTAGCCCTGCCCGGGTGGTACTGAATCTCACAATCATAGTCCTTCAGCAACTCTAGACTGCGCCGCTGTCGCATGTTCAAGTCCTTCTGGCTGAACAAATACTGAAGACTCTTATGATCGGTATACACAATAAACCGAGATCCATACAGATAATGTCGCCAAAACTTGAACACAAACATTATGACGTCTAATTCTAGATCATGCACCGTATGGTTCTCCTCATAGGCCTTCAGTTGGCGCGAAGCATAAGCAATCACCTTCCCACTCTGCATCAAGACACAGCCCAACCCAGACCCTGAAGCATCGCAATATACCACAAAATCTTCCGTACCCTATGGCAGTGCTAACACTGGGGCCTGACACAATTGGGTCTTCAATTCCCTAAAGGCACGCTCCTGATCCTCAGACCACTCGAATAGGACTGCCGTGTCAATCTCGTCAACGGCATGACAATCCTCGAAAAGTACTGGATAAAGCGTCTGTAGTTCCCCGCAAGACCTAGAAAACTTCGAATCTCTGGCAGTGACTTTGGCGGCTCCCAACTCATCACAGCCTCAAGGCGGGATCAACTTTTATACCCTCAGCACTGACCACATGCTCCAAAAATGCACCTTACGCAACCAAAATTCACATTTGGAGAACTTCACATATAGTTTCTCCGTGCGCAGCACAGTCAAAACCTCTCGTAGATCAAGATATCGTCGATTAATACTATCACGAATCTATCCAACATAGATCTACACATCCTGTCATCAAGTCCATGAAAGCTACAGGTGCGTTGGTCAAACCAAAAGGCATCACAAGGAACTCAGAATGCCCATAACGAGTCTGAAACGCTGTCTTTGACACATCCTCATCCCTGGCCCTTAACTGATGATACCTAGATCGCAAGTCTATCTTGGAGAAGAAACTCGAGCCCTGAAGCTGATCAAACAAATCATCGATACGTGGAAGCGGATAACGATTCTTCATGGTCACTTTATTCAACTCTCGGTAGTCGATACACATCCGCGTACTCCCGTCCTTTTTCTTCACAAACAACACCGGTGCACCCCACGGTGATGAACTCAGATGGATAAATCCACGATCTAATAAAACTATAACTGAGACATCAGCTCTCTCATCTCTGTAGGTGCAAGCCTATAAGGCGTCTTTGCAGTGGGCACCGCCCCAGGAACAAGATCTATACGAAACTCCACTTGGCGATCTGGCGGTAACCCAGGCAACTTTTCGGGAAATACCTTGGGGAACTCAAAAATCACAGGTATATCCTCTAGGGTCTTCTTTTCCCTCCGCGCGTCAACCACATAGGCTAGGAAGGTCTCGCATCCCTTAGACACATATCTCTGAGCCCTATCATAGACACAATCCCGATCTCTCCCTTACGTCATTCCCCGTACAGTGTAACACTCTCACTGTCAGAAATGGGTATGCGAATCATCTTTTTGGCACACTGAATATCAGCCCGTCTGGCAGTCAGCCAATCCATACCCACAATCACGTCGAAGCTACTGATCTCAATCGGCAGTAAGTCAATCAAAAATGGATGGGAATCAATCTCTAAAGCACAACCCAGATACACTCGACTCACTAACACGGTACTCTCATCAACCCTCTCAACAATCAAGGGAACGGATAGGGGAGAAGAAGACACAGTAAAATACACACAAAAGATAACAAACACGTATGAGCGATCTGCTCCAGAATCAAATAAAATGCAGGCTCGAAGTCCGTTCAGAATATACGTACCAGAGACGACGTCTATAGCATCTCGTGCCTCCTCCGCGGTCGCCTGAAACACCCACCCTCGGCCCCTCGGAATTGAATCACGACGACGACGGCTCTGCACTGGCCCCACTCGAACTGGCCCCCTGAACCGCCAGTCCTTAGGGGTGAGCGATGGGTACCATTTCCCGAACCCGAACCGGTACCGGTACCGACCGGTACCGAATTAATATATTCGGTTCGGTATTCGGTTTTTAAATTAGCTAAAATTCGGTATTCGGTACTTTCGGTTCGGTATTCGGTATTTAAATTAGCTAAAATTCGGTATTCGGGACCGAACAGGCACCATATAAAATTATACGGTTCGGTATTCGGTTCTTTCAAATCTAATAATTCGGTTTCGGTATTTTCGGGATCGGTACCGGTTCGGTTCGGTCCGGTACCGAGCTCACCCCTACCAGTCCTGGCTCCGGACAATCCCTCACTCTGTGCCCCCACCTCGCACAACGGAAGCATAACGACTCCGGAATAGTACACGTCGCAGTAGCATTCCCCACTGGCCGCATCGATAATAACGGAGTAACTCCAACAAACACTGACCGAATGACGTCAGTGACATTGTGATACCCTTGCCATAATAACCACAATCATAACACCCATGATAATTCACCATACAATAACCATTACATAATTATCTGATTACTTAATACAATGCGGAAGGAATAAAATAAATAAATAAAATACAAATGTGTCATACACCCTATGGTGCTACAAGGTTCTAATACTAGTCTACATACTCAATACACTATTACATCACCCAGAATAAATTACAACATTGGTCCCGTAATTCATTTACCGATTGAGTAGTAGCAAATCTTCCAAGACTTCACAAAAGACCTAACTAGAAGGTCTGGTAGCGGATTTTCTTTTTCCTATAAAAAGTGAGCAACTAGGGGGTAAGCAAAGCTTAGTGAGTACAAAGATTACATATTCAGCAGATATTTATGCAGCACACAAGGGTAACACCAGCAACACACACCGTATACCCTCTTCGTACACGAAGTACGGAGACGAGCCACAACTTCATCGTGCCATTGCACGGAATTAAACATTCGATTGATGCATACATTACCATTGGGGATGCTACACCTGCCCATCAGAACCTCGGAGGGATCAGCTCTAGGTCATATAGTCTCGGTAGCATCGAATTACCAATCATGGCTCGTAAGCCAAACAGAATATGCACAACAAAGAAACGTACATGCAACAAGCAACAATGTGCATCAATAATTACACAAGTCAGTAGATTGCCAAATGAAAGTGAAACAACATGCCTCAATGAACACAACTGATAATAAATAAAAGCATACATATATAATCCTAGGTATTCACAGTGGGTGCATAAAATCCTGAAATTAGAGCAGATGATTCAAACCCACGGGGCAAAGGTTGTAGGTCCTTCTGACCAAACCAATGCTTCCAAAAAGGGGGAGAATCAGGAGGTTCCCAAATCAGTCCAAGCAGCTCCATCAACAACAGTCCAAGCAGCATCAACAGTTCCATTTTCTAGGCTAGCAGTCCCAACAGCTTCTCAAGCTGTTAGCCTAGAAACTCAAGCTGCTGCTCCAAAAGCAACTGGAGTTGTGATCAGGGAAGGCATTCAAGCTCCATCAAGTACAGTCCAAGCTACATCATCTGCTGCAAAAGACAAGGGCAAGGGCATTCTCATTAAGTCTCCAAAGCATAAATTTTCTTCCAAAGAAGCCCAAATTGCCTTTGATGCTGAAGTTTCCAAAAGAATAGCAGAAGAACAGGACAAAGAATTAGATCAGCAAGCCCAAACCCCAATGGATGATGATGAGACCTTAGGTGATTACCTAAAGGGGTTTGTGGTTAAGCAAGGAGCAAAGAAGAGAATGATGCCAACAGGGCACACCAAAGCTGAGCACAGAAGATTTTTGATAAATTTTGCATTTGCAGCTGGAATTCCAAAGAAAATGGCTCAGTCCATGACAATTGAAAGGCTACAAGAGATTCATGACAAGGAGATGGACAAAAGAAAGAAAGCCAAAATTTCCCAAGAAGTCCAAACATCAAAAGATCCAGTATCAACTGAAGCTGCTGCCAGTGCACCTGTTCCCACTGATCAAACTGCTGCTTCTATTCCCTCATCAGTTAAAAGGGTGCTATTTGATCAACAACTGCAAAAGGCCATGGAGATAGAGAAGTTGATTGATCAACATGATTTCACAAAGCCTCAAATCAACTACTGGTTTGCTAAGTCACTAGATGAAAGAGATTTAAGGGTCAAGTTTGTAATAAGAAGAGAGTCTGGACTAGAAGAAGAGTTTGATACATTCTGGCAAATGGTTCAGAAGCTGACCAGGGATGAGCTAATAAAGATGTACAATATAGGGTCTGTATCTCAAGTTAGATCTGCTCTACCACAAGTGAAGCAAATTATCAAAGATCTGAAATCAGTTGTTGACCCTGAATCTGCAAGGAATGAGATAGAGGATGCTGTGAAGAAAGGGTCAAAGGTCAAGCAAGTTGATCTGTTTGTCAAGTCAAGGACATACAGAATCAAATTCTCAGATGGATCTGGTATATTCTTCAATCTTGAATTTTTTGATTTGCCAAAAGATATGCTACTTCAGATAAAATCTGTTAGAGTATCTTGTGATAGAGATGATATGAAGAGAGAATTTTTGAAGGCTATAGATCAGAAACTTGCACAGTTGTAAGTTTTTGAAAGCCTTGGTTTGTAAATAACAGTTTACTTATTCATTTCCATTTTTGTATAGAACTTAAAGTCTTGTGTAAAGAATTTAAGTTAGGGGGAGATTGTTGGGAAATAGTTTAAGTATTTCAAACTGTTAGTTAGACTTCTCAGACTGTTAGTAGAATTTATATGTAAATCCAAAGTTCATGCTGCTAGTTGAAGAAACTCGAGCTGCCAGTGTAAAAGTTCAAGCTGCCAGAGCAAATTAACTCAAGCTGCTCTGTTCATGCTGTCAAGTAATTCAAGCTGCTCAACAGTTTCATAAACAGAAAGTGTTGATTTTCAGGAAAAGATATCTACATGAAGATTCCAGCATATCTACTATCAGAGAAGTCATTATTCGTGAAGGAAACATATCAAGAAGCAATATAAATACATAGAATAGGTCTTTCTATTGTATAGGAGTTTTCTGCATATTTTGAGTCTGTAATTGCTTTATTGATAGAGTTTTCAGAAGCCTCTAAGGTTGTAAAACCCTAAGAACAGTTTGTGTTCTTCGTCTAATCAAACAGATTAGAGGTGATTGTAATCATTGAATTCAGCAATACAAACAGTCTTGATTACTTCTTGATTATTTCTTGTGTTCTATTTATTATTAATTCTGAAAGTTTTTGTTAAAATAGTTAAGTGTTATTCCGCAAACTTCTTGATTAAACTTTGATTCAAAGCAAGATTATTGATTTATACTCTGATAAATTCAAATCAGTTAGTCTTGGTAATTCAGTTTTAGATCTTGACAACCCGAAATTCTGGTTAATCAAAAACATTTTTGGGATATCTTTTGTATTATATTAAGGTATATAATGAAGGGTTATTTAGGAATAATAACACATCAAATAAGGGGTTTTAAACACAAGTTTCGGATGCCGGTTCCGAATGTTTTAACACTTTAATTGTAAGATTTGATGCAAATTGCCAATGAACATATAATGATGATATGTTTATCTTATTAAAATGTAACAGGTTCCTTGTGGTGTTGATTAACCCACAGTTGGGTATCTTTATGGTTCTGGTTGAAATCCCGAAGAGAGATAATATAAATTGCCGGTTAAATATTATGCATCTTTTCAATGAAACAGTGTCTCCCCCTTAAATAAGCATACTGAGTAGATAATAATGAAAAACCAATTAATCCATGTTTACCATACCAATATTTGATACTAGGAAAGTGAACCTTCCTACATCAAAAGGTTTTGTAAATAGATCAGCTAACTGATCATCTGTATGTATTTTGGTAACTTGGATTAACTTCTTTTCATTGCAATCTCTGATGAAGTGAAATCTGATTTCTATATGCTTAGTTTTTGGGAATTTCACTGGGTTTTGCACAATGCTAATTGCACTTGAATTGTCAATATAAATAGGAGTGGATAAGAAATTCATACCGTAGTCTCTTAACTGATTTTGAATCCACATTACCTGGGAGCAGCAGCTTGCAGCTGCTACATATTCTGCTTCAGTGGATGATGTGGACACAGTTGTTTGCTTTTTGCATTGCCAAGAGACCAATCTTGCTCCTAAATATTGACATCCACCAGTTGTGGATTTCCTGTCAATGTTGCATCCACCATAGTCACTGTCAGAATAAGCAGTTAGTACAAAAGGAGAGACTTTAGGATACCATAGGCCTAAGTGTGGTTGGCCTTTAAGATATCTAAAAATTCTCTTAACAGCAATCAAGTGAGAATCCTTTGGAGAGCATTGAAACCTAGCACACACACAGACAGCAAACATTATATCAGGTCTAGAAGATGTTAGATACATGAGAGATCCTATAAGGGATCTGTATAGATGAATGTCCACATCTATGCCATCTTTGTCTGTATGGAGCTGTTTATGAGGATCCATTGGAGTGCTTGCAACCTTTGTGTCTTGATAGCCAAACTTTTCCAGTATGTCTTTGACATACTTTGATTGACTTATGAATAGACCAGTAGGCTTCTGTTTAACCTGCAGCCCTAGAAAGAATGTGAGTTCTCCCATTGAACTCATTTGAAACTTTTTGTGCATTAGGGTCTCAAATTCTTTGCACAAACAATCATTTGTTGAGCCAAAGATGATGTCATCAACATATATTTGGACAAGTAGAATCTCAGCTTTGATGGACTTAGTGAAAAGTGTTTTGTCCAGAGTGCCTCTCTTGAATCCATTCTGTAGAAGATATGATGACAGAGTGTCATACCATGCTCTGGGGGCTTGATGGAGACCATAGAGAGCCTTGTCTAGCTTGTACACCCTGTCTGGATACTTGTAGTCTTCAAAACCAGGAGGTTGACACACATATACCTCCTCTTCAATTGTCCCATACAGAAAAGCAGACTTAACATCCATTTGATACACTTTAAATCCTTTGAAGCTTGCATATGCTAGAAATAGTCTGATGGCTTCAATTCTTGCTACTGGAGCAAATACATCATCATAATCTATGCCTTCTTCTTGAGTGTACCCTTGTGCTACTAGCCGTGCTTTGTTCTTGATGACTATCCCTCTCTCATCTTTCTTGTTTCTGAACACCCATCTTGTACCTATTGCTCTCTTACCTTTAGGAAGATCCACCAGAGTCCATACATTCTGAATTTTGAACTGTAGAAGCTCTTCTTGCATAGCTTCAATCCAGGATGAATCTTTTAGTGCTTCTGATGCCTTTTTGGGTTCTAGTTGAGACATGAAACAGGCATTCTCAAAGGCAGCTAGGCTGAATTCAGGAACTATTTGTTCAGCAGCAGCAGTCTCATTTTGAACCATTTTCCTTGTTTGTACAGGAGTGCTTGGATCACCCAGTATTTGATTGAGAGGATGATACTTGTGAACCCTCAGTGTAGGCTCTCTCTCAGTCTGAAAAGAGGATCCAAGATTTGTATCATCTCCATCAGGACCAGTACAAGGATCAGCTTCAGGAACAGCTTGACTTGAATCTGGGACTGTGTCCCTTTGTGTTGAAGCTGTTCTCTCAGGACTTGGGAGTGGCACTTCAGTATCTTGATTTGTATCATGTTGAGCATTCAGGACCCCTGGAGGATCACAAGATAGAAGTGGTAGAGTGGTGTAATCAGACCAACTTGGTGAATCTGCAGCAGTCTGAAACTTTGTGCCAACAGCTTGAGAGATTGTATTGGCAGCATGAGAATTTGTGTTAGCAGCTTCAACCCTGTATTCATCAGCTTCTGCAGTATACTCAACAAAGCTTAGAGAATTTGTTAGTGAATCTAAATCAAACAGCCAATCAGGACCAGTGCCTTTGATATTAGCAGTATTTTCATTAAATACAACGTTGGCACTTTCTTCAATGGTTTTGGACACACTGTTATATACTCTATAGGCTTTGCTTTGAATTGAGTATCCTACAAAGAATCCTTCTTCAGCTTTACTCTCAAACTTCCCTAAGTGAGTCTTAGTGTGAAGGATAGTACATGGGCATCCAAAAGGCTTGAAGAAAGCTATTAGGGGACTTCTGTTGTGGAATAACTCATAGGGAGTTTTCCCTTGTGATTGAACAACCTGAACCCTATTTAGAACATAACAGGCTGTATTAACAGCTTCTGCCCAGAAAGTCATTGGCAGATTTGAATCAGCTAACATTGTTCTAGCAGCCTCAATTAATGTTCTGTTCTTTCTTTCAGCTACACCATTTTGCTGTGGTGTTCTTGGTGCACTATATTGTCTAGCAATACCTTTGGACTCACAGAAACTGTTTAGAATGTGATTTTTAAAATCAGTTCCATTGTCTGATCTTATCACCTTAACTTTGGAATTGGATTGGTTTTCTATCTTAAGGATAAAAGACTTAACTAGCTCAGCAGTTTCATCTTTGGACCTAAGAAAGTAAACCCAAGTAAATCTGGTGAAATCATCAACAATAACTAAACAGTAAGCCCTTTTATTCAAACTCAATACAGATGTTGGACCAAATAGATCCATATGTAGCAACTGAAGAACAGATGAGATTGAATTTACTTCTTTAGCCTTATGAGAAGTTTTGTGTTGCTTACCTTTAAGGCATTCTACACAGTGATCATCACAAATGAACTCCTTTTGTGGTAAGCCTCTTACCAGGTTCCTTTTAACTAAAGCATTCATGGACTTGAAGTTCATGTGACACATTCTTCTATGCCAAAGAGCAGACTCATTGGATGATGCTTTGGATATCAAACAGCTTAAAGTATTAGATTTAGTCAAAAGATCTGTGTCTAGACAGTAGACATTGTCCTTCCTTGGTGTTCTTAGTAAAACAAGATGTTCAGGAACTTTGAAATCTTTTGAAAGAACAATGCACTCAGAATCTGTGAACAGAACAATGTTTTGTTTGTCACAGATTTGAGAGACACTTAATAAATTGTACTTAAGCTGTTCAACATAAAAAACATCATGGAATGTCATGTTGCCTGCATTAACAGTACCTTTACCTGTAACCTTACCTTCTTTTGAGTTGCCTCCAAATGCTACAAAACCTCCATCAAAACCTTTGAAATTTGACAAGCATTCAGAATTGCCTGTCATGTGCCTAGAGCATCCACTGTCCAAATGTCATCTTGTTCTATGAGGAGACATGTGGTTGCCCTGCACAAATAACAGCTTAGTCAGTAGTGGAGTAAACCCAAACCAAATTGGTTTTGGGTTGGCCTTGTACATTGACATAACTAAATACTGTTTTTGACTTCTTATATTTAGTGAGATCTACTGATGGAGTCTTTGGAGAGTATTTGGTGATTATATGAGGTATCCAATTATTTTGATCATCTTTTCTTCTAACAGTCTCAGATGATTCACTAGCAGTTCCAGATTGATGCTCATCAGCTTGAGCTGTGTTTGTAGTGCTAACAGCTTCAGTTTTTGCACTAACAGCTTCAGATTTTGACTTAGCAGTCTGATCATTTGCATTAGCAGTTTGAGCTGAGGATTTGTCCTTGACACACCATATTTGTTTAAAACTTGATTTATGCTTTGCCAAAACTTGTTTTTGATGTGTAGACTGCCTTTTATTAACTTTTGAAAGCCTTTGATAAACTGTTTTCTTTGGAACTGATGTGGAAGGTTTCACCTTTGAGTGCTTTGCCTGAATAGAATTTGATTTTGTGTGATGCACAGACTGTTTTGCAACAGCTGGTTTATAAAAACAATCCTTGGCTATGTGATTCTTCCTTCCACAGAGAAAACACCTTTTGATAGTTTGAATTGGAGAACCAGACTTTTCTGTCAATTTCTGGTTCTTGTTTCTCTGATTTCCTCTTACCTGCTATTGTTTAGGAAACTTTTGAACACCATGCTTTTGGCATGTGCAGACAAAAACAGTTTTACCTCTTTTATTTCCTTTTGATGAAGATGCAGTGTTACAGTTAGAATGTACAGAAACTTGTGGAGTAGCATTGCAGACACTCATCTTCTCTTTTCCTTTCCTACTGGGAGCTTGAACCTCTATGGGTGCACTCATTGTGTCACAGTCTTTATTGTGAATCTTATCTTCCTTTGATTCAAGACTGTTATCAAGGATAGGATCTACAACAGTCATAGACTCATCTAGTGGTTCATTGACAAGTCTATCAGCAACCTCACTCATTGGATGAATGTACTTGTTGTATGGAGGTGGAGTAGCTCTGTATCCTATTCCTTCTTTGGGATTAACCTTAGATTTTACTCTATCTTTAAATTGGACTTCCATTAGGTGTTCCAGCTTTTGATTTGCTAACTTAAAGTTTCCTAGATCTATGTTAACAGATTCTAGTTTCTTATTAGCCTCTAACACCTTTTGTTCAGTCTCTTCTACCTTTTTATTCAGAGAGTCTATTTTCTTGTTTAGCTCCTTTTTCTCCCATTCATGATAGGTTCTATCATACCCCATTTGAATCTCATTATCCTTATAATCATTGATCTGTTTTTCCAGATCTTCTATGGCTTGCATGTATTCATATCTCCTTTCTTCCATCTTAGCTAGAGTTTTGCACATGCTCTCATTATGATCTCTGTACTTTTTAACCATATTTTTGCATGATTGAGAGCAGAGTTTAGAATTACCTCAGATGGTAGTTCAGTGGAGGAGACATTTGATGTTTCTGCCATTAGAGCTTGATTTTGAAATTCTTCCTCTGTCTGATCACTCCAGTCAAACACATTGTCTTCTTGAGAGACAAGTGCTGTTGATGATGATGTTTGAATGGGCTGTGAAGTCCTTGATGGCTGTTGACCTTGAGATCTACATTCTCTGGCAAAGTGACCAAGCTTATGGCATTTATAGCATTCCACTTTTGATTTATCAAAAGATGGTTTGCCTTCTGTCTTGGCTTGAAAGTTGGCCCTACCAGTTCTTTTAGAAATCTTTTGGCCCTCATGGTCAGCATTGCATGTTGCCACTTTAAGTCCATTTCTTCAAGATCATCTGGATGAATTTGTTCCAAGTCTTCAACATTTAGAGCAAATAATCCATCATTGGCAACAAAAGCCTCATAGTGAGTTTCAGTAGAGCTGCCATCACCACCTGAAAAAGAATCACAGTTATTAGATTTTTCAGAAGACAGAAGAGCAGTATTGTGATTATAAGAAAAAGATTTCTTTTTAGCATCAATTTCAGTCTCAAACACTCTTAGACTGTTATACAGATCATCCAATTCTATCTCATCAAGAGTGTCTTTTGTTCTCCATTGTGCAGCATAGACTGTCCATTCTTCTCCAAGAGATCTGAGAAACTTTCTGTTGACTTCATCTTGATCCAGATTGACTTTTGCACTTTCCAGTTCACTTATCAGTTTATTGAACCTGTCAAAAATTTGAGTAATCAAGAAATAATCAAGAAGTAATCAAGACTGTTTGTATTGCTGAATTCAATGATTACAATCACCTCTAATCTGTTTGATTAGACGAAGAACACAAACTGTTCTTAGGGTTTTACAACCTTAGAGGCTTCTGAAAACTCTATCAATAAAGCAATTACAGACTCAAAATATGCAGAAAACTCCTATACAATAGAAAGACCTATTCTATGTATTTATATTGCTTCTTGATATGTTTCCTTCACTAATAATGACTTCTCTGATAGTAGATATGCTGGAATCTTCATGTAGATATCTTTTCCTGAAAATCAGCACTTTCTGTTTATGAAACTGTTGAGCAGCTTGAATTACTTGACAGCATGAACAGAGCAGCTTGAGTTAATTTGCTCTGGCAGCTTGAACTTTTACACTGGCAGCTCGAGTTTCTTCAACTAGCAGCATGAACTTTGGATTTACATATAAATTCTACTAACAGTCTGAGAAGTCTAACTAACAGTTTGAACATACTTAAACTATTTCCCAACACGGGTCCTTAAAACTCTATCCGAATTTCGCATGATCTGGTGTCGACTCGCCGAGTCGCCCCAACCGACTCACCGAGTCGAAGTCCGAATTTCGGATCTCGGCCGAATTTTGCATGTATCCCAAAAACAATCCAAAACCTGACTCGAGACATGACCCATCCGAATTTCGGGTCCATCCGAGTTCAGGTCTCATCCAAATTCAGGACCCAACCGAATTCGGATCCAACACTTATGAATTTTTAAACGATTGGTCATGAGTTCTTGGCGACTCGCCGAGTCAACATGCAGGTGTGCCTTCGAAACTTACGGGTTTTTACTAAAATTTTCCAAAATGAATTTCTAGTAACATGCAATTAGTTCCAATGTTATATAAACATTATTGGGGTGTTTCTACATCATTTTTCCTATCTAAAACACACTAATTAGTACAGATTTAACCAAAAATGAGGATTTTTTCTCAAGAACATAAGACTTCACAAAAGTTCAGATTTCTTACATTTCTGAACGATTTAAGACACGATTCTTGTTTCTAATGGTTCAGGGAACTTCAATTAATGATTTCCAACTAAAATAACATGCATGCAACAACATTTACTTAGATTCAAAATCCAAATTTTGAATTTTTAAAGTTTCCAAATAAGAACTCAAGCTTATTAACTATTTCTTACCTGGATTCTGACTTAATTCTTGTTATTATCAGCTTTGATTTCACGAATTCTCTTCCAAATTCTCGATTTCCAGCAGATTCCAGAGAGTAATTTGAGTGTGTTTTTGGAGAGTGAAGTTGAAATAAACCCATTGAAAGACTAATAGTCTTTTATTTCTTTACTTTCGACTATTTGCACAAAGAGCCCCTCACTTAACTGATTTCATTAAATAAAGATTTCCATCTTTATTTTGTCATCACTATAATTTATAATCATCATACTTAATAATAATTCGAAATTCTAAAATTTCTTAATTTCTTAAAATAACAACCAACTTCTAAATTTCAAAAATACATAAATGTTCATACATAATTATCCTTCATAATCCAACTTAATTACATTAATTTAAAAATTCAAGATATATAACCTCAATTACAACATTTTAAAATTCCGAGGATGTTACAGCACTTCGGCCACTCCCGATCCCCATAAGAACTATCAACCCGGCTGCCATAAGTCCGAATCGGCTCGCTATACCGGGAACTCTGGGCCTGACTCTGGGCCCCCAATCCCTGACTCTGACCCTACCCTCGCGATCTCCGGTCTCTGCCCCTATCTCTATCGCGTCTCTACCCAAAACTCTACCCCGAGAACTGTCACTGATTCGGCCGCTGATATCTGGGAGCATCCCCGGAGGACCTCCAAACACTCGAAGGCTGCTCTGAAGTCCCAGTACGCTGTCGCTGGGAAGATGGATGCTCCCTTTGTTTAACTATCTCCTGCTCCCTCATGCAGGCTATCTCCAAAGCTCTGGAAAACGTAGGGTTATCATGCAGCCCCACAAACTCCCAGATGTCAGACCGAAGACCATCGATAAAAGTATCTGCCTTTCGGCTCTCTGTATCACCATGCTGAGTCGTGAACTGTGAATACTCATTAAATCGATCAATGTACTGCTGCACGATCATATCACCCTGCTATAAGTGCAAAAATATGTGCTCTATCTCTCTACGCTCATCCCGAGGAATATATACTGAAGCTCAAATACGGCTCGAAACTGATCCCAAGTCATCGCGTAGGCCGTAGACTGTGTCATCGAAAACTCAATCGACTTCCACCACTGGGAATCCCCTCCCCTCAACTGATAGGCCGCATAACCGACCATATCTCTAGGATCTTCAGGTAGCCTCAATCTCTCGCTCCCATGCTATAGCCGCACCTGGCTCACCGTCGCCTCGAAACTGAGGTGGGGCTCCCGTCATGAAGTCTTTAAAGGACCCACCCCTCTGCGTAGAGGAAGAAGCACCAGTCCCCGTCTCGTTCCCTGACCCAAACCCCGCTGACGGTAAAACTCCGTCAGAATCTCTATAAGATCGGACTTACGGACAAACTCGTCGCCCGCCGGTTTACCCGCACCGGATCTCTTGCCCTGATCTGCCATACTGATCTGCACAAACTGAAATAGTTAGAACAAACAAATCATCCAGCGTTATACAATAAGCTAGGTCGGTTAATCCACTAATATAAATCTCAAAATGACCCTCCCACAGATCGAAACAAGGTTTAAGTCAAGTATCCACTAACGATAGTCAAGCTTCAAACCATAAGCTCTGATACCATCATGTAACACCCTTCGGGATCACAAAAATGCCACCTTAACACAATATCATAAGTGGTAATAACGCATAGGATCCATTAAACATGTGTCAAAGGATAGTGCAAATCACTGATAATTTAAAACTTTATACACAAAGGTTAATCATATAATCACAAGTTTAGTACATTCGAAAACCCAGATTAAGCTAGCATAACCCTACCAGCTATCTAGAGAACACGCTTAATACACATTTTCACTATTAATATCATTTCAACCGATTTAATCCCGTGATCTCAAATATATAATTAATCCACTAATATCACAACCCGGTGACATGTAATCGCAATCCCGACACGTATAAATCCACTACTTTGGATATAATTGGACCAACCCAATATTATTAAAATATCAATCCACTAAAATAATTACACGTACCAGGTCCAAAAGTCGGATGTTACATATTCAAATGCACACAAATGGCTTGTAGAAAATACGGATTGCAAAAATGCTTGGATAATCTGAGAGTCGTGATACACTTTCAGATTGAAGTATTTTGATGATACAGTCGAAATCCCAATCGGATGAAACTCAGAGAAAAATGAACAGAGAATATGGAAATTGTGACACCCTTGCCACAATAACCGCCATTACAATACACCCAGGATTAATCACCAAACATAAATTACATAATGATCTGAATAGAGTTGAATTAAAGTGCGGAAGCATAAAAGTACATAATAAAATAATACGACTGTTTCAAACACCCTACGGTGCTACAAGGTTTCAAGTCTAAATCTACATACTCAAACTCCATTACAACATCCCAAACATATTACAACATTGGTCCCATAGCACATTTACCGATTGAGTAGTATCAAATCTTCCAAGACTTCACAAACGACCTAACTAGAAGGTCCCGCAGCAGATTTCCCTTTTCCTGTAAAAATTCAACAACTGATGGGTAAGCGATGCTTAGTGAATACACAAATTTACGCATGTTATAAATCTTTATGAAGCCCCACGAGAGTAACACCGA